>JAGVSL010000028.1:3600000-4200000 GCA_022494535.1 Himalopsyche phryganea
TTTACCAAGCAACAGAGTCATATAAAAGGATGTAAAGTACATTCTACTCCTTTATACTGAATTCGCCGAGGTTTGATACTTCTTTTGATACGTGTGATACTATTCAATTGCCTTTCTTAAGCCCACCGAGCTACACTGCTGAATTCCAACTTTTATATTGGTTTATCATACTCCTCAAAATAAATATTCGGCAATCATTCTTGATTTATTATTTAATAATAAATTAAAAGATTCATATTTTTATTTTTGTACCGTGTCCACTCTCAATGTGGAGTATATGAACTTCTTATAAAGGTATCTCAATAGAAGTGCACATTACTTACTCGATTTCTCAACCTCTCGTTTCAAAGAGAGTATGGATAGAAGAATAGGGTTAGTGTTTACCTTATTGCTCTTAATACGCCTCATTTTTATGATTAGATGGGTGGGAGGAAGTACTGTAACCGAAACCAAAGACTTTGATCACTCTGCCACGGACGAAAAAAATATTTCTCCATTAATTACATCTCTTAGTACCAATTACGTCAAAACTGATCATCAAACAAGTTCACATTACATTTATTGTCCCCGCAATTCTAAATTATAAGTGTTTTAAGTTATTTAAAGCTACTTTTTAATAATTAAAGATATCGACTGAGAGTGCTTGATGGAATTTCAATATCAAATTAGAATTGTTAAGATTTTGTACACTTTCATGTATTTCATCACTAATGACACGGGTTTCGCCTTTCGGAATTCGAGCATACGAATGTCAGTTCGAGTTCATTCGTGTGCTAGAATAGTTACGAAATACATGGGAATGTAAACAATCACGACAATTCAAATTTCCTGTTTTTAATATCAAACGACTGGGAAAACACACTGATCATTAAACATAATATTTCCATTAAAACGCAATTAAATCAGAATCTCATAAAAAGATTATTTTTACAATAATTCAACCGTACACTGCAAAATCGTATGTGACTGACATTTATGTTATTTAATGTGATTAATCTATATAAAACTATTATGTCCTTTAATGTTTTTTCACCAGAATGTTTTGTGTTGTATAGATAAATGAAAACATAAGCATACAAGATTACTAAAACGACCCTTGGCAGACGAAAGGCCTATTAATCAATTATTTTCACAACAATTAATGAATTGGAAAACTGAAGTTATGATTTACAGATGCCAATAATAGGAAAAATAATCTAACCTTTCCATATTCTATCAACCGTAATAAAGTAACAACGTAGATCCCAATGGAGAACGTATCATATTGTCTATTAATAAATGACATTATGACCGATCTATTTCTATTTTCAAAATAAAGGAAAACTATTCAACAAAACATGCTATCGAATTATTCCACAATTTAAGTTTTTGAACTTTTGTCTATTTCTGTGATTTGTATCAAATTGATTTAACAAATTCAAAGTTGCGCGATTAAATAGTTGAAACCATTACTTTTGTTGTTAAAACTAATTTTTAAGTGGAAAATTCAACTTCCATTAAAAAACCTTTCTTCTATAATACGTAAGTATTCGATTAGAAATTGAAAAAATGCTTTTTTATCTACTGGTATTTTTCACAATAACTATTTCAGTTTAGTCAGCAACAAATATTTTAGTGATAAACCCTTTTTTTCTTATTAATTTATTGATTAAATTAGCGTTTACTTGGTAGAACTTCATTATAATAGGATTAAATAACAAAGTATTTAATTCTACAAAATTTTTATCAGGTAGCTATTTCGGCTTTACGCCATCGTCAGAACTTCTTTTTTTCTTTTCTATCGACACAGAATATAACTGTATATTGAATTTTTAGATCGGGAAAACATTGAATCTAAACATTTTATTTAAATATATTAATACGCGATGTGGACAACTCAATTTTTTTTTATATAATAACTCTTTACTGGTAAGAATATGTCAAACATAGTATAACACTTTGTATCCATTATAAAATCGAGCTCTAAGACATGGCTAGTTTGCAAAACCCATCTTCACAAAGTTACAATACAAAATACTCAAAGTTGTGCAAATTCATTACAACAAATCAGAATGCAGAAACAGTTTCATATATGACATCAGTTTGTTCAGCACTAAAGCGTATCTCTATTAAATTTACAAAAGCAGCTAACTCGAGTTGATATGAAACAGAGATATTATAATACACATTTGATCTGCATTGACTCGATTATTATTCAACATTGATTTGTTCAGTTTTGAAATTGGTTATTAAAAACTAGTTATCACGAGTTTCATATTTAGTACATAATATATTATTTACGATGTGATTTCAAATTAAGGAAAAATTGATACGTACGTGTTTATAAATACATAATATATAAATTTATTTATTGTAACAATTTGGACTTTGGCACGCTGAAATTATACACTCCTATTTTATTAATACACTTTGGGTTAGAGGATATGTAAGACATATTATAAAAACAACCCCATAGGCATCGCAATTAGGGCATCCAATCCCGGACCCTTTTTACGATCTCGGGATCGCGGGATTGGCCATTAAGTGTAATTTTATGTTTTAAATTGTACATTTAAAATTTAATTACTGCTTCAATTGAAATGTATATATGATTATATACTTTCTTAGGTATTGGAATGATTTTATTTTATTCAAAATCAGACAGTCGTTTACAAAAAAAGAGAAAAATATCAAAAAAAAACATAATGATCGAAATAATTTTATTTTATTTATTGCATTATTACGGTGAGTTTTACCAAATGGTGTCTAAAAAGAGGACATTTCTTTCAATTTGACTTTAAAATATTGTCCTCCATTCATTTAAGAAGCAGTTCTAATTTGTCCTCCATTTCAAATTGGTTAAGACTGGGTGTTACGAAATATTAGAAGGAGACTACAATAAATTTATATCAATTCTATAGGTTTTATAAAAAAAACATGTGTTTACATGAACAAGCCGAGGTACACGTTGTAGTTAATAGGGAAGTTTTAGTTTGATAGATGAATTATCTTTTAGCATTTACAGTGAATCCCAAAATCTTGGGATAGTCTGAATATCAACCCTGGGATTACAGGGATCCGGGATTTAAGGATTGGAAGCCCTAATCGCAAAGTATTTGCTTTTTTAATACATCCACAACATTTTTAGTGATGTGTAACCTTTTCCAATAGAAAGTAAACATTGGTACTTAAGAAAGATGTAATTTTTATTATTTAAGCTGTCAAATAGCATACCACGTGTCATTAAAGTGCAGTGTGGTTAAGGTCATACTTTTACAGCATGATATAATATAAACATAGATTTATTATGATAGAAAGTTTAATGAGTTACTTATGTACGCGTAGTAACGAGTATTTTATTAATACGTACTCAACCTTGTAGATCATCCTATATACCGTAATCTAGATACAGTGGCGTTCACACTTTGTATTAATTAATTTAATATTTACAAACTAATTTTTGTCATATTTTCATTGATTGAAGAATTTCAAGTGGATGTAAATATTAAGCGAAAATCAATACAAAATTTAATTTAATCGCGGGAAAATGATTTGTAAATTTTAGATTTGAAAACAAAACAATGCATAGCTGTCACGACTTATCTAATTCTGAAATAGCTGAGTTTATAGCGTGTGGTGATCCACACACTAAAATTGTCTTATGAGTAAAGATACCACGAATTTAAACGTAACACGAGCGTTCATTTTTGTGTGATTGAATTAAGAGGGTTACATCGCACTAGAGGTCTGCACGGGCCCGGGTTTGGGCGGGTAAAGACAATTCAGATGCGGGCTCGGGCCGAGCCCGGGGAAAAAATCAAATTTAAGAAAAATAGTTTTTACTGTGATCGGGTTATAAGTCAGCCATAAGGCAATAGTATTCATAACTTAAATAATTTATTTCACATGTGCTATGAATATCGTTGGAAACATGTAAACAATAAAATATATTTTTTGAAAAGTATAAATGAATTACTCTACTAAAAATAAATCGCGATTTTTTCGGGATGAGAAAAAAAAATCTAGGCTTCGGTT
This sequence comes from Himalopsyche phryganea, assembly GCA_022494535.1. Taxonomy (NCBI): domain Eukaryota; kingdom Metazoa; phylum Arthropoda; class Insecta; order Trichoptera; family Rhyacophilidae; genus Himalopsyche; species Himalopsyche phryganea. The sequence goes on from JAGVSL010000028.1 coordinate 3,604,015, forward strand.
CGGGTTCGGGTAACAAGTGTGATATTGAGACTTGGGCTCGGGCCGGCCTGAAGATGACGGGCTCGGATCGGGTAATTTTATGAAATTTAGGTCCGTGCAGACCTCTACATCACACACACAATCATTACGGTTTTATGTGGATAGTAATAGGTACACCGAAAAGGTTTTCTTTTATAAAATTTACAAACACATTGACGTGAATGTACGTCCTGTTACCGAATTTCTGGTTTTAAAGGAATCCAATACTGATTGTGTTTTTTAAATACGTGAAATTTGTATTATTCTTGATTAATATCATCGATTATCATTTTTTTTTTATTTGAATTTGTATACATTCCGTTTTCAAAAGTCGTTAGTTAATGCGTGTTTATTTGAAGATTTCTCTTTTTTCCAATTTAATTCAGTAAAAATGTTTTAAGGTTAACTGTCAATTCTTGTTGGAAAGCCATTGTATTTTAAAAATAAAACAAAATTTTTCTGTACTACTTCAACATGTATAAAACGATCAAGACCGGTTTGGCTCGTCACGAACATTATCAACTGATCAGTTGATAATGCTCGTACGAACAAATTTTGTTTCATTTTAAAAAAAAAAATACTACAATAAAAAACGTTTTAATACTATCAATTAGCTGGATGAAATAAATCGATGCATTTGTAGTTGTTAAATCGATATCTAATTCAGCATAACAATTTCATATTGTAATTTTTTACCTTTTGTTTCCCAATTGGGCGCGGACATGCTTGAACAAACAATGTATATTGTCAAACTGTACTCATTTTGTGTCTTTCTTTTAACCATGTCACTGAATATTTATATCGTGCGTGAAATCTCATCACACTAGACATGGGTAGGTATATAATATTTAACAAGACGATTCCAGCCTCTCCTTAGACCCTTTTCACTTTAATCTGAGTTTAAGCGAAGGAAACTCAACGAAAATGTATTCCCAAGACTGCTTTAATTAGGCTTCTAACACGGCGCCCGCTTATATTATCACTTGAGATTTAGTTTGAAGGCCCTCTTATACCTGCTACTTTTCGTTAGTGCACGACTTAAATTTTAAAATACAGTAAAATCCCACATGCCATTTATTTGTGATTTTTCAGCTAACGCTAACATATACTTTATATGTTGATAAACCTTTATTTTTTGTGAACTAACCAATTCGTTTTATTTTCTTACAGCCAAGCGACCGCCAGTAGAAGAGACGGCGTCTTTTCTACAGTCCTTGTTGGCCTCTCACGGTCCCAATTATCTGGAGAAACTCTTCGGAAGCAAGGCTCGAGATGCACTGGCTCCTTTGGGAGGAGTTGAGAAAGTAGCCATAGCTCTATCAGGTAAATTATTTTAATAAATTTACTTGCTGTAAGCTAATTTGTTTTTATTTCCTGTAATAAAATATAAAAAATATCTACTCATTTTTTAAACGAAGATTTTAGGTTTATATAAATTAATATGAACAATTTACAGTTAAGAATAGCTCAATAGAGGAATTGATTTCGATTCCAAGCTCTTTCAACTTAGCTGGTTGACTGTATTTAATGTCATAACGGAATCACACGGCTAAAGAGTATTTCTCAACTCATATGGGGTTTCCATCACACCTCAGTATTCTATCGAGCACGCTTTAGTGTATAGCAATCAAGTCATAGGTTAATTGCAACTGAGACGCTCCTGGCAATCATATGAAAGCGCTTAACGCTGCTATATGATGGAATACGCCTAATATAATGAACATTAAAACCATATCGAAATATGGAGGGTACAGCGTTGAATACGGTGGAAAGATGATTCGCTTACTTAAAAAATCATTTAAAATAAAACGATTACTTCAGTCTTATATTTATAGTCCTAAAGATTAATAAATAATTTAGAAAGTCTAATTTTCGGTGTGGCGAACCATGTAATAAATTGTATCGTCTTTTGTTTCTCTGAAAATGGCAGCTTTGAAATATTGTAAAGCTTTTGTGCTCTCTGAACAAACAATAAGCTCTAACTGTTTTCAGTAAACTAAAGCTTTGGAAAATTCACGCTAGTGAATCTTTCGGCCACTCTCTCTTTCACTCGATGTTTATTTCCACTTTTCACAAATTTCTTTGTAACCAAAAAGTTTTTATTGCACCATATTTTTCACAGCATCGGTGTTGGTAGTTATTTTTCAACAGCGAACGTTTGCGGTATTTTTATTTCTCACATTTATATTCAGTCTAGTCACGAACATAACATAACTTTATGATCATACAAAAAGTATTTTCTTACCATATATTATCAAATAATTTTTCCTTGTAAAAACAAATTAATATAAAATATGAGAAATCATGATATCCTTAAACACATACGCGTGCGCAGAGAGAGTGTGTGTGTTTAAGCGTGAGTTTTAAACGAATTTCGTCTATGACTACATCAGCGTGAGCTATATTTCTCTTTATTCATGATAAATATCTGATTTATCACTGGTCAATAGATTATGCCTACACAAATAATTATTAGCTATTTTTCATCATTTAATAAATTATTTATCAAACTAAAATATACAAAAATAAAATTTAATAAAAACACAATAGCTTAACTATTGACATTCAGTGATGTTTTGGATACTATACAATTATAAATTGTCGCTTTTATGATTATTTAAATGAATTGCATTAATTATTGGTCAATTATATAATATCGCTCACAATATTTCATGATACTCTCAAATTGTGTTACACATTGCTTTTATTTTAACAATTTAATGAATGTACTCTATGTTGATTTAGAGTCTCAGACCATCGAGGATTTTGGGGCTGCCCTTCACTTGATGAGGTCAGACTTGGAGCACCTTCGTTCTGTATTCATGGCCGTGGAGAACGGCGATCTAGGAATGCTCAAATCACTTGGCATTAAAGACTCCGAGCTGGGGGATGTCAAGTTCTTTTTGGAAAAGCTGGTTAACACGGGTTTCCTTGACTGAATAGCGCCCGAGCCTGCTTCTGAATTCTACGTTCATCCCTTGCCCCGAGCCCCAATCAACCCCGGCTTCTATAGCTACCTCCCTTACGACTCCTACAATTATTAAGAGTTACCCTATTATACGTTATGCTTTGATGATTTCCATCCCTTTTTTTGTTATACTGTGTTTGTTTCTGAATTGAGTTTATGAGACCACTCCCAGTGGTCCCTTTTCGTCATTCGATGTTGTTTTAAAGTCTTTTATATTTTTTAAAAGATCAACGATACTTTGACGTGTGCATTCTTCAAAGCTAAACATATTATAAAGCTTCTGATATCAATATTTTCTGCAAAAATAAAATAATATTTCAATTCAAACTGAAATAAATAATAAAATGATTTCACTGACACAAAAGTAAGTTTTTTAATTATGATAGATACAACAAAAAACATGAATGAATGCACACATCAATAAATCTGTTATTTTTTTGGTATTGTAACTACTGGTACTGATGTCTATATATATTTTTAGAAATGGAAAACTTCCTTTTATGTCTGTCTGGTAGTAATGCATCTTTTGTATTATTTAAAATCAATTTATTTTATCAGAATTCGCAAATAATGAGAATGCCAAAGTATTAGTAAAATGATATTTGAAAAGCGAAGATTTATCGCGCCGTTATGTCACCCACTCTTTTGTTGTATACAAAGGTGTCTATATTGAATTATTAAACATTTTTCTTACAAATCATAAACTTTTACGATAAGCTCTGGTGATTCTATCGGAAAATTGCCTTCGGCTATCAAGCTCTACGTTTGTGGAAATTCGCTTTGATAATTCAATAAGTTTACATAAACATTATTACCGAAAACATCTTGAACGCTTTGTGGGATTTCAATCTACTGCTGTATCGAAAAGTCTTATTTGTATAAAGTAGATGTTACGTTACTTTGATGGAAAAAAATACCTAAGGACACAAATGATAGAGCATTTAATCGACAGAGCGCTAACAAATTCTACTTGACATCGAATACGAGGCTAATACGCGTGTGAAATTTTACTATAAATAAATATATAACCGACTCGTGTTTAATACTGTACAACACGAGTCTTCATGTTTTTGATTAATACTGAAACGTTTTAACAATCTATTGCATTCTTATTTTGATGGGTTTTTATTGTCTACTATATGAATTGGTCACCAATTAAATCAGACAGAATGGAGAAGATCAGAAAAGATGAGGAAAATAACTGAGTGGCAAGCTAGAGATAGAGTAGATTTTCTTGAATATTGTAAAAAAATCTAATTCAACGTAGCGAATGACACTGTCAAAACCATTTCTAAATACTTAGTCATTTTCTACGTCATATTCACAAAAAAAGCTCGATAAAATTATAAAGATACGTGTAAATACGATATTAGGAAGCACATACAAAAATTATTAGATAAAGTCAAAGATCGTTCGGTGTTATATGGAATAATCTATAAAAAAAAATATAGAAGGCACAAAATAACAGAATGTACAGAAAAATTGATACTATCTTAGTAGTGTTGTTATCGGAAATTTAGTCACCGACTTCGTCAACAACAAAATGTAAAACTAGTAATTATTTTAATGTAGCAATTGCATTAGATGGGGAATCTAATAATTTGATTGGAAATTATATGAATATAAAATTGGTGACGCATTAATTAATTATATTAAACTGCTGATATATAAATTTCAATATTTATCATTTATCGATCGATATTTTTACGACGACTCATTTTCACACATTTAGAATATACACCTCAAACACACGTAAATATTTAAATACGATGAATATACAACCAATATAGAACTATATTATAATTATTATGACAAACTGTATGATTTAAGACAATTTTTGTAGTCGAATCCAAATAATATCTTTTTGTACCCTTTTATTTTTAAATCTTTCCAATCATCCTTTCTCGGCGTGTTTGCCGAGAATAATTTTTTTTTCATTCATAGCTATTCATTTAAATCGTTTAATTATTAGTTGTTCGGAAGCAGGATTCGGAAATAATGGAAAAATTGTAAATTTAACATATCAATTATTGAAATAATATAATTATAAGTCGTTTTAAGAGAGAAAAAAATAACGTAAAACATACATATCTGGTAACTTCGTTACACATTTATTAAATAATAATAAAACTTTTATAGAATCTTATTTAGATGAATTGCACTATGTATTAAAAATATATTGTCGATTTTTTCAAATTAAAAAAAAATCATTATGTACTGCACTTGATATGAATATACAATATAAATTTATACACCAACAATATTTTTAGCAAATTTTTAATATAATGTTATTATTATCTATGATCGACGTTATTTTAAGCTCGGTCTATTGGCTACATATCAAAAAATATATCTAAACATTTTTTATTTATTACTTATTATTTTAAAAACCTTAAAATTATTTTGTTTTTGTGATCAATGAATTTTCAACAAATTGAAAATGTAAATATTGAGATAAAAAAATTGCTACCTTACAGTGTCACTGTTGATTTGATTCGATTTACTTATTGCCAGTTTTTATTCGTCATTATCAATAATGATTTTTTAAGTTAACGTTTATTTAATTTGAATATATACGTAGGAATAATCAAAACTATTGATGTTGTATTAACTTAAATTTTAGCTACAAACACTCTTCAAATAACATTTTTTAAATAAAATCTGAACTTTGAGAAAATAATAAATTAATGTTTCATCTACGTGTTGTAGAAATAAAAGTGCCGTAGACAGGGAGACGTGTCGATAATAATATAAATATAATACAAATTGTTTTGAACAAGAAAATTGATTAATGCGAAATTAATACAATACAACATTTTATAAACCAACTAAAATAGCAGTTTGTTGACAAATAAACATTTAAGAGGAAACTCAATTAAATTTCATTCACTATGTAATTAAAATATGAGTTTAATCATAAAACAATAATAAGTAACAACAAAACGTTCCCGTAACAGTTGCATTACATTCACGGTTTTGAATACTTTCTTTGCCAAACGGTCTGAATTTTTAATAAAAAAGAGTTATTGGATTACCTGACTACGGCACTGTAATCTTTTTATAAAATTTTGTGCAATATTTCCATGTTTAGATGTAGTAAGTGTTGAAATATATTGATAAATAATTATCAAAGAGTTACTGTACCTTTTATTAGAAATTAGAGTCGTTGAGGACCTATCATGAATCATTATTGGAGAAAAAATCTATAACGAACAATTATAATATTATCGTACTAGCTGAATAGGTAAAATGTAAGATGGTTTCGAGTGAATGGCGTATTTTTTACTTGTATCGACTTCCCCTCAAACACGGATTAGACAGAACTGATCACTCGCGTATTGTTACGATTGAAAAGGCTCATTCGAGATAACGCAGTGATTGAAAATGTATCGAAATAATTTGACCGAATGATTAATAGACTAGATTAAAGAAACGACAGTATTTTTTGAATCTTTAAATGTTAGATTTAACAAATATAAATACTTATAGTCATGATAATCACTTGAATGTATGATTTTATTATATTCAATTGAAAAACATCACACATCAATATATTTAATGGACAACTAAACGAATGGAATTTATTACTTGATAGTAATAATACTTTTTTATCATTAAAATCTGAAATATATGGCACACCGCTTACTATTTTACTCTTACATTTTATTTTCGATCAATATTTTCACCATCAAACAGTTTGATAATATGGGGAAGGTCGCAGTGGTCGAAAATTGTAACAAATAAAAAATGGTACAGTGCTAATTCAGAAAATTTCTGAAGCCTTTTCTTATTTTTAATAGAAAAAAAAACGTTATTATACCATACAAAAATGTTTTTTTTAAAGCTTCTATATTATTTATTGCACCCAGTGTGTAGATAATTAATGAAAACCTTACGTTTTCAGTGGTAAATTTTAAAATTCTGATATAAAAAATACATATCGTAATATTTGAAATGAGTAAAAGATATTATTTAAATGTTATGATGATAAAATGTTGGCCATAAAATGGTTTTAAAAAGATTAAATCAAGATTCGTCCAGGTAAACGAAATGGTGTAGTTATAAACATTATGTACTTCTGTTGTTAAAGTATTAATCAAATCATTTGTGTTGTTAAAATATTTACATATCTACGATACATGTTTAAGCTGATGATAAATTCAGCATATTCTTTTTACCATAGAATCAGTAAAAAATAAATTAACTTCTTGCATTGACAGTACAGTACTGGACAATTTATTCATCAACATGAAATATTGAAAAATACAAAATTGTCAATTCTTTTAAAAAAAAATTCAGTCGAATAATTTTGACAAAAAGACCCTTTCGTACTAAATTATTTTGTCAAAACCCATTTCTTTTTTTTCACAAAATTTCCGAAATATAACTCATTCATTATTCTTTTTGATCATTCATTCTTGTTTATAGGGCCAAAAGAATGAATTTTGAAAACGAATTAGAGTACCACGGAAATTTTTGCTGTTTTTTTAAGCGAAAAATATTTTTACAATGAAACCAGCGTCATTTATTTTATGTTTCATAAAAATATGTAAGAAAATAATGGTATTTATCCACAAGTAACCAGAATTATTATTAATTGTGTGGTTTTACTGAACTTTGTCAAAAAATGTTGACAACAACACTAAAAAATAATAATTACAAATTCATTTTATTCAATTAAATATCTTTGCAACTAAGTAATTCGGAACAAAACTGCAGGTGGTGTAATTGAAACTTTTTTTTTTTTATTAATAAATTTCAAACAATGAATTTAATTTTAAATAATTACTTCAAATGTCACCTAAAAGCGAATTATTTATATTTTCCTAATGTCTGTAAATGCTAACATATTTATTTGTTTACAATTTTGAAGTACAAGTATTTTTATTCGAGAGTAATTTATTTATCTGGCTGGGAAATAAGTTATTTCTCTAAAAAATAAATCGCATTGAATGATAGTATACTGATGTGTGTCGATATATTATATTATTTGTGGTATTTTTAAATGAATGTGTATTTTTATTGCAATTAATCAGCTTCAATTTTTATTGTTAGCAAAGTATTTTTCAGAATTTATACCTATATATACATCATAAACATATCAACAATAAATTATAAAATAATATATATATATATAATTATTTTTTCGAATATTTTTTTGCTTATTTGTGTGAAAAAAAAATATATATTATAAGATGTAAATGGAACAAACTAAAACTGACACATTTAATATCTTAATAAAAAATCCATTCTTGTGGCATATATTTTTTAACGCACAAAACGAATAACCAAAATTAATTTGTTGCCCCCTTACTTAGAAAATTCATTCAAAATTATTTATATATATATATTATGCATTACTTTTACCAAATTAAAGTGTGTGGATGTTTTTATTTCTTACTTATGAGAATATTCACTTTTCTATATAAAATGTCTAAAATATAGTTATAGGAAAGCATACATATCAATGTCAAAATTAGGATTATTAATATAAATGATTAATATATATTTTATGTAGATAGGTGTATTTTAGTTTAATACTATCACCAAATACATATCATTTTGATAGAGCTAAAAAGCAAAATGTGATTTATCAAATGTATGGTAGCTTTTTTGAAACGTAGAATTATTTTCTCATTTTGTTTTGAAAGTGGCTTTTTATATCTCACTATTTTTTCTATATTTTATTGCTTTTTAATAAATATGTATATCAAATTTCACACCGTTTTCTGTGTGACCTGACACATTTGATATATTTATCGTTGTATTGTTTTTTGATCGGAGTGTATCAATGCCAAAATCACACACATATCAAAAATGTTTGTCTTTACAGTACCTAATTATTTTTGTATTCATATAAATGTTCTATCAATGGTAGTTTTAAAACATGTACTATGATATATGACTCGGGTACAGAACCGCCATTATGGAAAATATTGTGTACGACATGGAGAATTATATTTAATAAATGAATTACAAAACATTGCATATTATGGATTTTATTTTACCAAAGCCTTGAATCAATAATTATTGCACTCAGAGACAAATCCACATTTTCTCTTTGTGTCTTCACTGCTAACTAAGAAAAAGCTGTTTTTATTTCATTAGTGGAGGAAAAGTACTGAAGCTTATTTTACAGTGCCACCTATTAATGAGAACATATAACTACCACACGGTGCCACCGAGAGTCACCCACAACACATGTACAAGACAGGTTCTTCACCACTTTTTTATTATAGGTTTGATGATGAACTGGTTAGTCTGCTTGTTTTGGAATTCTCGTACCCCTAAGCCGCTAAGCTGAGTACCGCTGCAAGCATCTGTTTTCAACGATAACTATTTGGTGCCATGACTCACAACCATAAAGCAGCACCATCAGAATGCATGCATTAAATAAGTGGCACTCGGCTATGACCGAGTACAACCGTGAGCCCCACATATTCTGCGTTGTGTTGAAGGTGAATATCAGTAAATCCAATGACCTCTGATGAGGACTCTGGGTAAAACGCTTCAAATACCTTGTGGTACACGTCACGGGGGAAAGAAATCTCTGAAAAGAGTTATCTATCTGACTCAGTATAGCTGGAGTAAGCTTAAACTCAATGCAGAATTGTAGCCTAGGTAAAAAAACACTCAAAATTAAGATGGTTATAATTTTATTTGTATTGTAAGTTTTTTTAAACATATTAATTATATTACATGTACATAAGTAAACTTAACATAACTTCAGTTAAAATTAATAACTAAGTGTCAAAACTTGGATAAACGTAATCCTCTCTTCTTTGTAAACGGAATAAAAATATCCTGAATTCAAATTACAATCATGATTTTCAGATCATATAAAAAAAACTACTCACATGACTTTATAAATAGATCACTTACCTATCAAAAATACAATAATAACTTAGATTTATTAGTAACCATCATTACTGTGATAATTTAAAATGGCGCATTTGTGACAAAAAGATTCACAATATGTGGCACAGTTACAATATATTCCCTATTTATTTCAATCAAATAAGGTGATTTGGTAAATTGTTATAAAAGATATACTTTAAAAAGGCAGAATTTCACATCTGTTCTTTGCATTTAAATAGTCCAAAGATCCAAATTTATAAGCATTTGAAAGAGGTTTATAATTTTAAAAAGATAATTAACTCGTGTGCCTGTTGCAAACTTAGATATAAGTGGTAATAAATTTGTAAGCCTCGACAACACTATCAAAGTTTTACTGTTCCCAATATTGTTCAGGCGTAGTCGATAGTATTAGGTCGGTTGAATACTCATAAATATTGGGAAAGTGGGGTGGCTGAAATCAAAATGAAATAACAGTTTTCAGATAGTTATGAAATAGCAACAAAGACAACAATTTATTTGGTACATAAAAAATGGAAACCAAATATTTGGTCAGTAACTTAAAGTATAAACAGTCTGTACTTATGTACATTAATTTTCCAGTATGTATCTTTGCTAGGTTATATTTGAAGAGGTGAGGAACTTCCTCTAATTACTTACTACTTAACTGGTATTGATCATTTAATTTATTGAATGACCACACACATACTGACCATTTATGACAATGTGTATTTTGATATACCGTATAAGCCTGAAATTAAAGAGATGTTTTTTATCCTAAAAATTTTTTTTTAAGTATATTGCGGTATATTCGGAATCTAGTAAAAAAACAGTACGTAGCATAGCATTGTATGTGTGTAGTATATTTCTCTCAAAAATGGTGTATTCTAGTTATAGTAAGACCTGTCTGGCAAGTGTGGGTTAAGTGACGGCCCAAATTTGCTTACTGTTCATCAATGGGAATTACCATTTTTCTACAACCCTCTCGCGCTTATAGCGAAATGATTGACAGACTTAAATAAAATGTTAATCACGTGGAAAAGAAAGGATCCACCGATACTGAAATCAGTAAAAGTATTCCAAAAAGACAAGTTATGAAGATAAATGGGACAGTCACTACAGAAGCTGAAACAATTACTACTGTCTTGTATATTAAATTTTCTTTTCAATCCTACTCAGAAAAAACAGGTCGCTTTATATTCGAGACCATGGTATATTCGGGCTTACATGGTACTACTGACCACTTCAAATCGTACAATTTATTTCATCATTTTTTTAACATTTTTGTAAAAAACATTATGCCCAAATTCACAAATTGTGAGACGCACCATAGACCTATTTTTTATTAAAATTGAATAGAAACAATGTAAAACAAGAACTAAATTTAAATTTATCAACTGATTGCTGATTGTTGAATTTTTGATCGTATCGATCGACCAGTTCATTTAGTCAGACAACTCCAAAAAATCAAATTTAAGTTAAATATGTATATTAAATATGTGTATATCGGAAAGTACCTAATTGTTAAACACGTGTTTATAATATGTATAAAATTTGGGTACAAATCAATAATATTTGATTTATGTTGACCAATTGAATATTGCTTTTCCCATTATCTCAATATGGGTTATTTGGACATGTCTGAGTAATGAACTCGACGATCGATATCTGCAAATACATATGAAACCAATTGCTCAACAACACTTTTCATGAATAGTAAGGTAAAAAGTATGAGCTTAATACAAATGGGCTAAATTCATATAATAATTATAGGTACCAATTAAGCTTAATATTTTTCATTCTCAGATAGTAATAAAATTTGGAAAAATAGTATACCTGGAGCCTGGGATGTATCAATAATGATAATTGAATCATTAAGGAAGGTATGGTTTGGCGAAAGACCCTCCGAAGACAATAATGTTTGTTGTCCTTTCCACAATGATGTACAGGAACGGTTTGTTGGCAACAAACTTAGGCGGCGTGTTCCGGTTTGACAACTCACCAACTGTAAATATCAGATTAGATTAGTTTTCCTATTCATGAAATTTGTTTTTTTGTTTTGTATTATTTTAGTATCCGCGAGAATATTAAATTATAGTTGAAAATCATTCAAAATTACCTGTTACTGCAGAGGCGACAGTTCCTTCTTCCGTTACTTCGATTTGAGCTTTGTGGATAACTCTTGACAAGTATTCGGCTTTATCACCATAAATCTTTGATAGATCAGCATACTGTTGATCAAATGCATCGAAGATACCCATCTGAAAATACAACATAAATTAAATAAATTTATAACTGACATATTCAAAAGAAAAAGTGACAAAATAAAAAAATATTTAGATTAGAATTTATTAGAATTACTTATTTGTCTTCAGAATATAACTGATGTAATGAAATTATCAAAGATTCATTATAAAGTAATATTTAAGGTGACATCGATAAGCTATCTGCTTAAAATTCATAAATTAAGATTTCTTCTCTCTACTGTCAGTTGTTGTTGACAAATAATCTCGGCAGAACAATGTAAACTTTGTTAAAGTCACTACATGGCAACCAAAATGTATATATTAAATGTCACAAATAATCGAATACAGCCTAATAATTTAAAGCATTTTTTCCTGTCACAATTGTATCAAATGAAAGTATACCCAAACTCAAAAAATAAAGTGAAAAATTTAAATCATTTAAATTTAAAAAAAAAATAAAAATGTAGCCTCAAAGAGATACAGTAAAAAAAACATGTATGAGAGATACAAGACATACCATATACCATGAAATACTCCTTATAATTCTAATATGTACATATTAATTTATATTAATTTATACTATTTTTAAAGGAGAGTTGACCGGGATTGAGCCAAATAATAAAAATCTATGTAGCCACTGTAACGTATTTTGTTGTCATATGGATGTACACACATTTCAGAGATATAAGTTTTTTTTTCAAGGGGTACTTAGCCCTAGTGCATCAAGTTGACAGATGCAAAATTGTACCCAGAAAGAACCCGTGGTCTCAGTTTTTATAAAACAATATTGATGCTTACATTGTAAAGGATTTTGTTCATGGTAATATCACAGGTGACATTGAACTTTGGCAGGTAAACATCAACTTCGTCATCGGGGAACATATTTGCAGCTTTATCAAGTTCGGTGAAGAGGTCTTTCAATGGCACATCTTCGAACTTTTTGTAGACATCAAGAAGAGATACTCCGTAGCTGGGAACCATCACAACCATAGACAGTCTATGTTCCTGTTATAAAAAGGAATAAAACATAAATTACCAATCACAATGTCACTGCAGATCGAAAGAATTGCTCATTTATCACGTACAATATTATACAAATAAATGAATTATATGTACATAGAGTTATTTTATATAAGAGTTTATTTTATTATAGCAAATTTATAAATTGAAAAATTAGGTACTTGTTTATAAAAAAAAATAATAAATTCATATTAAATTCATTCACTTCCTCGAATTAGGTCAATTACTAAATTCATGACAAAACATCAAATATTGGTCTTCAGGATTTGCCGCCAAGGGTTCTGTCATATATTTGGTTTTACATTCTCATAAATGACAGAAAAAAACACATTACACTGTCACCACTTCCATATTTTTTATGTGTAAACATTTTACAATAAGTGCTTTTTGACTAAAGGTGCTTGATGAAAGTTTAATGATTCAAATTGTGTGCTTCCTTTATCTTCCTTCCGACATCTTTGATCCTTTGGAGAACCCAGTTGAAATCAAAAATGTAAATAGGTGACTACATGTCGTCAAAGGGCTTAAAATGGCAAAAGAAAAACTAAGTAAAATTGAAAATAAACTTAGGAAACAAAAAAAAAACTGTTAAAATCTGTTTCAAAAAAGTTTAGCTCTATAACTAATACAATCTATATGTCTGAGAGACTATACAATATTGCAGCTGTATTTTTTTTTTGTTTCAAAAAAATATCAATTAAATTAGAACCAAAAATTAGAAATATTTGATGGTGCATAGGTTATGATTCATGTGAAATATTATTTACAATTATGATCACCACAAGCATAAAAGTAATTCACAAATTAAAATAGATTTATATAAAAAATACACACACACAAGATATCACAATAAATCCCACAGAAAAAAAAGCCCACGGAAAAAATCACCTCAGTATACAATAGTATGGAAAGTGAAATCCTTTTTATCAACTGCCACGGTTTAGGGTAAACTGATAATGTTACAAAAAAAAAACATTAATAATGATTGTGTTGACAATTTTAAAAATTTACTTTATGAAAGAAAATAAAACTACAGATAAGAACCAAGCAATAGTTAGTTATGGTTATGAAATAAATCTTTTCATATGCCATACTTTCAAACTGGGTTTTAAGTTTGTATATAACATTCAAAGACTTGAAGTACTGCAAATTTTTCGTATGACATTACAGTAGCGATTCCTAAATGGAATAAAGTAAAATTAGGTAAATTACAAAAAGATCAAAAATAAGGTATAAATATATCTATGTTTTAGAAAATATTGTAGGATTTGAACTAGGGATTCGAAGAAGATTTGCTTGAATTGAAAAATTTACCACTGAATTTATTTACGAGGAAAAACATAGGAGAAAGCCTGCAGACACTTTCCTTTGAAAAGTGTATCATTAAATGCAAGGTTCGCAAGCAATTCGTTCTTATTTGTGATAACAATTTTATTTTGAGGGTATTGCCTTATTGTTCACTATATAAAATAGTCTTGATGGAGATAAGTAACTAGCTGTCAGATTTAAAAAAATATCACTTTCCATTATAAAAAGCAAAACAGTGAAAAACACAACCAAAAGAGAAGAAAAATCCATTGCTGCAACTGCGTGTGTGATAAGAAACATACAAAGTGTCTTTGTCTACTTGTATATATATTTTTCACCTCATTCTCCTGGTCTCCCCGCAAGCTTTGTGGACAATCTGTATAACCATCAATTAAATTGGAACACCTCGCCTGGATAGGAAAGAAAATATTCGAAGTTGCAATTTAATTTAGAGCCAATAATTTGGTCATTAAGAATTGATTCTTCTTTTTAAGTTTATTTTATGTTGGCAGCAATGGCATGCAAATGCAATATTGAAGTGTGTAAACTGTCTTATATAATATTTAATACATGCAATACCTGTAATATTTAAGCTAAAACTGCAGTATATCAAAGTAAATGTTGAAAAGCTGTTGAAAGCCATTCCTCATGCTATCAATTCAATCGAACGAACTTAATCAATTTAAACAAACTAATAATTAATCAATTTAAACAAACAATCCAAATTTGTAATAAGCCTTTGAATTGAAAATTAAACACTCATATACAAAATGTAAATTTAAAAATTCATGTCAGCATACACCCCACCCAACTTACCTGATACATAACCTAATCCTATAACGTACCTGAATAAAAATTATGGAATGAACAAACACATTGAAACAGCATGTGAATATAATTTATTAGTTCATGTTTTCTAAACTGAAAACCATACAGACTTGTCTAAACTTCTGTTATGTTATATATTTGTGAGAAAATTTCATCAGTTAATATTTGAAATATTCAAACTGGCGATTTTGTGATATTTTTAAGCCCTTATTTTTACATGGAAAATGTCTATACTACCGCAGATTTACCTCTAGCTACATTTAATATAATATAAAATCAAAGCTTCCAATCGAAAGGTCTGAAATATGTATTCCAATTCATTGTGTACAACTTATATAAAAAGTAGTTTATCAAAGCTAAAACCCTGACATTAAGAATTTTTGTGCATTAATCACCCTTCCCCATCGATGACCACTTTGCACGTAATAATTGTAAAGCTCGTAATTCTTTTGTAATAGTCATGAACCCTGCATGGAGATTTAAACCTCATATTACAGTTAATTTTAACTCTTGAAACCCTTTAAGCCTCAGACGGCTGTTCTATCGGCGCAAACCTTTTATTATTGTTTCCATATGATAGGCGTGACTCTGTGAGGCCTTTCTCGTTCTAGACACACCGATAGATCAGTCCTTTGATGCTAAAAGAGTTACAGAAGATCATTTGAAAAAATGTTATATTTATTATAACAAACTCGATTTACTTGTTTGAGAAAAAGATGAAAATAGTTTTTTCATTGTTCTCTATAATTATTAACAGGGGCATACTGTTGTAACCTATTGATCATTTTGTATCGTGAAATATTTTTTGTTCATACCTACAATTTCATCATGTTGCTTTGAAGCACAAAAATATATCATAATCATAGTTTTAAGCATGCATTGCGATTAATCATGCTGTTATTAATGAGTTAATACAGATAACATTTAGATTTGGCTCGCTAACTACAAAGCGTGTGGAGTGCACATTATCAGTAAAAAATAATATTTCTGATTCTCGCTGAACTTCACAACAAACCAATGAAAAATAGATATTTTTTTATATTTAAGTCATTTATTTTTATTGGAGCATTATGAAGAATAGTGAGTCCTTTGTTGAAGCCGGACAGCATAATAATATCCAGAAGGACTATAAATACTTAAGGTACCATTTTGACAACATTGAAACAGTATATTGATATTTAAACAATGGATGAGCAATTATTATTCTATTCTCTGAATGCCTTCATATTTCAAGTCCTTTTTTAATCTTTGGATTGATCAGGAAATCGAATAACTTTCCTTATTATTTGAATCTTCCTAAAAAATATTTTCATTTACTCGTACATAATAATGGTTTTTTACAAAAGAACAATTATTGTTTAAATTGATTCTTCGGTATGAAAAAATTGAAAATTTTATCTCAATTTCGTCATATGTAGAAAAAGTCAGTTATAAATCATTTAAATGCAATCGTTTATCACAGCATAATAAAAGCCATTTTGTATATATTTTATAGTATTACTAACATAACTTGACCGACGCCGAATTTGGAACTAGAATTGTCAGCCTAGAATAAATTTCTCCAATTGCCATTTTATGCAAAACAAATATCTTGTATACTTTTGATAACCGTCACTATAATATCAGTTTTGGAATTTATTGAAAATTCACTTCTGATTGAGTACGGCAACATTCCTAACGTAACGGTGGCACCCTCACTAGCGGCCAAGTTAAACTGGTACATCTATAGTGTCAGCATATTTTAGTATCTGCTGGTAATATATATATTTTTTTAATAGAGAAATTTAAAAAAATACTGGCATTACAGCTGACAGCCAATGCACCAAATATGTTGAAAATTGGAAAATCATACTTGATTAACTCCATGAGAAGTCCAAAATCAAAAATTCAAATTGAAAAATATCTTTTTTCCACTTACTACTCCATATGGCAATTCCAAAACGTGCGCCTGGAACTTCTTCATGTTTACATAAGCGAAAGGACCTCTTTGCGACATCATCTCGACATGGCCTATGGGTTCATTCTTGTCATTGTAGAAAACTTCCGTATTAGTTTCTGACCTATTAAAAGGTACAGTCCATTGTCCTTTGAAGAAGACGGCATTTGTCATAATCATCTGCCCGTCCCGAAGATCAGCTAAAACGTTAAAATAATAATATGGAATAGCTCACTTAATGATCGACTTGCAATATTCCTTCTATTTTCATGTTTTAAAACATATAAGTTATTCAGAAATACCTGCAAAACAATCATATTGAATTAAATTAAAGTATTACCTTCATTAACAATTTCTGGAATTTTGCCCCTGGTAGCGGTATTGATATAATTATTGATGACCTGCGCAGCCGAAGGATGTTTGAAGTCCAGCGCTTGTATTTCTGATTTGTAAACGTCACGCAAGAGCCTCTGGTAACCAGGCAAGATCTTTTGAGAGAAAAATATTGTTTATTTATTATAGTAACACATCTTCAAATAAATATTGAGTCTTAATCTAACTTTAAAAAAACAGACAGCTTTTTTTAATTCCTTCAATACAGAGACCTTAACACCATAAGTCATCAAGCAAAATACGGCATACAACTATTATCAAAATTAAGTAGAAAAATTCTTTAATATGTAGTTTATTTATGAAACTTTAATACTTTATGCTTAAATGTCACCATAGAGGTGCCATTGATTATTTTTCTCTCATAACTCGTATACCACCGGTATAGAGGCATGTCAATTTAATGTGATTTGCAATATAATTTTTTTTATTAATTGTTATAATTGGGTTTTTATCTTTTAACTGTTTGCATTCGAGGATGCCATTTATTAATTCCTCAGCCACAATCAAAGCGTTTATGTTGCGTTGAGAGCAAAAGATTAATATCATAAAATTAGTACAATATAAAACGTATGTACTAATAATGGAGTATATTAACAGTTCGTATAAAATATTGGTTGTGAAGCAATCATTAAAACTCACTTCCTGAGCTTCTAGAGATACAGAGATGACCTTGTGAGTACTCTCGATTTAGGTGTTAACTGTCAATTGTTAATGGAAACACAATTTGTTTTGTACTGCTTTCACATTTTTTATAATGATGAGGAAAGGTTTCACTCATTGTGAGCATTACTGATAATATGATCCTGACCAAGTAGTACAAAACAAATTGCATTTTATATTTTTTGATATAATGAGTATCGTTTGTAAGCCAGCTACTTACTGACTTTCTGTTGTCTGTAAATATGGCATTCACACTTTCCAATTCCACTGTGGGAGTTCTGACTGTGAAAGCACTTTCGATTGCCCTGAATCCTATTTGGAGCATTCGATTATCATTAGCGATATTTTCAAAATTTGAAGGCAGTGTCTGCGGGTGGAATAATACTTTCTTTATTTCCGCCTGGGTTACGCCGCGGGCTCCTTCTGACAACACGGTCATCATTGCCCAGACCGAGAAAGGACTGATGACAACATTGGATAGGCCCGTATCAATGGTGGTTCGCTGAAAAAGAGTAAAAAACAGTTTACTACTTAAGTAATTGGAATGTTACTTTTTTCCCTAATTCATTTATTATAAGTATATATATAAGGTAAAGTAACAAAAATTTGATTTGAAGTGAATTAGCCGTTTTTAAATTATATTTAAAAATAGCCAATATTACTTGATACAACATTTCAATTTTCAGTCAACACCTTAAAGATGATAAAACACATGTGTTTAAGAATGATTTTTTTTTTATCCTCAATGGAAATATATTTTAAGAATATTTCTTCCAATATAGGTTTTGATTAATTTGCTTCACTATATTATTTACATAGTACCGCAAATTGGACACAGACGTTTTTTTAAATATAAACTATTTAAGATTTTGTTTCAAGTAATAATTGTAAGATCATCGAGGTTTAGATATTAAAATGCCAAATAGTAATTTGATTTAAATATGTGGTCTTAGTTATTTGTACAAAAATAACCCTTCTTTTCAAGCAGTTTCCTGGAAAAATATCTAAATTAATATTAATTAAATTGGCCTTAAATCAGCATACATGTGCACTCTTTGTGGAGTTTATTACTCAGTTGCTCAACTTCTTTTTTTCGTAGAATCTAGGGGTACACAGGATAAGCGGTTAGTAAATCGCTCTTACTGTGGTCCGTTTTTTGGATCTGACAAATTGATTGAGAATTCGAGACAAATGTATTTTCCCATTCTAATATGTTCACAGATATGCACTTTATTATGGAAAATTCTCTTCGCCACAGCAAATTAGACTGGTAATATTTTATTACTGTTATAATTTATCTGTGTTATCTCCTAAATAATATAAATAAGCATCATTTCACTAGAAACTTGTTTTTCTGAACAGACATGTCTGAAATGAAATTTCGATGCTATGGACATCTGACATACTGGAAAGTGGCTTATTAAAAGCAATGAAAAATGTCTAGGCATTATTTTCTGGTTTAATTTAATAAAAAAAAATACCCACTGCAAGTAGGGTGATTGAAAACTTTTCAATTCCTGAGCTGAGGCTTTGAACAGCAGCAACGGTTGCCGCGTCAAGATTTTGGTTTCTTTGTGCTAAAGCAGGAACTGAAGAAAAGATGACCACGCTCAGGGCGAAAAAAACACCTGAAAATCAATAAAATACATATTTTATAAAAGAATTCATTAATCATCAATCATGATCGTTGTTGCTGTGGATCAATACATACATGGATTAGTGAAAGCTTGTCATATACTATATGAGATGCATCCCTACAAATCATCTAGCTAGATCAGTGTTCCCCAACCGGTGGTCCGCGGCCCGGTGCCGGGCCGCAAAGACTTTCCGCCGTGCCGCGAACAGTATGCCAAATTTCAAGAAATTCGCCATGCAAAAATACTAAATACAGGATGTTTTTCGCCTGCTCGTTTACGTGTATTTTCAGTTATTGTTAAATAATAATAATTGGTAGGATGATGCGACACGATGGTCGATGGTTTTTTCAGAATCAACAGTCATAAATCTTCTCAGGTACACTCAAGGAGAACGGAAATATTTGCTCTTGGATAGTGAACCCAGATGCAAAACCCTACCTAAATATATTTCCAAGAATTTCATATGTATATTTGTTAGTTATGTTATGTCCATCTTTCACAATATAAGATTAAAAAAATATTACATAAAAAGCATTTTTCTTTCAGTGTTAGTGGTCCGCGAAATTCTTTTCCTTTTTTTACCCTTCCACAGGTGTAAAAAGGTTGGGGAACACTGCTCTTGATCATATGTTCCTAACTTCTTTTTCACCTTGAACTTCTTCCCGTTCTTTTTATTTTCCGTGGACCAGATCTATTGACATCAAACCGGGACATTTAATTTAAATCGACCCCCCTTCCCCATATACCATCAAAAATCATATTTGATGATTTGCTTACTGGACCATATTTTTACTTTTTTATTTTACAAAGATTATTTAAATTTTTAAAATAATTTAGTCGCTAATTCGTCATTAAATAAACAATAATAAATTAAGAGATATAAAGAAAGCACGAATTAAGGTAGGTTCATGGCTACAAATATTATTTGAATGATAACACTTATATTTAGGTATACGAATCAAATTTAAATTCCTTCCTTATATACAGTAGTATTTCCGTCGTTTATTCCGTATTATAGTCATTTCTAGGAAGTAAAAGAAATTTGTTCCCACGTTTTAATGTGAACGTTGATGAAAACGCACAAGTTTGTTTAATTTTTGCATTTTCTCTTTGCGGGGACTGCGATTTTATCAATAACCGGGACAAACCCGGAATACTCGGGACACCTGACAACCCTAACCATATTCAAGATCTCAAATTTAAAATGAAAAATTCTTATAATTTAAGACATCGACTGAGGGTGCTTGATGGAATTTCAATATCAAATTTGGATTATTGAGATTTTGTACACTTCCATGTATTTCTGTCAGTTCGAGTCCATTCGTGTGCTCGAATGCCTGAAGATGCCGAAAGGCGAAACCCGGGTCGTTAGTGACAAAATACATGGAAGTGTACAAAATCTCAATAATCCAAATTTGAAAAATTCTTAATTTAATATTGACCTTGACGGGACTTGATCCAAGCCACCTGATCACTAGGGTAAAACTTTTACCACTAGATAACAGGCCGTGTTGGTGTACGGCGTTAAATATCAATTTTTGGTGGAAAGGCATTTTATTAGTATAAATAGAAAAACATTTATTTGTAGTAATTCCAAAGATTTTTATAATCATCAGGACCGATTTCACTGATCGCGAGTATTTTCAACTGATTTTAAAAGTCTTTTTTCCTCCATTAACATGTTTCCATCTCATAACCCTACTCCTGAGATACCACATGAATGCACTCATAATCAAATCAGTAGCATAACGTTAAAGTTTGTTTGGGTAGACGACAGAAGTCGAAAAGGAAGATGTCTCTAGTTTTGCGTCACACAGTTGACTCGCAATATCGGAAATATTTTTACGATCGGCTTCATTTAATAATGACGACGAGTAGTGTTGGCGACAGGCCTTGGGGGTTTTCCCGGCGAACGTTTTGTCCGATCCGCAACATAAAACAAACAATTAAAAAACGGACACACACACTGTGAAAGGTTTAACGAACTAAATGACAGAAGCAATTTAATGTTCATTTCGAATACATACATGAAATAAGCAAACGCATTTTTTCTCACCACGACTATTTTTCAGTATTCCAATAGATCAAAAAATCGATTTTTGGTGTAAATTCATTATATTTTAAAAAATAAAACAATTTATGTTGTAACACTTCAACATTTTCATGACACCATAAGTAAAATGACGAACATCTTTCACCCAAAAACACTTCGGAAATGGACTAACTAATCGAACGTTGGTACAACCATATTTTTGGGTATGAAGTTTGAAAATGACTAATCATTTTCAATATGAATTAATAAATCGTTTATATTTTCTATGGATTCGGCGGTAACTTTGTGAAACTTCATTTTTCATATAAAATTGAAATTGATAACTTAGTTATTTTAACTAAGTTATCAATTTTAATTTTATATTAATAAATCGTTATTCCACAAGTTGTGCAGTTAGATGTAACAAGTGTTTCACCTCTTTGTGGAGCATCAATTTTATTATCGATTTTTTCTCACGTTAGATAATAGACAATTTATTTTTTGTGCCGTTATTTTAACAATGCTATTATTAAATTGAATGCTTGAAGAAAGACCTAAACGCTTTCTGGCCTAAGTAAACCTAGTCGATTTATTCTACATAGTTTTTTTTTATGTATACATAAATATACCAGTGTGCAGGCCATACAAGCCAGGTTGCCCAATGGGAAGTGGGCCTCGCTGTATGTTAGGGGCCCAGAGTAAAATGAAACAACTTTTTAACTATTTCAATTTACGTTTAAAAATATACATGATGAAGCACTTTGGGTATTTCGTTAATGCAAATAAATATGTTTTCTTACGATATACACAATGAAATAATACCTCATCACGATAATAAACTTATTCTCTGTGTCTGTTTTAGCTGGTTGTATTCCTCCGAAACGTTTTAAGCAGTATTGTTTAAAATCATCAATAATTCTCGTGAAAGTAGTTTATGTTATGGCATTGAATGGGTCAAATGTGTTTGTGCTCGGACAAAGTGCCCGAGTATCGGTTTGCCTCAATGCCAGTGGTGGCAGATAAGTAGTACACGAATGAAATTTTTTTTTTCTTATTTCATCAATAATTCGTTGATCATTTTCTAAGCTAGATTTTTTACTTCGCTAATAATATATACCGAAGTGACGATTATAAACAAAAATTAACACTTTGATTAACGAGCTATTTCAATGAAATTACGTTTATAAAACATGTTGAATAGTTATACAGTAAAAAAATATATATGAGAACTCTTGCTATTACCTTATCATTTGGAATTGTGCTAAAATTTATAATACTTAGTAAAAAGTCAAAAATTAATCCATTTTCATTATTTTTTTCATAGATTAACAATTCAGGCACACTTGTATGTATTTCCATTCTCTTTTTGCACAGTTTTTTTATACAGAAGATTTTTTTAAACTGATTTGCTTTCAATATTATTACATAAAACATTATTAAATCCTTGTGATTTTACAAAGCTGAACGCTGAATAGCTTTTTATAATTATGAAACGTATGAAATAATATAACGCATAGATAAGAAAATATGTTGTTAGAAAATGTAATGAATTCCATGTCTGATCTGTTTTACAGTTTATTTTTTGTGCAGTGATCTCTGAGCGTAAAAATAAAATCGGATGTATATCCTATTAATGTGAAACAAACCGACAGCAGGCCATTAAGTCATAAAAACAAGTTCTGAGATAATCGCATTTAAAGCATTTTTTTTCACCAAGTACATTTTTTTCTACATTATAAAGAATAATCTTTTTAGCATACAAATCATAAGATTTTGTATCGATGAGTTAAAGTTATATCATGCTTTTTGTCAGAATAGAAAAATAGCAATATATGACTTAATACTGTTTTTTTAAAGTCATTACTATGACTTCATGCGTTTCACCAGTAAGTAGAGCGCAAAATTGAACACAGTTAGTCATTTAAATAGAAAATCATCATAAAGTGACTTAATGTGTTTTGCCAGTATAACCTCGATGTTATACTCGTGACAGGAAAAGACTTCGCATCACAGATGAACAAAAAATTACAACCACAGCTGTTCGCCGCCATTTTTCACTGTTTGTGACGTAAGGTTTCATCGTTCTATTGACTGATAGATACTAAACAATAGTTACAAGGATGCCAACAAATGGGATTACCCATCGGTGGGTAAACAATTTAAATATTATTTTCTGTGTTTCGGGGTCACGGAGTTTTTCCTGGGTGGTCACAGACAACGAAGTTGTCGCAAACCACGAAGAAACTGACAAGTTTAACAATGTTGCAAAATATTTTTTCAACGATTTCACAATGTTATTAATTGATTTAATCAATGCTGATAAGCTGCTCTCTCAACGTAACTGGAGTTTGCAAGACGTGTAGATCGATGGGAAAGTAAATTTTAGATCCATCTTATTTCCATTTAACGCTTTTTTCTAGTGCACTTACAACGCTTCTTCAAAACACAAGCAAGAAACAAAACTTAACGTTGAGAAAAACTTGAGGTTGGCTTCAACATAATATGCATTTGAAAAATATAACTTAGGATGCCAAGCTGCAAGAATGTGTATTGCATTAAATAGTTTTTAATGTTACAATTTTATGAAAATATGGCAGGTACTTCGCACGTTCATTGGTTCTTACAAAAAAGAAAGTGACGACACAAATAACACTATAATTCTGTGCTTAATAAAACTCCATTAATCAAAAAACATATTTTGTGTTTTTTCTTCAAATGAATAATTGTTATAAAATGGCTCTTTTTAATAGCAAAAAATATTAACTGGTGATTATCACAAAGTTTACTTCTTTTAATAAGAAAACATGTTTCCCTTCTTAGAGTTTTACGCTAAAAGATTTTCACAACAAGTTTCTAGTATGTTATTAACTGATTATACGATACAAAAATATATTCATAAAATAACTTTGTGAAAGGCTTTGAACACTTTTGATGACTGGTATAAACGAATGGTTCCTAAATTAAATAGCTTTTCCTACATTTTCTGTAATAACAAAATTCTCTACTATTCAAAATGATGTAACACGAAAAAACCTTCAGCACAGCACGGTTTACTTTCTTTCCTCGTCAAATAGCCAATTTAAAACGGAGAGTAATAAAAAAAATGTGATCAAATCTGATTCCACCACTGAAATTTTTAGGCGACTGCGTATTCGGTATACATATTGACATATGTACATTTTGTTTCCTTTTGACTCCGCGTATGGCCTTAATTTATGCATACGACCGCCGAAGTTGTAATTTATTCAAAAGCAAACAAAAATTTCACAATTTTAATTCACAGAATTATCCGCAATATGGCATGGCCTTTAACCGAAATATTAAATATTTTATTGCAGATATTTTTAAAATAATACAACTTATATTACAAAATTGAATCCTATACAAGTTGAGGTAAATGAGACTGGTAACAAAAACTGTTTATTTCTACGAAAAAATGTAATTTTCCATTCACTTTTCGTGCAAATGAATTAAAAATCATTTCGAGAAATGATTGCACACTTTACTACATAATAACGCAACTGCGAGTGATCATTGGTCAAGGGTGGGCAACTCATTTGCCTATATTGTTAAAGGCTCGCCTTTTTCTGGTCAGAATTTTAATTCAGTTTCGGTCATAATGTTTAAAACATTGGTCAGAATTTATATTAACTGGTCATAATGTATCGCTTAGAATTACAGAGAGCAGAATAAATAATTTATGCTCAGTATTTCTAACCAAGCTTAACCTAAGCTAATTTAACCCAACTAATCTAACCAAACCAAACCTAACCTTTTATTCTGAAAGTATAATAATTTTGTTCTAACTGTCAATAATTTTATTCAGACAGTTCATATTTTTATTCTGACCAATAGTTGATTTAAATTATGACCAATTAATTTGTTGCCATTGTTAAATGTGGCGAATTCATCATGAAATTTTGGATAATATGAATTTTCCACAGCAAAATAAGTTATATCAAAAAGTTGGTTTGAATCACAGGTTTCAGATTGCAATAGCTTCAACCGATCTTTACGTTTCTTGCATGAATGATTTCCCGACTCAGTCAAAGAAATGCCCGCCCTTTTATTACTGGAAGAATATGATTAATACATATAACCTATAATACTTTAATTAACAAAAGAATAGCTGGATTGCTAGTGGTAATTAGGAAATATAGTTTTTATATCCCAACATTTTATGACTTTGGCGAATGACTATTATAGAATTTTCCTCCCCCGGGATTATAAGCGAGTTTTTTTTTTACCATTTCCGCTCCCTGTGTAAATTATATTTGTATTGTATTTGTAATGAATATTCATAGATAATAAAGAATAACTTATATTATATTTAAATGCAATGTTAACTATTATGGGTAGTACAATATTATTAGCTAAAGTTTTATTATTACGTAAGTCATTATGACGTTAGCTCAGATAAGGATTTCCCCATATTTTTCTTTACTTCCTGAATACTTCACTAAAGGTGCTTTTACAATATTTACTTAGCACGACGAAGCAACTTGAACAATATTTTTATGAGATGATGATTCTCGGTTAGGGCTGCCAGGTGTCCCGACATCTGATCCCGGCGCCGAACGGACCTTTCGGGAAAACCAAAAATTCCGGTTTCGGATAAACTGTTTGCTGATCATGACATGACATCTCTCACTTTTCAGAAATATCGAGTCCCCGCAGTTACGAAGTTACAAAATAATGCAATTTTTTCACGAATGAACTTAATAAATAAGTCATTGAATAAAAAGGTGTAGAAGAGGTTATAATGTGACTATCTCAAAATAAAAAAAAACTTTTAATACGATATTTATTTTCTACCAAATGACCACGGTGAAAGAAATTCATGTATCGAAGAGATGTTGAATACCGTTTTTCAATTCTTGGGCACAATGGAAAATGGAAAGGACCTTTTCATTGATGGATACAGTGGTCAGAAGAAAGACATTTTTTCGTCACCAAAACTGTTGAAGGAATTCTTTAGTGCTACGTAAATTGACTATAGCGAGATGTACGATTTTATAGTTAAAAATGAAACATTGATTAAAAATGCCAAATGAAATAAAAAGTAGATATTTTTCATTATGTATCATAGATATTTATTTTGTTGGGCATTTTATTATGTATTATTATACTAGGGTACCACCGACCCCCTAACGTCTAGTTCTTCAAAACAATTTTCTTATAATTTTTACAAACAACTGTATCGAGGTTTTTCTCAATTTTATTTGGCAAGATACATAAAATTGATTTCACCTAATATTCAAATAATAATACCAAAATAAACTGAAAAAAATTAAAAGATGTTTATAAAAGGATAAGCCATTTATTCAATTTGTTTACGTGTGCGCTCCTCATAATTCTTGTAATATATTACTTTATATCTAGTATTGTTTTTTGTTCATAAGACTAAAGGCCACAGTCCCGTAAATCTTTTGTAAATAATCTGAGTAAAATAAAAAATAAGCCTACAAGCAAACAATCAAACAATATTTCGGATTGTATATGGTGGAGGGTACAATATAAATTAACTATCCCGGTTTGATAGTCAATAAATGTGACAGCCCTAGTCTCGATACAATGATTTAAAGTTTGTACCGGTAATAGTTTAATCATTAAACTATCACAATAAACATTGGCAGTAGTATGACGAAAATAATATTCAAGAAGTAATTACTTTTTAACATTTTCTTTTGTTCAATATAATATTACACTACAAAACAAATCACGATTATCCACTCTAATTAAAACTCGTGGGAGGTAACTAAAATCAAAATCCGGAGAATCGTTTTTACACTTGGGATTATGTTAATAGTATTTTTTATAGTTATTCCATCAATTAGCTAGAAGCTAAATACAATTCAGAGTCCAGATAATCATCGTTCTACTAAATTATAGTGTCACAAAAACTTACGGCTCTGATGCAAATATTAAATGCTTTCAATTTCATTAGCGTTCTTAGAAATGTTACAATAAATTGCTAACGACTCGTAAGTTGAACAAGCAGAGGTTATGTGAAGTTGGGGTCGTCAAAAATCAGCCGACTTCAACGTATTTTTTTTTATATATCCGTGGCGCAGTTGGTAGCGTCGTTGGCTACGGTTACGGACGTCTCGGGTTCAATTCCCGGTGCGGACGGTTTTCATAAATTGATCCTTCATTCGATTTATGGATATCTGTTCGTAGTCTGAGTTTTTGTGATGTTTGAACCTACCTCCCACCCATCCGATCATCACGGGGCGAAGCGAGAGCGATTAGCTAATCACTAGTCCTGTCCTAGCCCTGTCCTTCTATCCCTACTCTCTTTGAAAAAAGAGGTTGAGCAACTGAGTAACAAGCAGTCCGCATAGAAAAAATCTGTTAAGATACCTCCATTAGAAGACCATAAGTTCCACATTGGGAGCGGACATGGACAAAATATATATATTATTATAGATTTGGCGATTTTAAACATACAGTTCGAATCGTTCACCCGAAGGAATCGCTAAAGGTAGCAAGCAGCACATTTTAAAGTGGGTTGAGTATGTTTTTATCGTTTCGTATAACATATTTATTAGTCAATAATAATATTGTTATTATTTATTTACCCATTAAAATATCAATTCTGAGTATTGACGTATTAATAACCTGCATTTATTATTCAAATAATTACGCTTGATTTCTAATTCTATAGATGTTGAATGAATTTACAGATGCTGTATATAATTTCTAGGTATTTCAATAAAACATTTTTCAAGTTTGATTATAACTATGTATGTCACACTTTCACACGGGTCATGTTTATTTATTGATAAAAAGCGATAAAGAAATAAAACCGCAATAATAAATTATTTCAGTTTTTTTAAAATACTATATTTGAACGTCATTTTAAAATAACATTGACAACAATATAAATGAACTATTTACTTTACACTGACCTTCTACGATTTTATTATGATAATTAAAGTTTTTCGTGAATATTATTATACTTTAAAGAAACGTTTTTCTTCATCCACTGAAATATAAATCAAGCGTAATTATTTGAATAATTAATGTAGGCTATTAATATGTTAATACTCATAATTGATATTTTAATAAGTTTATAATAACAATGTAATTATTGACTGGTAATTTTCAATTTCTAAAGATTCTTCGATCTTCGATAGACGGTATGTTTTTTAAAATTCATTTTTAACATTAAACTAGTATCAATAACTTGTTATTCAACCGGCTGTGACTAACTTCATGTGACACGCATTAAGCAACCTCAAACTACTTCTATCATAAAACATAACTTTTACGCAAGCTTAATAAATAAATATTGACAAAAATGAATCAGATGTATTGAGAAACATAAGTATTAATTACATAATTTACCCAAATAGATAGCATTTTAACATTTGATTAAAATGCCTTTATTTATACATACGATATACGTATTAACTGGTGAATAAATCGTTAACATTCTAAAAGTCTGTATGTCTACAAAGATTTTGAAGAATAATAAATTAATTCTAATAAAATCTTTAATGTAAAAAAATCATCGTTAAGTGTTGAAAAGATTATATAACTTCTTTTAAAGTGTTAACTGTCAATTCTTAGTGGAAATTATTTATTAAATTATTGTTAAAAAGTCAGTGAACGAAAAAACCAATAAACATTAACTTTTTTCCCATGTCCGCTCCCAATGTGGAGCATATGGTCTCCTAATGGAAGTATCTTAAGAGAATTTTTCTATGAGAACTGCTTGTTACTCAGTTACTCAACTTCTCTTTTTAAGGAGAGTAGGCATAGAAGGATAAGGCTAGGACAGGACTAGTGGTTAGGTAATCACTATCGCAACGCCCCGTGAGGATTGGATGGGTGGAAGAGAGGACTCAGACTACGAAGAGAAATCCATCAATCGATTGAAATATCAACTTATGAATACCGTCCGCACCGGGAATTGAACCCGAGACATCCGTGACCGTGGCCGACGACGCTACCAACTGCGCCACGGATGCCAACATTAACTATTATTGTAATATTAACAACGCGTGGAGTGCTTAGTAAGATAAACAAAAAAAGTAAAACAACAGTATAAAATTAAGTTTGTGAAAAATACAACATTATAAGCGATGAAAAAACGAAGCTTACTTGTGATAAAGGAATATAATTATAAACGATAATTGGATTATAAATGTCAGCGAATATACATACGGGAAATCGATACATAAAAAATCCAGTAATAAATCAGGGATTGTGTTGTGGTCGCCGAACCGGCTGGCGTCGGTCGGACGAATATTTTTTTTTTCTTTTACAGAAAACTACCATATATACTTGAAAAATTTTCCTAATTCAACATTTTCTTTAATATTTTATATAATCTGACAAGGCTTAAATTAGTGACGTTCACTTAAAACTACTAATTAATATATAAAAGAGTTTTCTGAAGTTTTTACAATATTACATGACTATGTAACAATTACAACTATTAACTAATTATTATAAAAAAATCATTTGCCTTTACGTATCAACATCCTGATATAGTGTTGAATTACAATATAATATATTGATTGAATTGGCATTTACTTGGTAGAACTCCATTATAATAGGATTAAATAACAAAATATTTTGGCCTACAAATTTTTTTTTATCAGGTAGTTGATAACTATTTCGACTTTACGCCATCGTGAGAACTATACTTAAACTTATTTTAAAATAAACATTATGATGTTTGAATACGTGAAATTACATGATATTGTCTATCTCTTCTAAGCAGTATATATATCTAGGCAAAAATAAGTTTAAGTATAGTTCTGATGATGGCGTAAAGCCGAAATAGCTATCAACTACCTGATAAAAAAAATTTGTAGAACTAAATATTTTGTTATTTAATCCTATTACAATATAATATATTCGTCTTAATTTATCAGTCTATCTGTTCGACAGTTCTCTCTATCTCTGCCAGCGCATTCGCAGAGGGAAAAATTTTACGCACAGCTCTCTCTATCTATCTATCTCTCTCTCTCTATCTGCGCATCTTTTACAACCAGTGTATTGAGCGAACGCTGCCACTTGGTAATAATTTCTAGTAAATTAAGAAAAGTTGAGAAGATTTTGTATAGCTTTGAAATTCCGCTACCAGTCGCTGTGTCGGGGTGGTATTTTTTAATCGATCTAATCTGTGTTGTACTTAGTGTTTGCACGTTGAATATAATTGAAAAGCCGCAAGGTTTGACGACCCCTGTTCTAGTATTTAGCACATTCACAGAGCACCTTGATATGAATAACTATGAACCAAAACAGGGATACTAAGTGTCACACCTACTGCATAAGTCTATTTAAATTACCTGTATTGGATTGGAATAACAAAACTTTCGTACATCATGGCAAAATGAGGTTCAAATAATAATTACAATTAAAATGAGAAAGTAGCCCGCCCCTATGGCATCGAAATAAATATGTTATGAATAATTTGGCAGTATTTTTGCTATCTAAAAAAACCTGTAATCGTTTGACCCAGATGTGTACAGACAGGCATGGATTTGAATATCGGTTACTGTCCTTAATTAAAATCTTCATCAGTCATAAATATAAATAGAAAATTTTTACTACATATTCTACAATACAAAGGAAAGGAATCCAAACGAGATTATATACTTTATAACCACAGTTATAGTGCAGACATGTGAAACTTGATTTGCACCGCGGTCTATTAACATGATATGGAAGGCCGTATATTTTCAATATCAAAGAAATGGGACAGTTGAAAGATGGGCCTGACACCGTTTTCCAGTGGATTATAATTTGGTTGAATATGTCTTTATTTTCAAACCTGTTTTTCATTACGGAAAATAGTTGCTCGGAATAATAAGTGCTCCTGAAAGTGGCATAAGTATACGCATTAAGAAACATAACATTTTGAGAAACCGATCCGATCGCACCAATAAAATTGATTTATTTTTATAAGACATAATTAATATTGTTTACTTTTCGAATAGTTTAAGTATGAAATTAATACAAAAAATCGATTTCAATAATTAATAATATAACATTATGTTTACTAAAATAATTATTTAATAGCTCATAATAAAAATCGCAATTATTCAAATTTTAAATCACTGATATACATATAGTTTTTTCTTAAGAATGAGATACCTACATCTTAAAATAATTTACGACTTTTCCAACTTCTGTCAAATCCCAGATAGACAATATTTAAATACACATTCCAATATCGTTACATTGTGTTACAATATTTTAAATTTGCAGCTGCTTTGGGTAATTCCAATGGTATTTTGCTATTACTGAAATTATGGCATTTTAGGGTTTTTTTAGCCCCAAATCATTCGTCAAACTCAAGTATGTATCACTTTTAAGAATCTAAAATCTGATTTTAACTGTAAATTCTTGGTGAAGACGCATCATATTTTAAAATATAAAACACAATTTATTTGCACTACTTCCACATGTTTATAATGACCAGGACCGGTTTCGATCATCACGATTGTAGGATACTCAGTATGCAAATACATCAATCATGTATGATAAGATACTGGAAGCACCCAAGTTGAGTAAAAACAAAAAAAAACACTACCACGTGCGTATTCATTATTGTTATTGAAAACTGGAGAAATTGTGATGTGATCTTTCGTCGATTTTGTAAAATATTTCATTTAAAAATATTGCGAACGGTATTTGTTATTTGACCTAATATTCGTATAGTTAAAAAGGGCCCAAATATATCCCGATATTGAATATTCGAGTTGGAATCCCTAACTGTAACCCATAATAACGTTTAGCAGTATGCCCTCGGCTAAGCCTTCTGAGCGTCACGCAAACTCCTCATCACTAAGTCACAAGCCTCTCTACAGCCTCGCTGTCTATATTGCATTATATTAAATTCTATCAATTACTATGTATAGTATCGTTAATCTGTTTACATTTGAAAACCCTCAGTCGCGAAAAGTAATCAATTCTCATACAAACCAAAAACAAAGTATTTGTTTTTTATTTATTGTATTATTTGATACTAAAAATAAAACGAGAAGATTAACTAGATTGTTGACGTCATTCTAAAACACAAAAAAGCAATAAATACACTACAGCATTAAATTCTCTAATATTGGTGCTGGTTGTACTTAACCAGCGGCTAGCTCAATCAATTAAACGAAAACGCAAATCGATAAAGTAAGTTTCTATTGAGTAAATTTTTCTTGGAAAAAAGTACATTTGAGTAACATGTCTTAAAACATACAAAAACAATATATTGTGTTGTGCTTATTAGTGAAGAGCTTCATTAGTTATGCAACTTAAATAGCCTAAGCATGAATGCAATGCAACAAAAGTGACGTCCGTTTGCAATTAATCAGATCGGTGGTTGACTGCTTAGTCAAAAAATACCAGAAGTAAATAAATATATTATATAAAAACTTTTTTGAGTTTATTTTACCTTCGTTTAGCGATTTTAACTTATAAGAAAATCTGTGTATCTCTGTTCCTTTAAAGATCTATCGAAGTACTTGTATCTATAATGGGATAAACAAATCGTACGTAAAAACACAAGTAAATTAATAATATTACATATTTTGTATCACCATTGATATGCGAGGCATCTTGGCCCTACGAATTATTACAATTGAAATACAAAATCATTTAAAAACTATTTACTTCAATATCCCACAACTTATTTCCCCTAAAAATAATTATTTTTGCCATAATTTAGAGTTTTTAATAATAATTAATCAGATATCAAATGACCAGTGCCAGACAATTATGCAATATGATGAAAATTGCAATGCCTGCGCTTAATCGACGAAGTGATTATTTATTATCTGATGACATCTCAAATTATTGTAAAACTAAACAATTATCTTATTCTATCTCTACGCTATCT
This sequence comes from Himalopsyche phryganea, assembly GCA_022494535.1. NCBI lineage: Eukaryota > Metazoa > Arthropoda > Insecta > Trichoptera > Rhyacophilidae > Himalopsyche > Himalopsyche phryganea. The sequence goes on from JAGVSL010000028.1 coordinate 3,637,767, forward strand.
ATGTTGGCAAAACCTAACAAAGGGCGTTTGTTTCTGTTTATAGTTTATAGTATGTAAAATATAATAAGTATAATAAATATAAGTCCCAAGCTATGATAGGTTGTACTGGCTGATAATTATGCTAATACAAAGAATCGGTATACAAAAAACGTTCACCCAGTGCAACAACGATAAACGATAAAATCAAATTTACCTGGTATAAATGAATGTTAAATTGTATGTGGAATTAACATATTGTTTTGTGTCCAGGGACCCGAAACAAAAACCGGAAAAACCGTTATTTTTTCCGGAACGAAAACCGGAACCGAATATTTATTTCGGTTTTTTTTCGAAGAAAGTTAGATGATAAGACACATTATTATCTATCTCAAATACAGTTGATTTAATATGATGAAAATAACAATGAATACATTATAGATTGGCTATCAACAATTCGCGATTCAAACACCCATGAACGGAAAATCAAGAGTAAATTCATCATACCTATAAAAATAATTTCTAGAATAAAACAAACTTTTGTATGTATCTCAACAAAAGTTTTCTACGAGTTACTCAGTTAATCAACCTCTCTTTTTCGAAGAGAGTAGGGATAGAAGGATGGGGCTAGGAACAGGACTAGTGGTTAGCTAATCACTCTTGCTATACCCTATTTTTTTAGAATCGGATTGGTGAGAGGGACTTTTAGACATCACAAACGTTCATGCCTACGAACAGAAATCGATTGAAAAATCAATTTATTATACTGTCCGTTCCGGGACTTGAGCCCTAGACATCCATAGCTGTAGCCAACCACGTTAACCACTGCACCACAGAGCCGAGAAACTACCAGATTCTTTCTAAACCGTTGTCGTACTTTTGTTACTAAAAGCACAGCGTGGTGAAAAGTTGGCAAGCCAGTCAAGTATGAATAAAAAGATATATTTTGTCTGCTATTCCACAGTGCACCAGCGGCAAACCGCACACGCTAGGAAATATTCTCCTTTGACATTTTAATTATGTATGTGATCACCTTAAGTTATTTCGAAAAGCCGTGTAAAGAGAGGTACGGACGGTGTGGATGTATTTACATTAACTTGCCAATATTTAAATACGAGCTGAACCGAAAACCGGAACTAAAACGATATATTTTTTTTTTACCAAACCGGAACGAAAACCAGAACGAACAAAATAACGGTTTGGGTCGCTGATAAACACCATACGATAATCTGCATCTTACAAGATTATACTATCGGAAATATTATTGATAAAAATCTGTAATATTTATAAAAATCACACATACTTTATTAACTGCGAGTAAATAAATAACGGTTACGGATATTGTCGTGTCCGTGGTGCAGTGTTCAACATCGTTGGCTTCTGTTACAGATCTCACGGGTTTCTAGTCCCAATACGGATAGTTTATAAAAGCGATTAATGGATTCAAAGACATCTATGTTTGTGATGTCTAAAACCCCCTCGCACCCAACCAATTCTAAAAACGGAGCGTAGCGAGAGCGATTAGCCAACCACGAGTAATGTCGTAGACCTATCCTTCAATCCCTATTATCTTTAAAAAAAAGAGGTTGAGCGACTGAGTAACAAGCAGTTTTCGTAGAAATAATTCTGTTGAGATATCTTAATTACGAGGCTATGTGATCCACATTGGGAGGTAAAATGGTTAAAAAAATACTAAAAAGCTGTAAATTAGCAGTTATCGCATTTATTTGTTGAAGAATATTAAAATAAATTGTGGGGTTTTTAAAGAATAAAATATTTTTCGATCACACTAAAAGGTTGACAATAACGTTGTGTGACAAATTCTCTAAATGTCAAGACTCCATTCCAAATTGCTTAATAATTACTGGCAAGTAATTACAATAAGAGAGTTCATTAACAGAAAATTAATATGAATTATTAATTTAACAAAAGTTCTACGTCATATATTTATGACGGATATAAATAATTAATAACAGTTAACCATAGAATGTAATCATGATTATTATTAATAAAATAGTAATTCAAAATATGTCATCTGAACGGAAATATGATTTTGACTAATGACTAAGACCGAGTAAATAAATGATTATCATTATTTAAATAATTATCCTCAATATTAGAATTTTCGCATTCTTTGGCGACGTTTTTTGTTTCAATGGTTGGTTTTCACACTGATAACGGCTCCGTTATCAATGGTTTTAGATGAATGATTCGATTCACGTCTTTAATTTTTTGTAAAGATATTTATTAGAGGTCTGCACGGGCCCGGGCTCGGGCGGGTAAAGATAATTCAGATTCGGGCTCTGGTCGAGCCCGGGTAAGGAATTCAAATACAATGTTTGGGTCATGGGTCAGCCATAAGGCAATAGTATTAATAACTTAAATTATTTATTTCACATATGCTATGAATATCATTGGAAATATGGAAACATGTATTGTTTGAAAAGTGTGAATGAATTACTATATTTAAAAAAAAAATTGGGCTTTTTTCGAGCTAAGAAAAATAAATCTCGGCTTCGGGTCGGGTTTGTGTAACAAGTGTGATATTGAGGTCTCGGACCGGGCTTGAAGATGACGGGCTCGGAGCGGGTAATTTTATGAAATTTCGGCCCGCGCAGACCTCTAATAGATATTATCAATACAAACTCTTGAGGCGCTCAGTGGCATTACTATTCGTATCAGTGTGAAACAGGTTGCATACATTGAAACCTAAATATTTATTTAATGACCGCCGACAGAATAAATGCATGCTGATTTTTGTTCAAAAGATGTTAACATTAAAATACAAAATAAAATATATTCGATGTTCATCGTTACTTAATACCGGAAGATTAAGCCTTATGAAAATGTTATCCCACACTGCTCTCGTTGCTATAAATATGTCGCTGGTATATCAAGAAAAATAACGTTGGTCTCACTGATACCCACGCTATTTCAGGCTATTAAGTAACCGCTTGTAAAAAATATTATTTTTCACTTCAATTCGCTTTTAATTGGTAGTTTTTAATGTATGCAATCTGTGACACAGGATACTGGCATAATAATAACCATTTGGCCATCCTTTCCCGCCATACGCACTCCGAATAATTATTCATTACCTATATAGGTATGCTTTGTCCGTCAATTTCAACACCACTTTGTTGTCTCATAATATAAAAATATGTTAACTGAAATGGCTTTAAGATTTAATATCACATACAAATTTTCAAATAATGAAAAGACAGCGGTAACTGGACATTGTACAGATCCGCCAGGCAATAATGATCCCTTCACCTTGCAAGCGCTAGTTATGCCACTGAGTGCTGATCTGATTAGATACAAGGATGTTTAGTAATTACTAACAGTGACGCATCTATTGTTATAAGTTACAATAGGCTAAATGCCATAACACTTTGCAGTGATATAAACGTATATGCAACAACTTCTGGCATTTAAATCAATCACTATCATTTTGCTTTAAAAAATGCACTTTCCTCTTCATCTAGTTAATCGAGCTTACAAGCCTGAAGGTTTTACTGGTTCCCAGAATCTCTAGGTTTCATCAGGGTGGCCTATTTTTACTCAAAATATTTCGATCGTACGAGGCTCTAGTTGCAAGAACCGTCCTTCTCTTTAGCTTCGGTCGTTAATATTTTTCTTGTGAACTTTGCTTACATTTTATTTGATATGTATATTAATAAAGCATGTTTAAACATAAATTAATATCGTTGTCCAATACACTTGCAATGTTGCAATACCATATCGTCATTGTTCTGGAAGAAAATACTAAATCTAAAAAATGTCATATTGAGTTAGTTACACCAAAATGTTCTTTATTTCAAACTCTACCGCATGAAAGAACACACTTATTTTTATAAATTATACTCTTACTTGAAAAATGTTTTGTACAAATAAATAAAATGAAAAGGGTATAGTATTTCAAACATTTGAAAAACTTCAAAGTCATATTACTCGAAACTAGTATTTTTCAGTTAGTGTCTTCTTCCAAAACCACAACGATATATTATCACAACGATGATTGTTTTTATTACCAAATAAAACGTATGTACAGAAAACTTATCTAGTTGTGTATACATTCGTAAATCAATGTTAAGATAATAATTGACTAGAGCCGTGAACTTTATACATGATTATAATTTAGCAATCGTTAAAATAACATTTACTTTACAATAATAAACGTTGTATACTCTTAGTAACTATAAAATATTTATCAATATTTCAGTTATGTTATAACGTATTCAAACTGATTCAACACAAACAGTGGTAAGTTTCCAATGTTGAATTAAAAATAATGAATAAATTACAGTCACGTTATTATGTGATTTAATATCAAATAAACGTCAGCGTAGTTTTTGGACACAGAAATAAATAATGTGTATAATAACTCTGATAATTATCAAAGATTAGTAATCAAAATATAATGGCGGCTACATAAACGCGACACTTAAAACAAGTATAATAAAATCGTGTTCCAACCTGCAAAATACATCTTCAGACTTTGTGATCACAATTGTATAGAAACTAAATGTATACGAATAGTTTAATGATTTTACATTTGTCTTAACACACACTGATTATATGTTTCAATTAGACACTAAAAACACATACGTATCTTACAAAACTGTCACTACTAATGACTAAATACACGTTTTTGGGACGGCTTTTGTATTTCTGTGACTAGTTGATTTGTGTTTAAATGAAACACGATTATTTCAAAGCACGACATGCGCAGATCGTCAACACAGTCTGCGGCGAACTGGCTGTGATGTGAGGCTCCTGAATTGTGACGGCCTAATGAACTTGTATATCACGGTATTTCCCAATCCGAGGCTCGTGTCAGTCAACCGGTTTTATTTGTATACAATACAAACTCAAATTTGAAAGGGTATATTTTTGATGCACACTAATTATTTTAATCTAATACGCTACGATCACAACGTTTTTTTTGCAATTGATTTTTAATTAATATCTATTCGAATCTGAAACACGGTTGCCAATAATCTTGTAAACATAAATATAAATGAATGTTTGTTTCTTTGTTTATTTGTCCCTTATGCGTTCCTATACCATTCATCCGATTTCGATGAAACTTTGGTTGTTCTGCGCGCACACCCGTGAAGGTTTCTGAAAAAAATCTGAAATCTAAAAAAAAGGATCAAAGACGTACAAACAGCAACATCTCGGAAAACCTTTTTATCTATTCGTCTACACACCAGACGGAAACAAAAAATATTCTATATCCAACAGCACTTCAATAAACAGAATTAAATCACAACGCATGCTGGGTACTCACTAGCTGTTTAATAAAACTCGGTACCAATATGTATATTGACAAAGATATAGTCAAGAGAAAAAATAATTACACTAGACTTTTTTTTATGCGGGAAACACGTTCCGATCAAAATAATCGTCCAAAAAAACTAATAACCTATGATAAAATGAACACAGAAAAACGAAAGATATGCCTTTTAACTGCACCGTGCTATTTCGTAACAGTGTAAAAATAGATGTAGGTTTATAAAGTAAAACCCACAAAATCTTGGCAGTTTACGAAGAGTAAAAATCGCGATGGTTGATGAACGTTGGCGCCCTTGGAGCGGAACATTAGAGTCGGGGGTCAAAGGCAAACATACAGGTGAAACATAATTATACACATACATACACGTCTGCACTATGTAGCCATAATTTTCGTGAGCTATGTGATGTGTTATATGTCATATTATGAATGACAGTTTCGTGTTTTGCTACATGATTTTGATTTGCTACATACTTACTCTCGTAATTAAAAAAAATAAACGTATCATGATTTTTAAATCTACGCGTAACAACGTATTTAGGGGCATCATTTTTGAAAATTACTAATTTATCGCTTTTAATAATTTTTTGTGTTAACTGTCCTCTCAGACCATTTTAATGGCACCCCAAGCTAAAATGCGTAAACTGTTTTTACCGCCCACCTTAGTACCCTACTGGTCGAGCGTTTTGGCATTGGCATAAGTACCCGCGGCCCACAGCTTGAACATTTTTTGTTATAACATACAAAACTTCTTGATAAAACTTGTTTATTTGATGCTGGAAGCGTCTTTCGACCGTCACTATCGTATATTTTTTTATGCACAGTGATTCAGAAACATTGACCGCAGAAAATATATTATCGCAAATATTATCAGTGTTTCGTTGAAACTAGAAATTTGCTGGGGATACGTTATTTTTTTACAGGATAATCCCATGGTCGTGAACGTCTTTGGAAAATTAGCAAATAATTAATCTTATTTGTCATGCATTGCCTTCCGGCCACAAATTTTTTATAATATCTACACGACTGTGTACAAAAAGCTATTCTATGAAACTAAATTACCATATACGGTGCAATTTAACGTCAGTTGATTATCCCTCAGGATTACGTAATCTACTTTGAAAAGGCGTGCGTAAGAATATTTAAGTAATTAAAGTGTTGTATAAGAGCTTAATTTACGATGTAAATTAATGTGAAACACATTTGGTGTGTAATTGGTTTTTAACCCGCTGAATGCCACGATCATAAATATAAATAGGTATACGAAGATGTCGAAAATAATAAATTTGCTTGTAAAAACACAATACTGACTTATGTATGATATATCAAAACATTCGTTGCAGCATTTGTCTTCGACTATACAGAGGCCTTGGTACAACATCAGAACAAAAGAAAAGTAAAACAAGTGTGTGTTTACTATTATTTTTGTACACGTTTATAATGTAGTGTTAAAATATTATTGCTATAACAGTTACATAATATTACTATTAAAAATCGATACCAAATACATATAATTTGATTACACTAAAAACCTAACCTTTATGGTGAACTAATAGTCTATAATATGGTAGTATTAGAATCGTGACGAATCACTAATAACTAAACAATCTTCACGGGCTCCGTCAATAGCAAGCAGAGTGAGAAAAGAAATGACTCGAGGAGAATCCAGTTGGAATTAATAATATAATTAGCATGTAAGCCACACGTCGCGAATTGGTGATGGCAATTGAATCGAGATTTTCGATTTTCGCCTAATCGATTCAAGCGAAACTCTAATTTAGACTAAAATTTTCACCAATGGGTCCACTGAAATGGAATCAGGGCGCCCCAAAATTCGTTTACGCCATGGCGGATGAGCACTTAAGCAGATAAATACTCGTAATATCAAAAAAATGATGACCTTTGCCCTGTCGTAGACAAGTAACAGCTTATTATAGTATCATTCATTATTAATATATATATATATGATATTCTTCTAAAGTTTCAGGACATATGAAATCTTCGTTCTTGGTTAGAAGTGTTTACTAAATAAATATGACTAACCAAGCTTAGAAATACCATAATATCTTTGTTGCATATAATCATAAACAAATAGAAGAACACGTAAATAATAGTTTACGTCTTACGTAATATCTTAGATACGGCCGAAATTTACAAAGACTTATTACATCACTGCAGGTAAAATTCATTATGCTAGACAAATTGATACAGTGGTTCGTTTTCCCATTTTGTTTTATGAATTTTCAGAGTTTTAGGCACCTATGGTGACTTTTGATTTGGGAAAACTCCGATATTAATTTGAATTACTATTTTCCGGGTTTTCTCATATTTTAAGTAAACATTAAACACAAACATTTGTCAATTTTCATGAAAGCGAGTGTCGCTGTCGTGTAACGGTAAATAATCGCCTAGTGATAAAAATATCATTAGCAAACAAAGCAATCTTTCCTGCTGACCTCTTAGTATATACATTTATTTATTGGATACTTAAATATTAGCCGTAGTACGTTCCGGGATTGATTCCTGACTGGGTCAAACGTCAATAACAATTGGTTTCACATCTGGTACACATGGGCGTTTGCGTCCGGTTTCTCAACGAGTTGATTTTGCTAACTTTATTTTCTTCTCCTTGAGTTTTTATAATATAAAGTGATTTAATATTTAGACATTCTCAAATCTGATGGCTTGTTGATAAAGAGATGGATCCGGTAACTATTGATACTTGGTGGAGCCGAGTGTGAAACTTGCTTTGGTAAACCAAAACACACACAATATCGATCAAACATTAATTTTTATTCTATTAATCATTCAAAAGTATTACAATAACTTAAAAAATTCACAGAGTTTATAATAGGTGTATGGATAGTTATTTCTTATTTTCCCCAATCTTTACTATCAAAGATCCAGTGGATTCAGCACATAATAACAGTTCCTTCAACCTCTTTCCTAGTATCCTACCGTCAGATTAAAGACGATACATATTGACTTGCAAGTATACATCTAAATATACTCAGTTTTTGGTCATCTAGATACCGAGTTGCCATCCTTTGGGGGGTCGCCAACTGCTGAATACTTACACCACTTTCAATGCTGATCAAAAGTAAAAACTTTGAATCATAAAATTAATATAACTTAAGACATCGACTGAGGGTGCTTGATGGAATTTCAATATCAAATTTGGATTATTGAGATTTTGTACACTTCCATGAATTTTGTCACTAATGACCCGGGTTTCGCCTTTCGGCATCTTCAGGCATTCGAGCACACGAATGGACTCGAACTGACAGACAGTAAACAGTGTCTAACGTTTATATAGAAGATACAAATACGACATCTATTTGTATCTTGTGGTTTTTAACACATTGTTAAAGATGCATTTTTATGAAAACGTAGCGAGGATCGCACATATTATGCTTCTATACAAGGGGGTTACGTTTCAAAAAAGGTTGGGAAATCTTGATCTAGATAAAGTGTGGCCACGACAACTAAAATCAAGTCTTAACAGTAGTCAGTAACAAAAAGAATAACGATTAAATAAGTTCTTCGAAACAGTATACGAAGAGAATGGGAGTTCCCACTGACTGCAATATCATTCATCTGGATCATTATCAATTGTTCATCTCACGATTTTTGAGTCACCTCAATTTAACTGGGAATTATCAATAATACCATAAAACTCAACACGACAAATAATTTAGAAAACAATTGGTCACGCTTATTGTGATCATCGCGAAAAAACATATCACAATAAGTCAACAGTGAATTAGATATAATATGAAACAAACCTTTTATAATTATTTTGAATAATCAAAATATATTTGAGCATAAAATTAACAATGCCAACATCGCTTAAACAACACAAAATATCATTTTCTTTCTGGCAGAAAATGTTATGTCTAAAAAAAGGTGTTTTAAATTATTTCTTTTTTTTTCAAGCATGTCCGCTTTCATGTGTGAACAATATATATTCCTAATTGAATACCAACAGAATTTGTTTTTTATGTGGACTGGCTTTTATTCAGCCGTTCAACTTTCTTTGAAAAAAAGTACAGAGTACGGATATAAGAATGGAACTATGACATGACTAATAGTTAGTTTATCGCTCTCTCTATGCCGTATTTTAAGGATCGGATGGGTGGAAGGTTAGCGTAAACATCACAGACTATTTCACTCCAGTATGTTTCACTTGAATGGTTTTGACTTTTAATTCATTGAGAAAACATATTATTTTTACATTGAACACAATTTGTATACCTACATTACTTGGCCGCCGCCGCCGAATTTAGAACTATTGTCAGTCTAGAATAAATTTCTCCAATTAACATTTTATGCAAAATGTCTTCTTTACTTTTAATAACAGTCGCTTAAATATCAGTTTTGGAATTAATTGAAATTTCGGTTCTGGTTGAGTATGGCAGCATTCCTAACGTGACGTTGGCACCCTTACTAGCAGCCAAGTTAAATTGGTAAATCTATAGTACCCAGCGCTTGGTCCTTTATGACTTTTATGACTGTTAAGGATGAGTGAAAATAATGAAAAATTAATAAAGTCTAACGAAGTGGGAATTTCTAAAAACACATTCTTTGTTATACCAGTCCAGTAAATTTTACTGTTTATGATGAATAGGGTACCAGTAGCAGAGAAGTTCTTTTATTCAGTAATGAACATAAATATATCTTATAGCTACCAATGTGGTGATGTCCCGGGACCTGCTGATTATTAAAAAAATACACAAGTAGGGTCAGTTAAGGATCCAAACAACGGGATTGCGAAATGCAATACACAGAACGTGGGCCAATAAAAATATCTGCTTACCTATAAAAATATCACTCATAACATTTCTCAATTATTATTATCAATTGATGCAAATTCGAAGTCTTTCAAACATTGGCTTCCAGAAGACAAGCCACGAGGCAAATTGCACGTACCATATTATGTGCGCACATTAAATAATATTATATATTTCACTCCGTAGCTTTAATGTAACAGGGTTTTCCCCAGTTCCTACATCGGGGCTTGGGTATTCCGGTTTAAGCAGACACGCAATATATTTGGGTTAAGTTGAAAGCCCGAAAGTTCATTTGAGTTCCTCAACCCCCAATTCTCCAGACGTTTATATACTTACTTACATTCTGGATCCACTTGTATATCTAGATTCTTAGTATATAAGGTTAGATAAGCAATGTAAAACTGTAATCAGGAATCGATTGATCGGCATTTACTTATAACTCCATCATAATAAGGAAAATATCAAAGTATATGTTATTAAAGTTCCAGAAGAATAATAAGCCATAGTTTATAGCTAGATTTCTGTATGAACTGTATTTTGTTAAATTACCAATTATTAACTACGTAATTATATCAATTTATACATTCGTAAATAACATGTAATGAAAAATCGAAAATTGTAAAACATTTAGAAGTATGTAATCCCATAAGAATTATGAAATATCGTCAGAACTGCTATAGAATAGATATACGATAGTCCTGAAGATAGTGTGATACTAAAATACTTCTCAAATGTACATATTGTAATACAAAATAAAGATGAGATAAATTAGTGAATATGAAAAATACAATAAGTTTAATAATTTCATTTAACAGCGAGTTTTTACAACTGAATAAAGTCAAATATTTATTCATTTCAGGAATGGGAGAGATCAAACGAAAAAATAATGTTTGGGAGACTTTCATGCAACAGTAGATAGACAGGATCTGATTGTGATGATCATATATCCGGCCCACTCTTGCGGTTAATTCTAAGCATTAAAAAAGCACTAGCATCCAAAAACAATGCAAAAGATCGTTACGGGTAATAAACTTGCTGATAATGGCCCTATAATCCTGAATGTCAAATGCATTAAAAATAGACATGCAAAATGAGAACGATATTATTTTCCAAATGGCAACATCAATCACCATGCAACAGCAAATTTGTATATGTCAAAATAAAGATCACAGCAAAAGATTTTTGGACTAAATAAAAATAAAATCATTCATTGACATTTTTAAAATATTATCTATCCTTCTTGGTAATTCGTAAACAGTAATAAATATTCATCGTGTCTATAATTATTATTTATTTAGATTTATATATATACCCAAAAACATAAATATTATCAAAATTTGAAATTGTCGAAAAGCGAATGATTTTTATTGTTAAAATAATTTAAATTAAAAACGATGTTAATTATTCTAGAATATATACATGCATGAATAATAAAAAAAATCGTTTCTTAGTATGTATGTAGTAATTAATGCAATCTATGCATCATTTTTCTATATCAATTATCATCGGCCTGTATTTATTGGGTCAGTAATTAATCAAAAGGTCAGTAATTAATTCGATAAATGGTTAGTATATACGTGGCCAGTTAATAAAATAAACGGTCAGTAATTTATATAAAATGGTCAGTTATTACATTAAACCTAACCAAAACATTATTTCCTTGGCAATTGGTGTACGTTTATTGAAATCATAAATAAAATAAACATTTCTTAATGTACAATTTTAAAACAGTTTAATTATTTACCACTCAGAATGGTTTCACGTATATAACCTAAATCAGATTTATTATTTTATCTTTTTTACTCAGTTAACCTAACCTATCGTTCCTTTAATATTTACTGACTGTATCTTTTATATTTACTCACCCTTTTTATTTTTCTACTGACCGTTTTATGCATTTGTTACTGACCGTCAATTGAATTAGATATTGACCAAATAATTAGTTGCCTTTATCTTCTTACATTTTTTTTCGACTGTGATTCCTGAATGGTAACAACACCCTCACCCTCTCTCACTCCCAACGAAAGGTAATCGAATGATGTCCGTAAAATTTATTTTTATAATCATATCAAAATATAATCAAATTTTAGCGTTCAAAATTTAGTATGTCAGATTGAAGGCAAAATCTAATTACACAATATGATTATTTTATCGATAAAATTCATGCATTTATAAGAAATATTTGCATGCAATAAAAAAGTCATACAGGGACCCTTAATTCCGATTTCTTTATTCGTTATGAAAATACTCATCTGAATAACCATTCGATATATATAATGCCTTGGAAAATTCGTTGTACAGCTTTCTTCCTGGAGTTGTGTTCAATTTCTATCAGGAATTAGTCATAATGTGATTAAACTTGAAGAGTTTACTTTACCTTGACCAGTCCCTTACTGACTTTTGAGAGCTGCCGCATGGACCTTTACCAGAAGGTTACGGAAAATGTTCGATAGCAATATAGTGTGGATTGCATTGGGCTGGGAAAAACCAAAGGAATATTTATTACTTACGATATCAGAAAATTGATAGATACATCGCTGATTCATTCTCTTGCTCAAAAATACATTCTCATAATTTGTTTTGTGTATTTTGTGGATGGAAAGTTTTTTGTTAATTAGAAAAAAATATGTAATCCAAAAGCACTTCAATAAACAGAATTGAAGCACAAACCCTTTCTTTCATGTGGCATTGCAATGCATGCCGGGTACTCACTAGTATATTATACAAATCCATTTATCGGTTAAAAAATCAATGAATGAATGTTTCCACTCGTGGATTTTGTAGGAGCCCCCATATCATTTATATATATAAATCAATGTTTGTTTGTCCTTTATGCGTTCCTTTATCATTCATCCGATTTCGATGAAAATTTGGTGAGTTGTTGAGCGCACACCCATGAAGGTTTCTGAAGAACATTTAAAATCTGAAAATCTAAAAAATCAAATGCTTAAAAACAGCGACATCTCGGAAAAACCTTCTGATTTATTCGTTTACCCACCAGACGGAAACAAAAAATGTTGTGTATCCAAAAGCACATCAATAAACAGAATTAAAACATAAACCCTTTTTTTTATTTTCCATCGATTCGGCGGTAACTTTGTGGAAGTTCATTTTTAATATAAAATTATTGATAACTTAGTTATTCCACTTGGTGTATCACTAACGTGACACGTTTCGGCTCTTATACACACTGCTATACTATTTACAAATCAATTGCTGGCTCTTGGAGGCGGAAAACCCAAGGGAAACAAATTTAATAATGGTGAGCCGCCTGTTTTGTTTAAAATGTTATTTACTAATCCCTCATTACTATTAATGGTTTTATTGATTTCTAGAAACTCCATGATATTCATTTTAATACCTTTTTTGTTTAACGATGTAGTATTTCTAGGTTAATATTTTTATTAAAATTATGATCATCTTCAATAAAATGATTTGCAAACTCTGAAAAATTATTACTTTTGAGACATCTTATATGTTCTTTAACTCTAATATTAAAGCATCTCCCTGTCTGTTCTACATAGGAAGCTTGACAGTCTTCACAAGAGAGGCGGTATATTCCACACTGTAACAGTGTTTACATCTTAAAATCTCCCCCCCCCCCGCACTCAGTACAATGGAATAAAACCTACCCCCTTTATTTAATGTATTAGAATAATTGTTTGCCTTAGAAATGAATAACCTTGCGATATAGTAAGTCTGAAGATGCTTCTTAAACAGGCGAAACTTGTCACGTTAGTGATAAACCAAGTGGAATAACTAAGTTATCAATTTTAATTTTATATCACAAACCCTTTCTTTCTTTGAGTGGCATTACAACGCATGACGAGTACTCACTACTAGTTAATAAAACGAAATGTTTTGAGAAAAATGCTTTATTGATATCATCTTACATAATAATATTCAAACAGTTGAACGACTTAATAACTAACTAGTTTATTTAAACCTTTTTGTAACGAAGTATTGTAAAAAATCATATTGTCTTACATTTACAGTATGTATTAATACATTTAATATATAGTATCCAAATATATTTTGATTATATACAAACCAAAATAGATACTATTTTTGTTTTTTTGCTCTCCGCTACTCTCCTCGGATTTGATGAAACGGGGGTCTCCGGTCGTATTCGAGTCCTGGTCGGAAGTGATAGTTCTTAGTAAATCGATGCTGAATATAAGCGTGTCCATGTGTCCAAACAATGCTCATATATCGTAAAATATTAACTAGTTAGTATCTAGTCATAAGATACTAATATTAATATATTGTATGTACACACGACACGGACATTTTTTGCTTTCTTAGACCGTGTAAAAAATCAGTACGAAAGAGCATAATATATTAATTCTGCATGAATTTTGACATAAGTGTTGTAAAAAAGTATTTCAATTTGAATGAATTTGTGTGTTTTTCCAGATGATAGAGTTTGAAAAAAGGAATATTTTGATTCAAAACACGACTTTAAGTTGTTACGTGAACGATATAATAAAATAAAATATTAAATTATCATGTAAAAACTAGCTAGGTGATTACCACTTTAATTAAGTACCTTCATTAATTTCGGCTGTCTATGAACATGCTTTTTCTTCTTCTGACCAAGCACAATAATGATAATTGATTGAAATATTCTACATCGCACTAATGATTGTCATTAGTATGAATCTACCAATGAAATACTTCATCCAATTGTCCTTTAAACTCCTTAATGATTACACCATAATGCATCTAGAAAAAATAAACGATTTGAGTATAATGTAATAATAATTTATGAATACATCAATAAAGCCAATATTTTGAAACTTCACATAATCGTTTTAATGTTTAACAGAGCTTGCAATGTGATGTGATCTGTTTATCTTGATTGAATGTCAGTTAAATTAACAGAAAATAATAAATATTTATATATATAGTTATTATAGGATGAAAAGGATAAATACAATATGCTCTACAATGATTTAAGATTATTTATTCGGGCATTAAGGTATCATCAGAATTTTTTTTAACATATTTTTTTCGCATGTACATAATTATATATTTAATATTGATCGATAGTAATATCCTTTTACTTGGGTCCGTAATAACTGTAGTTGAAGTTGTCTTAAAAAAATTAAATATTCAAGACAGATTTATTAATATAACGTATTTAGTTTTGAGCATCCATAATGTATTATGTATATTCATAAATGTAAGCATCTTTTTACCTGAAATGTTTGTTTTTAATTATTAAAGTTGTGTTGGGTTGACGTATGTTCCAGCAAATACCATATTACAAGTTGTTTTCTCAACAATTAAATATATGAATGGTTTATTAGCTATAATACTTAGTTCCGGACTTTTATTAATTAAATCCAAATAAACTGAAAAGAAATAACACAATTAATACGTAAGCAATATTTACGGACGTTCATAAAATAGATATAGTTTAATCAATCATATGAATTCGATTAGCCCTAAAACTGCCGCCATAAAGGTATTCATAGTACAATATACTCATTTCGTATGCCAACACAGTACCTGCCCCAGATGCAACAGTTCCTTCTTCAGTAACTTCTATTTTTGCTTTGTGTATGATTCTTGAAATATAACCTCTGGAGTCACCAAACATTTTTCTGAAGTTCGCATTGTTCGGATCAAATGCATCCAATAGACCCATCTTAAATAAAACAATTATGCGAAGATTTTAATAATATGTCACGTGCAAACTTTCTACCAAATACGATTACTAAAATCGTAATGACACTATGACTTCTATAAGCTGACCGATACGTCATTGCGGCCGTTTAGGTAACTAAAATTTCCCTTCACTCCTTTGCAGCCCATTCCCTCATCGTGATTTCAGTGTGTTCGTTATTACGCTAAAGTGTTTGCTCATTTAAAGACGGAATGGACTTTGAATGAGTGAAAGGAAAGTTTCCTAAACGGCCATGTTATAGAAGTCATAGTGTACATGTAAAGTACATTGTATATTTTTTTGCGCACTTCCGACGATTGATGGAAGATTTCTGTTTTTGGGTAGATGGTGGATTCTAATAATTTTCAGCGGCCCATACTAGAAACTGGCTGACGCCAATATAGGAAAACGTTTTCTAAATGACAGATATCATGATAAATAATAACAGTTCGTCAAACTTTTTCCATAGAATAGGTTATTACTACATTTGATTGAATTATTTGTTGGATAAGGAACATTATGTTTTCAACATTTAGGAAAATATGATGATGCTGATATATTTATTTTACAATTTACCAAACAAGTTTCACTCACGAACAATTATTGTAAAAAGATTTATTGTTCAATAGTAAAGTTAAATTATTAGTGAGAAATGAATTCATATTTTTCTAGCTATAAAAATCCAAGCTCTATAGTTGTTTATTTCAATTAAATTGTATCATTTAAATGAATTCGTGTCAACCTAACCCAGTTTGAAATATGATATTCCAATGTAAGTAGTTTTCAAACAGTTTAAACAAAAATTTTGAATATAGATTTGACGTTTCCCATAAAATACCAATTTATTATAGCTGATAGTAAAACAATTCTTGAAATTATAAAGAATTTTCTTGTTGAATAATAAGCCCACTTACACTTTTTAACATGTCTCTCAAATACACGTTTGTTGTGATACTAAACCTCGGTATAGCAACTTCGATATCATCATAGGGATACATTTCGAAAGACTTTTCTAGTAGTGCATCAATTTCGGTCAGCGAGATATTTTGAAGATTCGTGAAAACTGTGCTCAATGGTATGGCCATCCGAGGAACTATCAGGAGCATGAAAAGTTGGGTGCCCTGAAAAAGACATAACGTGAGAGGTTTTTAACTCGACAGATAGTGGAGCGTCAACACACTTGACTGCCCTAGGTTGTCAGACGCCACTGGAGAAGCTCCGATTTAACTCTGGTGTGACGATGAGGATGCAGGTTCCTTCATCTTCTATTAAAACCCGCCCGTCAGTCAACTTTCTCTTTATTTGCAGTTTGTATATAATAATACATCCCTCGAAGGCAGTAACAGATACAAAAAAAAAACGGATACACACTTTGAATTTAAAAACGCGATAAGTAGTTTTACGAGAGGGGCTTAAGTCGGGGTCGGCATTTCAACATCAACCGCTGTCGACAAAAACAGTCAGCCCCCACGGACTGTCGAGCGACTAAGACCTTTTTCTCCAGACTTCGGAGCCTTTTTGTTTATGGCTAACGGTAAATATAAGAAATCCCACGTCATGACAAATTATTTTTGAACGGTAAGAATACTTGGGTACATATTTGCAAAATGATGTGAATTATGTAAAATTATTAATAATAATAAATGTAATGCACAATAATGAATTTATTTATTGCCTTGTCAGAGATATTAAATTTGAAATTCCTGGGGCGGTTGTAAGTCGTATTTGGATTTTTATTGAAGACCCAGGTCCGCCCAATAAGTTTGGGGCAGTGTCATACGGTAGATTTAAGAAAGTTATCCATCTGAAATAAATAAAGATAGCATATTGAGCATGTCTTTTTAGGTCTGATGCATGCAGTTTTTTGACTGAAGAGAACCAACCATAAATTAATACTAGTTTTCGAAAGAAATCATCTATTATCATGAACAAACAAATTCATCATAAAATAGACTGTAGATTATGATGACGAAACAGCGTTGCGCTGGTTGGGCCTTCAAGTATTTTTTATCATTAATTTATTTATTGTGATTGAGAGAAGTGGACGTGATGATTTTATTTAAAAATGGCTTACAATTAAATGATTTTTTGTTTGGATCATATTCACTTTCATAAAAATAGTTTTCACTTATAACAAATACATTCCACAAAAAACAAATTCTTTCTCTAAAAATAACGTGATTCCATATAATAAAATATATTTTAACATTGAAGAAATATTCACTAAATATAAATACTCACACTTTGAAATCGATAATTACACGAAGCTGTAATGAAATGAAAATACTTGTCGAAACTCTACTCTATATTAGGCCGCCTATATTGTCTTTGCTCAACGCATTAGAACACATTACACAAACAAAATCAGACCAACCCTAACATAACCTACTACAACTTAACTCACTTTGTTAAAAAAATCTGTGACTAAGTTGAAAGTATTAAAATCAAATTTTGAGTGTACTAAGTCAATCTAATCCAAAATGCAAAATATCGAAATAAAAGTTCAAGTGTACCAATTATTTATAACCCTTTTAAAATTGACTGTATTGTATCAATAATTAACCGTTTAAGCAAGATAATGAGCACAAACACGCCGACAATTTTCAAAAATTAATGACAACTTTTTTGATTGACTGGCCCAACAATTGAATTAGATACTGACCAAATTCTTATTTTAATCTATAAAATGCAAAGTCATACATCTCCATAGGGTAACTTCACAACATGAGCTTTTAGACTTTCCACGTTGGCATAGGGTAGTGGCAGTTTTTGGTACATCATGTCAACAGTTCCCACGACCTGGCCTTGTTCATTAAAGAAGTTCTTCCTTTTTGTATTTGATATATTGAAGGGATTCTGCCACTGACCTTCGAAAAACGCAGCACTAACTAATACCATGTTTGTTCCCGAAAGATCACCTAAAATCAAAGCATTTATAAAGATTTCTGTTTTTCAATATATCAAAATACTGTATATTTTAATGTGAAAATTAAAAATTGACTAGGGCTTTAAAAAGATATAGGCATTTCGTACATCACTTAATAAATATGCGTGTATAGAAGGGGGGGGGGGGCAAACTTTGTGGATGAAGGGTCAAATTCAGGAATTCAAAATGAGCGGCGGGCCGCAAGTAAAATACCATTTTTATATATAATATTTATTATAATGAAAAAAAAACAATCTAATGAGAGGAATGGAACTGTTTTACGTCTTAACATATTTTTATAAATTCAAGTGTTAATTTTGTAGTTGAGATTCTGAAAACAAGTTTTTTTTTTCCATGTCCGCTCCCAAAGTAGAGCATATGGTCTCCTAGTGGTGGTATCTTAACAGAAATTTTCTACGAGAACTGCTTGTTACTCAGTTGCTCAACCTTTCTTTTTTCGAAGAGAGTGGGGATAGAAGGATTGGGCTAGGACAGGACTAGTGGTTAGCTAATCGCCCTCGCTACTCCCCGTGAGGATGGGATGGGTGGAAGGGAAGACTCAGACGAACAGAAATCCATAAATCGATTGAAAGGTCAATGTATGAAAACCGTCCGCATCGGGAATTGAACCCGAGACAACCGTAACCGTAGCCAGCGACGCTACCAACTGCGCCACGGACGCCGACAAGAAGATGTTTGATCGTAAAAATCGCCGGAAAGATGTTTGATCGTAAAAAGTTTTTATTAAGGCTCATAATTGAAAAAGTTTGTACACATATATAGGTTGATCCAAAAATAACGAACATTTTTCGAGCAACATCTTTAAGCTGGTTGAATTTATCCGAATTAATTTTAAATTTTTTCTTACTTTGGACAAGACCCGAGATGGAATTGCAAGACAAATTTTTTTAAGTTATATTTATTATCAAACTTTTTATAAAAAGGCGTCAAAAGATAAAAAAAACGACAATGTTTTTCAAATATACAATAATCTTCGCAGGTCGCAGAAAAATAAGCAGCGGGCCGTGGTTTGCCCGTGTCTGGTGTATAGTGTTCAATCGAACATGGAAATACATCTATGTACAAATAATGTACGATATAAAGACATGATACTTCAAATAAACTCTTTGGATGTTTGGAGACATGGCTCTGTGGATAGGAACAGGAAAACCACTAGCGAAATTAATGCTGGCATCGATTAGTGGCCATAGAATTTTCTCAGTTGTGTCGAGACATCAGTGTGAGAAAAATAATTTCGCAGGGTTATCATGGATATTGCTATCCTAAATAACGATTCTATGACGGATTAGAACCAAAATATTCATCAATTTTCTTACTTTGGCGCACAATTTCAGTAATTTTTCCTCTTGTAATCCTTTCTACGTAGCTATTGATTAATTTGCTTGCTCTTGAATTATCAAAATCCACAGTGTGAAGCTGTGAATAGTATTCTCCTCGAATCAATTCTCCATACTCTGCTAGTAATACCTGAAATGTTATTTTACATTTATTGAACTTGTATGCACTTGGTAGAATGTCACTCGTTTTATTTATGATGGCAGTATGTGCCCATTAAAAAATATTAACCATCGGGGCAATCTATAAGTATATGTTTTATTTTCCTTTTCACTATGGGTACATTTTGAATATTTGTTTTTTTTTAATTGATCCTAATTATTGGTCAATAAGATAATAAGTAGTTAAATCTCAAATCCTAATCGGTCTTAAGGGCTGTTGATGTTTAATAACGTCACGCTATACCTCGTACGGGTTGAAGAAAATTTGATGTTACAAAGCCAAAAAAGTTTTTTCATGAACTAGTTTCAAA
Organism: Himalopsyche phryganea; assembly: GCA_022494535.1. Lineage (NCBI taxonomy): Eukaryota > Metazoa > Arthropoda > Insecta > Trichoptera > Rhyacophilidae > Himalopsyche > Himalopsyche phryganea. Next base: position 3,658,254 of record JAGVSL010000028.1, read on the forward strand.
TATATGATGTGAATTGTTCGGGTAGGTATTTATTTGTGGCGAAATGTGACATTGTGGGGAAGATGCGTCTATTCACGCCCAAAGTCGTGAGACGTCATATATCAACGGACACTTTACTAAAATTATTATTTTTTTTATATTATTCTATTTACGTTTTGTCTGCCATTAACAAATACTGTATCAACACATTCAATGTTTATGGTCGGTGATGTTATATTTAACGCGGTCTTAATTTTTCTGAATCTTTTTCTTATTGCTTTATCTTCGGCACCACTACTTTCGCTGTAGGTGTCATAATTAAGAACTTTTCTTAATTGATCACGGGTCGAACCATCAGCACCTTCCAGCAACACTGACAACATCGTCCAAATCGATATTGGACTTACACAGATGTTCTTATTTCTTCCATGCTCTGTAACTGTACGCTGAAAATAACAATGGCGAGAGTTTAATATATATAATAGAACATTTCTTCAAGGTAATTGGCACACACCAACGAGAGGTACACACCAAAATTTAAATAAACCCAAATATGAAAGAGATAAAAATAATATTACACATCCCAATAATGAAGAAAAATACGCAAGGCAATGAGTTAGTTCGCATCACGGAGGATATTTGTTATATTTAGTAAGGGGACCCTGTGGCATAGAATTTTGATGTTGCTAGTTGTTTTTCAAGCATATCCGCTTATTAGGCGGAGCATTTGAACTCTCGAACGATCGAAACGATCGAAAAAAATATTTATGAAATTGTTCACACGGAGATTCGAACCCGTTGACACAGTAACCGCACAAGAAGAACGCATGAGAGCGTTGACGACTCGGTTGAATTTTCATTATTTAAAAAAAAATATTTCATTCTATCAATTTTAGAAAAATCCAAGATAAACGAAAAATATTTTTAGCTTCAAGGAAAGTCTGTTCTTGTAATTTAATGGTGCATTTAGCATGGCATTATTTTATTTCCCAAATTGCTTTCATCTTGCAGTCTTACAACAATTTATTGCATAAATCAACTTCTGGTATGCATAGCTATGTTGACCGGAATATTCTTAAATGCGAAGAGCACAAAGAATATAAAATAAGGAGTTTCGGAGTGAGAAATCGAATACATACCGTGAACAAATTAAGAGCAAAATCCTGCAATCCTTTGTTAAGTATTATATCATTTAATTCAGTAGTTTGCAGATTTTTAGATTTAATTACAGGATTCTGTGCTTCGACTAATAAAGCTATTGGCAGCAATATTAAAATGGTCAGAGATAGTAGAATACCTAAAAAAAACAATAGATATATGTAACCAAGAATGAGATACTAATTTTTAATGTCAGACATTGAAGTGACTACATATTCCCAAAATAAATTATATATTTGATTTGTAGAACGTTTTACTAGCTTATAAGGCATAGCTTTGACATTTTTCTTGGGGTCTGATTAGCTTAGATCTTTACGTATATACAAAAAAGTCGAAATCCTACATTATTACGTCATAAATGTTGATAAAAGATATTATAACTCGACAGCTTGTAGTCACGAGAGATAGCTTAACCCGTTCCTTGTTTGAGCCGTTTCAAGGGTATTCCAATACCAAATATTTCAAAAATGAGTTCAGTAGTGTTGGTGTCAACCAAACTTATGGAGGTTATCAAGAAAAATCAAGCTAAATCTTAATATAATAATTAGCTTGTACCACAAAAGTTTTAACACTGTTAACACTCTTATATTTTTGAGTATCAGCTAGGTATCAACACAGTGGAGACGTTAGCAGTCAGCGGGTTAACTCTCGCATGCGTTCCTGCACTGATTTCAATAATTGGGCATCTACAGTTGATATTTATAAGTGGGTACTTACATAGTAATAAATTATTGGCTCGTGTACATATTAGAAACCATGCGTCACTCAGATATTAATGACTTTGAATTGTATTTTCATTAATTAAGTGATTAAGATGTACGAAAGTCCTATTACTAAACATAAATCATCCAAATAATTATTTTATGTCGCATACATTCATTAAGCGGCATCAACTAGGGCATCCAATCCCGGGATCCCGGGATTGAAAAAAAGTCAGGTTTACGTGTTTACGTGTTAATAATAATATGTACCACGATGAACCGTGTAAATGAAGCCACGGAAAAAATATAAAAATGCTCAGACAAAATAAAAATAAAGCCCCGTGAAAAGGGATTTGTAGTTCATACAAAATAGGAGAATAGGTAGGTATGTTCCTAAAAACGCATAAAATAACATAATGCCTAGGAAAAAAGTTTTAAAACCTGGTAAAGGTTTGAAGCTCCTTTGCAAGACATACAATTTTAACTAATTTTACATAGTCCGCTAAAACCAATGATAAAATTAATATTACGTCACTTCATCCCATTTTCAAGCATGTGTGTAATACATCAGATTCTTTTTTTGCACGGTCTAAGAAAACAGTCCAATTATTTTTTGACCGTTTACACCGTTTCAAAAAAATGAAAAGTATTATTAAATACAGTAAGTATATGTATGTATTTAAAAACACTTCGGCCCTTTGCGAATATTGGAATCATCATTTTTGCCGTACGGTGAATTTTAAGATGTATGCATGATTTGTTATTGTTTTGACACACTTATATGTTGCTCTTCTATGTTTCGATTTTATTCCCTCTCTATTTTTTATTTTTTAATGTCAAATGTGTAATTTAAATCGCAAATCAATTTATTACTTGTATTTCTACTATTTCCATATAATAATAAAAAATAATTCCAATTATTTTTGGGCTTGAAAATTTTATATTTTGGAAGTATTTTAAGTAATGGAACAACGGAACCTATCTCCCATTTTGATATGTTCATCTTTTTTGCACGGTGGATTCTGGAACGTATCCCGATTGCAAAAAGAGAATCGGGTGTAAAAGATGAACAGATTTTAAAATACATTACAATTCAAAAGAAGACATAATGCATCTTCATAAATTATTTACAGTCAAATTTATTTTTGAGGAAAGTTTAAATTGAAATCAATTAAACCTAAATAATATAAACAGAGAACCGTCAGAAAACACATTTTCGATCGCAGTTTTGTGTCGCATTTGATTGTATTTTTATCATTAAAATATGAATTAAACCTATGTGTACCAGGATTATTTTAAATAAATAGAATAACCGTCCTGCCGTTTCAAGGTAATAACAATACAATTTGGAGCGGATATCCTGTTATTAAATTCATATTTTATAGAAACACTTATAAAAAATGTTGTTTGATTTAAGCTTCAGTAAATTGCAAATAATGTATTATTTAACCGCCATTTAGTGGTATTGGTTTGCGAAAGTATAGATCAATCTGCATGCCATGAGATTAAGCAAAAAAATGTCAGTCACACATTACTACAATTTTAAAATCGATGTTTTTTTACTATGTACTTCACAGTCCTGGGAAGAATGGAAATTGTATCTATCATTTTACTTAATACAGTGAAACCACGTTTCAACGTTTTTCAAGGGACCCTAAAAAATAAACCATAAATGCGGGAAAGCTTCAAATAAAAAAAGGAAGAAATTTCTTTACAATCAAAACCATGCCGATCTTTGAATCATGTCCGATGCAGAGAAATTTGTGATTTCTTTTTTCGGCTATTTGCAAAGCCTTTTCTCTAACTATGGATTTATCAAGAGGTGTGTTTTCAGCTCGCACCTGCTGGTACTACGTGTGAAGAATCTCACCAAGCTCGCTAAAAGTAGACTCCTTAGCGAACTTTCTTTTATTCGCTGACTTGAAACACTTTTCGATTGTTTTGCGAATGTCACTCTTCCTAGAAACAATCGTGTTCAGAGTTGATGGTGCTGGTCCCAGATGTTTTGCTATGTCAATGTAGGTGCAGTCATAATACGAAACATTATGGCCATGATCATAAACTCTAGGAAGCTTGTACGCTTGCATTCTCTGTTTTTTTACGTACCGGTTTTACGATATATCACAACGTGCTTATCAACGAAATGAGAAATATTCCACAAAAACGGTAAATCGGGATAACTGTGACGGGACCGTACTATTTAGACGATAGATCGAGGAAATCGATAAATAGGGAAACGCTCAATGCGGGATTATTTAACATTGTTCTAATGGGTGTTTGACGGGACTATAAAAAATGAACGATCCATGCAGGAAAACGATTTATGCGAGAACGGTAGATCGGGATTCCACTGTAACATTATTGGTCAAATAAATTGTCTTTCATCAGCTAAGAATCATTACCCACATTAAAAACAATGCAATTTTAGATGAATGCGAAATGAGCGCTATTTCAGTATTTTTTTAAAACAGGAATATTGTGTTACATGTTGTATGTGTTTAATATTAGAATCGTAACAAATCACTTGCGTTCACATCAAAGGTAAGAAAACAAATGAATCGCTGTGAATCCAATCAGAATTGAGCTGCACATTATTTGTTTTCCGCAGCCTAACACTCCCTTGAACGAATTAAAATCACAAATTGTATATCGAAACGCAGACGCCTCAAGTGTTTAATTCGTTTCTAATGACATATTTTCACGACTTAACAGAATTTAAGACTACTGACAAATGAAATAATTGACGTACAATTGTTATCATATGATTTTTGCCACATAAAACTGATCAGAAATAGTAATTTTTTTTGAATAATCAATTCCAATAACAAAATAAAGTAACGATTTTTACGTAATTAGTGATAGATTTTTGGAATGATAAAAACATTTAGAAGCACTTATGAATCATGAAATGCAATGCAACATTTTGTATACAGAAAACATTGTATCTATCAATGTTTAATGAGAAAAACTAAATTTGCATGATAATTTTGTAAGAGTCTTTGTATTGAAATCCTAATAGTAATAATAATCAGTCGATATAAGTGTATGTATTACCAAGATGCCTATATATTTTACTCATTTCCAATAAAACAAAACATTTGGCAGTAATAAAAACTAATATGCTTAATTACGGCCGTCACATTTTCAATAATCTAAACAAATTACTGTGAAAAAATGGAATTTACTAACCTGTTTTTGTTAATGGAGCCATTTTGACGCTTGCTACAAATACGAATTAAATTGAATTGCTAACAAATAACACAATATGACCACACTATCCAATACTTGTCTTAAAAGTATAGTTCTCTATCGCTCTTTATCGCTAACTAAATTTGTAAATATAAAAAATAAATGACGACATCTTTGCTATTTTTTTATTCGTACGTATGATCGAAAACCCAATAAAACAGAATAATCAAATAAAGATTACAGTTGTAATTTTAAATACATAAAAGAATTTTATTTGTATACAAGTTTTTAGTCGAAATTTGAGGTAATTCAATCGTTCTTCTTTCGGATACCTCATTTTCTTATTGATGCTGTATCCGAGTGGTAACGAATTAGAGCTTAGAGCATGGGTGTCCAACTTTTTGATTATCTATAAAGAGTAATTGTTCTGGGCCCCAAATAAAATGTTTAATAAATAAGAGTCATTAATAATCTAAGATCGTTTCTTTTAATAAAAAAGAAGGGTGACATAAAACTAATGGGGTATTTGACCGTGTTTTTGTGATATCAACGCCTGGTTTGATAGATAGTGGTTGCAAATTTTAATACATTTTTATTATGCTCGTATTTTTAATTTTTGAAAATAGTAGCTCGCAAAAAAACGTGCTGCCAAAAGGCAATGACGTAAATATTGTATTCGATTTGTAAATTTGGAGGTAACGTAGTGAGAAGACCCGAATCGAAGAGAGGTGAATGGTCGGTTATCGACGTCCTAGAAGGGCAGGGATCTCAAACAAACACCATTTCAAATCGGGTTCAACTCTTGTTTATTTTAATCGAAGATGCAGTGGTTTAAAATACACAAAAATAATTCTAACACATAAAATTGAGTCTACATTTACATTTAGTCAACACATGAATTTACTTTAAGTTATAATGCAAGTGACACGACAAACGATTTTAAATTAAGTCCAATTTCAAAACAAACATAAACAATCCACAACGTCAACGGTGCCGGCCACGGAGGCCGGCGGCTCGCCTCTTATTACTTTGTTTCCAATAACATCGCCCCTGCTGTCATTGTATTTTATAACTGCTGACTTCACTTTCATTTAATTGTAATCAACTACCTACATGATTAATATTTTTTTACGATTCAAACAGTCTGAAGATTATTATCAAAACACGTGTCACTCATTGCGATAATTATTACGTAAGTAGTATTTACTAACTAATCAATTATTGTTGATTCGTTATTTTATATACATCGTGATAAAACCCTCTCGTTTTATTTATATAAATATAAAGCACTGTTGATTCTCCACAATAATTAATACTTTTTTAATATTGAATACATCATAAGAAGATATTTTTACAATTTATGTATTATTAATTATTCAATGACAAGAAAAATGATAATTTGTACTTTCATTTTGAATTACCCTTTAGTAAATTATCTGATGTCAAAGTTTATCACGTTGGTATCATTGGATATGGGAATTCCCTGGCTGAATTATACAGTCTAATATAATTTTATAAACATATTATTAACTATGTAACGCAGATAAAAAAATATGACGTTGTCGATTAATATGAATATCTTTAAAATTAGGAACGTTATAAAAGTGTAAAACCGTTTTGTTATTTTTTTTTTATTATGTCCACTCAGTACTTGGATAATTTTGAATAGGTATTTACTTCAACAAAATGTATTTATTGAAAAATACTTTCAGTCTTTCAACCTCCATATATTATATTGTATTATTTATATAGTTTAAAAATAGATACTTATATAAGTTTAGAGAGGATTATTGTTTTGGCTAGTTGAACTCTAGTCCATACAAAATCATAAACATATCGATGAATACAAATTTACATTCAGCTATTCGAACCCCCAAGTACGGAATCCAAATTTGACATAAAATTTTAAGCGTTACCATTCAGCTACGGTACAATAATGATTTAATTAACGAAATTCAGTAAGTTTGTAATCGGCTTATCTAATTATTTAATTACGGTCAATATTCAAATATATCTCATAAAATAATAAATAATGTCATAGAGTAGGGAATTTTTAAACTATCTGCGCTTCCAATGTTAGAGAATAAAAAGATTCGCGATGATAAAGAATTTCTGTTATCGATAGCTGGCAGTCGCTAAGCATTAGAATTCTATCTTCGGGAAAGGCAAGGAAAGAAGTATGAGGTTAGGAAAGCAATAGTAGTGTCTACAATTTGCCCCTGGATCATTCTGGATCGTATAGTGATGGATGGGAGGGAATAAAAACATCACTGAAAGTATACCTTTATCTATATATTTATATAAAAGTGAATGTTTGTTTGTTGTTCCTTTACTATTCATCCGTTTTCTATGAAACTTTGGTGAGTTGTTGTGCCCACATCAGTGAAGATTTCTAAAAAAGAATCGAATACGTACGACAATGTTATAAAAAACTTCAACGACCTAATACTCGAAACTAGTATATTTCAGTTAGTGTCTTCTTCCAAAACAACGACGATATATAATTATGGTTGTTTTTATTACCAAATAAATCGTATGTACAGAAAACTGTTAATTACTTATCTAGTTGTGTATACATTCTTAAATCAATGTTACGATAATAATTGACTAGAACAGTAACCTTTATACATGATTATAATTTAGCAATCGTTAGCAAACAACATTTCGGAAAAACCTTCTGATTTATTCGTGTACGCCCCTGATGGAACACAAATAATATTGTGTATCCAAAATAGAGGTCTGCACGGGCCCGAGCTCGGGCGGGTAAAGACAATTCAGATTCGGGCTTAGGCCGGGCCAGGGTAAGGAATTCATATTTAAGAAAAATATTTCGTACTGTGTTCGGGCCATGAGTCAGCCATAAGACAATAGTGTTCATAACTTAAATAATTTATTTCATATGAACTATGAATATCATTGGAAATATGGAAAAAATAACATGTATTGTTTGAAAAGTATAAATGAATTACTATATTGAAAAAAAATCGGTAAAAATAAATCTGAACTTCGGGTCAGGTTGCGGTAATAAATGTGATATTGAGACTCGGGCTCGGGTCGGGCCAGGCCTGAAGATGACGGGCTCGGACCAGGTAATTTTATGAAATTTCGGCCGGTGCAGACCTCTAATCCAAAAGCACTTCAATAAACAGAAGTAAAAACAGAAACCCTTTTTTTCTTTGAGTGGCATTGCAACGCATGCCGGGTACTCACTAGTATATTATACAAATCCATTAATCGATGAAAAAATCGATGAATAAATGTTTCCACTCGGGGATTTTGTAGAAGCCCCCAAATCCAGTAGATGTCGAATAGTCATGAGTCACGATACAAGATTTAAATTCTATACATACATTAGACAGCCACAGTCGTTTTTTGCTTGACTTGCTTTCATGCTAATATTAGTAATGGAATTTCTAGCATTAAGTTCTTAGATTTCGTTGCAAAACTCGTTCGCCTTACTATCGCTTGTAAATAATAAACTGAAAAACGAATCTATGTATGATTTAACTATAAATATGAAAAGGTATATGTATTTTTGAACAGGTGCAATGAAATGTATTCAATTACTTTTTATGTTGCTTTATTTCTTGGAAAAATAATCATAATTTAGCGTGACCGATTCGGGATATCTTAAATTTAGTTAAATGGTTAGGTAGTCCTGTAGCTGAGTCATTCTTCCTATTTGGTTGCGGTACAGATACATTAAATTGTATTTAAAGTTCATTTATGGATTCTTTTTACAGGCATCCATATGTATGTGATGTTTACACTCCGCTCACACTTCAAAAGAGTGAGGTTAAGTGACTAAATAACTAGCAACTGTCGTAAAACTTAGAGGAGGGTCTGAGAAATAAATGAGCCTTGTATGGTTTAATGTATTTATTGATTAAACTTACGCTGTCAAAGCATGGAATATGAATATAGAAAACAAAATAATTATTACAGCACTCACTTTTTTTAATCTGTCAATGACACACAACATTTATCATCTATATCAGTGCACCGAAACAGATGTGCTTCGGCACACCGGTGCGCCGCAAGACGATGCTAGGTGTGTCTCGGTCCAATCCGCTCAAAATGAGAAAAAATCGACAATTTTTATATTAGAAAAAATAAAGCTATTTGGTTTGCTCGATTGCCGTATCGCAAAAAGTTTCCAGAGTGGACTACCGATGAGGATATTTTCCTAACAACAAACGATGTTACCAAAGGTTATGACATTCGATAGAATTATCATATTATGAGTGTTTGCATGAATAGTGCAACCGCAACGATGTAGGATACAACGGGGCTTGTCTCGAGTGTAAACCAAAAACCTTACAGTATAAATTACACATTGCTGCATTCATCGGGAAGCATTAATGGTTAAACAATTGCCATATGAATTACTTAAAATAATAATCGAATGTATTAAAATAATCATCATCGAATCAAGAGTCTTCAATTTTTGAAATATGAGGAAATGGGATTGGAATTTTAATTCATACTGTTACTTACTTACTGTACACAGAAGTACTGAATGGCTATTTTTAATTCGCATTAGTAAATTTAAATTTTGTTTTTGAAATCATCATAGATTTTTGCTTGTGGTGTGCCGCGAAATTCTAAGGAGTCGTGCCGTGGATGAGAAAAGGTTGCGTGGCACTGATCTATATAGCTGCTGTTTTACGGGGTTTCACCGACTTCCCCCGTCCACCTGTGCATCGAATATAATGATATATATATATATAGTTTCGACAAACTCACTGTGTATGATTGTTTTATTATTTCTTTTTTTGTAACATTTACTCGATCAAACAAATCATGAAGATTTCAGGGTCGAACAACATAAATTATTTTTAACTTTCAGTTAAATTATCACTAGGTGACTAAAACCGGTTTTCTTTTTTTTATTTTCTTACACAAATAGAACATGTACGTTATCTACAAAGATTTTGTATAATCACACTCCATGAATTTAAAATAAGCTAGGCTTATAAACGGCCCTAAGCATATATATAATTAAATGTTTTGAAAAATTTTCGACATATTTTTTTTTACACTTTGTAAAGTATGTTGATTTTACCCAACTGATTACTCAAATAAGGCCGTTGTAGAAGGACAGAATTTGATTTTTTAGACCCGGATACAAAATAAAAAGGCAACTAATTATTTGGTCAGTAACTAATTCCATGAATGGTCAGTAAATAATCGTCAAATATATAAAGGTTAGGTTTTTCACTTTCAAGGTGTTCACTGTCAATTCTTGGTGGAAAGGCATTACATTTTAAAAATAAAACACAATTTACCTGTACTACTTGTACATTTTTATAATGATCAGGACTGGTTTTGCTCAACGTGAGCATTATCAATTTATAATTTAAGACATCGACATAATTAAAGACATCGACTGAGGATGCTTGATTGAATTTCAATATCAAATTTGGATTATTGAGATTTTGTACACTTTCATGTATTTTGTCACTAACGACCCGACTGAACGAACAGCTGAACCTTCCAAACTCGCCATTGCTGTATCCCAAAATAAGGATTAAGGCGATTCTCGAAATGTTAACTCAGGTATCAGTGTGGATCCTAGACGTATAATATTTGTAGTATTTGTATCTTCTATATAAACGTTAGACACTGTTTACTGTCTGTCAGTTCGAGTCCATTCGTGCGCTCGAATGCCTGAAGATGCCGAAAGGCGAAACCCGGGTCGTTAGTGACAAAATACATGAAAGTGTACAAAATCTCAATAAACCAAATTTGATTATCAATTTAGTTGTGTCAAGTATCAAAGGTTAGGTTAGGTTTAATTAAAAAACTAACCGTTTTATTTAATAACTGACTATTTATTTTATTGACTGACCAAGTGTATACCGACCATTTTTCCAATTAGATACTAACCATTTACTGCGTCCCATTCACGTCATATAATAAGGTACTTAATTTATCAGTGTTGAACTTCATAATGGCACCCCCATAAGCATGATACCTTGGGAGGATCACCCCTTTTTAGGACGTAATCGTATATACCATTGATTTCCAGAGTGGTTCGTACGGACCCGGGGGTTCTTTTGACTGCTGAGGAGGTCTGTGGAAAATAAAAAATAGTTTGGGTGTGCGTGGACAACGTCGGGGAGTCCGCGAATGGCTTAATATAAAAAAATATTTTTGAAACATTATCACAGTTGAAATAAATAGTAATAAATAAATTGGTAGCGATTTGTTGGGTGTTGGACTCTTTTGCAAGCAGACACACAAACTCAGATGTATCCATACCAATATGGGAGCAATTTATTGAATGATCCACAAATGAGGAGCGAAAACCAATGGTTGTACAAGGATACCACAAATTCCGGTTAAAAAAACAAATACCAATTTTATATCCTCCATTATGGGTCACTGTATAGAGGCTGTTGATTGTTTTCCCGTCTTTCTATTTAGTAGTACATGGATTTAGTGCAGTTCTAATCCTCATCATATTTTAAATAACAAAACGTCTTATTTATATTTTTTTCTATTATGCAGTTACGTAGAGTCATTTTACTTGGGGGGTTCATTGTCAGACTTTTGCTTCAAGAAGGGGTCCATGAACATAATAGATTTGGGAACCACTGGTATATACCATTATTTTTCTCTGGATTAATTATGCTTTTCCGTTTATTTATGTGAAAATTCAATGAAATATAATTTTATATTCTTATGCAATCTTTGCTTTATCATTTTAAATGCATGTAGCGACATGAAATACATGTAATATCTTATTATTTAAGGCTAATACCTCAGATAAAAATGAAAATTGTGGTCTGTTTCAATTGCGTAAATCAGATGTGTCTGACCCATGGCATGCGAACTGTATATCACTGTAAAAGGATGTAACCCACACCAAAAAATTGTGTGTATAACCAGGCGCGGCTCGTCCATACGCACTGTGGAACTGCAGCACCCCCAAGCAAATTGAGAAAAATGTTATATTATAATATACATACATTTATGTATTATCATACACCGCGGTACTAATATCAGAAAGTGAGTCATTTTCATGATTTTGTGCAGTACGGTTTTCGATGGAATATGCTCGAGTGAGCGAAGGATGGGCTCGGGGAGAAGGGACTCGCAGCTACAAGCTTGATCTGAACTGCGGCTTTGAGAGTATTTCGTGTTCTGTGTGTGGGTGCGTATGCAGCGGTCTGATCCCGCGCGCGATATCTGTCTAAATAAAAGCGATATTTTTCAAAGAAAAAAGACAGAAGAATGAAATACATTTAATTTTAATAATTTTGACGTTAATAGTAAAGTTTAATCCAAATAACGATCTTTGTATTTTTAATCAACCGCAACACCCCCAGATATCTTATCCACGAGCCGCCACTGTGTATAGCTCACACAAAACGTGCTAATACACTATATGCATGTATCGACTGTAGAAAGGCAAAAAGACTTCATCGGTCTTTTCAAAATATTTTTTTTTCGATAATCACAATGTATACAATTTTATACACGTTTTGTTTTGGCTATACACAATATTTTTTGTGTGTCGGTTAGGTCCTTTTCCTTTCCAAAGTCGAATTATGGTCCCAAAGAATTGTAAACCTTTATTTTTGCAATGTTTTCGTACCTATTTAGATTATGCAGTTTCTTATGGAATGCATGGCGTTGCAATTATATATACATTCAAATGAATCCATTTTTTTACTAGGCTTATACAAAACTTAGTTAAACTAGAATTTTTTCAGTTATTTTTAATTTTAGGCGGTAATTTATATTATATTTCTATATAATTATAATGTTATAAGAATTATTCTAAATTGGAAGAGTACATTAATAATTTGATGCAGAACTATGTTATTTATTAATTGTCAATTTTCTGTTCAGTCAATCAATTTATCATCAGTTGATAATGCTCATGATAAGTGAAAGTAGTCTTGATCTTTTTATAATGTGGAATTATTACAAAAAAATTGTTTATGTGTATATAATGCCTTTTCGCCAAAAATTGACAGTTAACACCATCAAAGTGATACTGCATATTTATATACATACCATGTGAAACAAAAATATTAAGGTTTATTATTATGCTTCAAAGTTGCTTTTTTTACCATGTCCGCTTCCAATATGGCCTCTTAATGGAGGTATGTCAACAGCAATTTTTCTACGAGAACTACCTGCTACTCAATAATGCTTACCCTAACCTTTTCGAAAAGAATAGGGATAAAAGGATAAGGCCAGGACAGGACTAGTGGTTAGCTAATCACTTTCGCTACGCTCGGTTTTTAGAATCGGATGGGTGGAAGGGAATTTTTAGACGTCAAATACATCCATGCCTACAAACAGAAATTTATAAATCGATTGAAAAATCAATTTATGAAACTGACTTCTGCACCACGAACCTGACAAATCTTGCTTACTTTATACAAATTGTAAAAAGCATATTTTTCCAGGTTGTGTTGAACGACTCTGAGGGTGTAATCTTTTTGTAAATAGAAACAATAAATAAAGCCAATCAAAACTGAACTGACCTCTGGATATGAAAAATACTTTATTCAAAAGCTCAACATACACTTCTATATAGGACAGCATTCAATCGACATTATTTTGAATATACAATTAATTCTATAAATTAATTTTTTAAAGTATCAATCCAAAATGATATTGAATATCTCATTCTATTATTTAACCCTACATACCTTTCTGATGATTAAAAATGAATTGTAAAAAAACACACTTGTTTCTATTTCCAGCCTTATGGGATACAAATCAAAAAACATTTCAAAGACAGCTGTAGATTTTCATCTTGGTTAAATAAGAACATACGATAATGACTCATCCTTTAGTTATTATAGAATATTAGAGTGTTCCAAGCTATGAAATTTATTGCTATTCACCCGAAATTATATTAAATTAGTAAATAATATTACAATTTTACTTTTTATCTTACTTATAACCGGTACTTTTTGTAATATAACGTACCAGAACAACGTTCAGGCACCTTTTTTTGACAGATTTTCGATATTTAAGCACAATTTGGTCCACAAATCATTTTTTTATAAACTTGACGCCATATACCATGCTTCGGCAAAGAATAGTTACTCTACTGTAGAGAGTTACATTAATAAACAGAATAACTGGGAAGATGAAAATTGGATGAAATTTAATTAACCAATTGGTTTAATCTACTGTTAAATGGAAAATTTTTCGCTATTGTGCTTCCAGCAATATGTAATTTCTATGGTGGGGTTTTCTTGTTTTACACACTAGGACAAACCCTATTTTATTCCCCATTATTGCAGTTTGCACTATCCGTTCAAACACTAATACAATTGTATAATTAAATATGGAAACAATAAAATATTTGCTTCAACGAGAATAATTTAAGATCCTAGCATCCGAATGGTTTTAATTTTTTTTCGTATAAAAATACTCGATTTTTTCATTTTTGAAGCACTGTGCCACAACACACCTGCGACTGTCTCGCGGCACACCGGTTTTAGAGCACTGGATTAAGGGATTACGTGAATACATTCTCGTAATCCAGATTACACATATCCAAAAAAAAACCGTTGCACTTGATACAGAGTTTACGCCATTTTGGAGACTTAACGTGTCATTGATGAGACATGATCTTCGGTGTAATACAATTAAGTTTATCGAATTAAAAAATTAATACTCGTAAAAGTAATGTGAACGCGTGTTTTCAGAAATGAATTTAATTACCACACCAACAAGAGCGTCATTGAGGACTACAATTTCAGCACTTCTGTTCATCAAACTTGTTGGACCAACTCTGAGACTTTTCGATCGTTCAAAGTACGTCGATCTGCGGTTACTCAGAGAACGAAATTCGGCCATCTACTTATCTACTCACAGCAAGGTAAGGAGTCGCAAAGATTTGTCGGATGAGAATTGGACAGAACTTTGGAATTTACTATGAACATTTGCCTAAAATCCAATAAATTAAATTTATGTTTAGAACTGAATATGTAATTTTTTAAATATAAGGTTAACAAGATGTGAGTTCCGGCACATTTTTCTTACAAAAAAGCATTGTATATAACAATTTTGATGTTTGAATTTTAAAACTATACCTCAACATTTTATATTATTGTAAAATAATATCGTCGTTGTTCTGGAAGAAGATATTAACTGAAAAATACTAGTTTTGAGTAATTGGACTTTGAAGTTTATCAAATGTTTGAAATGCCATGCCTTTTTCATTATGTTTGTTTGTAAATAACTGTTTTTAAGTAAAAGCATAATTTATAAAAAAACATATGATAAAGTTTAAAATAAGGAACATTTTGGTATAGCTAACCCACTATGTAATTCTTTCGATTTAGTGCTTTCTTCCAGAACAGCGACGATATAAACCTTGTAAATTTTACAGTGTAAAAACTGTAAAACATCTGTCGATAATGAAATCATTAAAGCAAATATGGCGTGGTGAATGATCCTGTGAAGATAATAATATTTGTTTTTCTATCCACAATCATGTACAGGAACGGTTTGTTGGCAATAAACTTAGGTGGCGTGCTCAGGTTCGACAAGCTGGCAGCTGTAATCATTAAATTTTAGTTAAAATTATACTGCACACATAAATCAAAAACCTAGAGTCTTTGTTAGTTGGCATACAGAAAATGGGTAAGACCAAAAATTCATGGCGTCGAAATTCATGTTTCTGTCTCTCTATCTCTAAAATTAGGTTGTTGTTTTCACACCTCTTCTTCTGTAAACCAAATAACTCCCTTAATACTTCAGTAGAGAAATTGGTTTCATTTTGTAGTATGAAAAACATCCAGAGCAGTGCTTCCCAAACTATTTCATGTCACGGCCCCCTAAACCTGAAAAAATAATCCGTGGACCCCCGTAAAAAAATTTTAGCTGTCAAAATTTTTATTTGACATTAATTTTTACTATTAATACATACTTACATGTTTATATTTTATCACAAAAAACTTACTTATTAACAATCTTTAAAAATAAATTTAGAAAAATTATAGCATGAAGCTTACAAAACAGATTTAGAGAGATGGATGCGGCTGCATATTTTTACACATCAAATCAAAATCTAGTTCAATGTCAGAAATGGCAACTCGCAAGGATTCTTCCAAAGTCTCCGTGGAAAGGCATGTTCTGTGCTTATTTGTTATTAAAATTAGTGCCGAAAATGCTGCAAAAGCAATTATGATTATCAAGGTTTCTTTTGCAATAGACGGATATTCTTGCTGTCGCCTTATCGAAAATTCTGAAATACTTTTTTTATTAAAATCCAATTGCACTTTCAAAAAAAAACATCTTTCGAAAAATGGTATTGATTCGGCCATGTGATCAAGTATAACCTTTTTATTGGGGTCAAGGGTGATATTTCATTTGTTGCGAGAAACTCATTCAAACATGAAAGTGCATCATTGACTTGACCGTTTGATCACGAATTAGGCTTTTGTCGGAAAGCCTGAAGTTTAAATATTCATGATCAAAATGTTGCTTTCTTTTCCCTGAAGTGAAAGATTTAATTCATTGACATTCAAAAATCTGTCAAATAAGATCCAAAATACATCCACTTCTGATCACGAAAGAAAGAAGAGAGCTCTGGTTGTTTGTCATAAAGAAAAAATGTTCATAAACAAATATTCGTACTTTCTACTGAAAATTTTAAAACCTGCGGACCCCGGTTTTGGAAGCACTTATATAGAGAATTACCTATTTCCTTAATACAAATTAATTAGTGATTATAGTTTTAGATTAATATTTCTACATTATATGTAATAGAATAATCTGTCTATTACTTACCTGTAGCTGCAGAGGCGACGGTTCCCTCTTCAGTAACCTCGATTTTAGCTTTGTGAATAAATAATGATAAATTGACAGAGTTGTCACTGTAAATATTTGACAGATCAGAGAACTGTTTATCAAACAACTCGTTGATGCCCATCTGAAAACAAAACAATGTATACATTTACTAGACATAAGTTGTACATGAAATTGATGAATACAGTACGAAGAGGACAATCTTCTCCCAATATTCTAAGAACAGATAAAACTATCACTTTTAAAGTGTTAACCGTCAATTCTTGGTGGAATGGAAAGTCATTATATTTTAAAAATAAAACAATACTCAGACAACACAAATACTTGAGCAGTCCAAAGATACCTATTTTAAAATCTGCACGCCATAAAAAACATCAATTCTAGGAGAACCGTTATAATTCCAAAGGATTTTTGCAATATTTTTGAATAGTCTATATTTCATAATTCTAGCTCAGCAAATAAGTTATGTTTCAAAAGTAGTTTTGATGCTTGTTGAACCTAGTAACCTAGAACTGCTATAAATATCTATATTAGGTTATACAGATTTGTAGCTGAATAATTAATCTCTATTTTTCATCCATTTCAAATCTTTTTAAGTGAAGCAAGTGGCGCATCTGTAGATTCTTTGCTTAGTTATTCTAACAACCTACATCTGTTATATATTCAATACAAATTGATTCTCTAATTTTATTTAGAAAGTAGTGGGACATCCGTCATAGATGACAGTATTTAAATCTAAATAGTGAATGTTCAAGCTTCTTCAGCTCTTCGATGAGCTTCCAAGTTAGCGGCACGTCGGGATTGTGCAGTTTCCGGAGTTTGCTTCTTTGTCCATCTCTGCTGTCGCTCACGACGTAATCGCCAACGCCGCTGTTCTTTAGTTTCCATACTGGCGGACTAATTGTTATTGTTATTTTTGTTATTTTGCCTCAGAATTTAAGTCACGTCGGTTTTTATTGTTGGGTGTGTGTGTGTGTGCATTGCATAACATTTTATCTTATATACACCGCGGAAGGTTATATGTGATAATAATAAAACACCTACAGACCGGTCTGGGCTATTATATATAAGATAATAAATTAGATATAGTTACTAACATGGTTGAGTATTTTGTTTAATGCAAGATCGCTGCTAATATTGAATCTTGGCAGGAAAACATCAACTTCTTCATCAGGGTATTCCTTAGCGGCTTCATCAAGTTCAGTGAAGACGTCTTTCAATGGTAAATCTTCAAACTTTTTAATGAGGTCTAATAAAGATACTCTTTCGCTGGGAACCATCACAACCATGGACATATTTAGCTATTTTAAAACAATTAAAAAAACATCAGAACATGAGAAGATAACAGCAGTTGGAAAATATTGTATGAAAAAACATTTTTAATCATATTCGATTTGTTGAATCTTTGTACATTTCCATGTATACGATGAACTCGAACTGACAGTTCGAGTTCATTCGTGTGCTCGAATGCCTGACAATGCCGAAAGGCGACACCTGGGTCGTTAGTGACGAAACACGTGGAAATGTACAAAATTTCAACAATTCAAATTTGATATTGAAATTCCATCAAGCACTCTCAGACGATATCTTAAATTTAAAAAAAATTTAATCATGTTTACAAATAAAAGAGTCTAAGCATATTATACCCCCCTAGAGTTTTATAGACTACATGATGAAAATTCTTGAATGATTCGAATTTTGTATTTTCCCATAAGTTTTGTCACTCAAGTTCACAGATGAACTCGAACTAACAGTTAGTAAGCCATTTGTATTATTTGCATATATATAAGAAAGAATTCAGAACATTCACTAATCTTATTATTACCACTAAGTCTAGGAACCGTATCGGTGTTGATCTGAATTTATTTTAATGATTTGATATTAATGAAATAATTTTAAATGGAAAAATATTCCCGATAAATGATTCCAAAATGCGTTTGTTTTACAGGTGGTCATCAGAACATGACAACTAAGAGGGTAAAAACGTGACATTTTCACTCCCCTATAGCCTTAGTTTTTCCTGACAAAAAAAAATCTTAATATTAGTACACACTAATATTTTTACTGATTTCTGGTTTACTAGTTTTTGGGGGATAAGAAACCAAAATCGAAATGATCCAAACTAAGTATTTATATCAATATAAAAGTAAATTGCTGATTAAGTTTGAGTATATATTTGTGTGCGAAAGTACGATTGCGATAAGTCGAGTTAGTTAAAAAACGATTTAAATATTCTAAAATAATTACTATACATACATGCATATAACATAAAAATGAAGTCGAATCAATGCTGCTGAATTGGTAAAACTCATGTTTAAACATCACATTTTTCATAAAATTTCATACAAATGGAAATCTTGATTTGGCTGGCCTGAAAAGTACCAATTTTAGACTTAACGCCCTCTTCCTTTCGCTCACAGATATTTACTACAACTCATAATAACATCAAACATGTTTTATCCATCTTTATTTTGCTGCAAAATCTTTGTTTAGTCATCATTTGTGACTACAGTGCCCGGGCCGGATTTTAGGGAATGCTCTGAAACTTTCTCGAAAGAAGTACGTATGGCGCGCACAGACTTATTTAAGTTGTCTAGTTCATACTTCAGCCACCAGGCAGCAGTATTCACCTGGCCAAAAATGCACCGGCCTCTGTGAATGAAAGCATCGCTCTTGTGATGGCTGTTATTGCCTCGTTTTAATTGTGCCCAAATCTTCATTTAGCGACCATAGCAATAAACCTCACACCCCTTATCAATTTGTGGTTTTTTTACTTCTTTGACTCTAATTGCATTCTTTTTCTTTAACTAAGCAGTCAACTCAGGCTAAGGCAACCCCCTTACATTTAAGCTTATTCCTATTATAATAATTTTAGATTAACAATCTGTGTAACTAGGGAACCAAAATATATCGTAAGACAGTCAGTTGTTTCATTTAAACAAATTAACTTATAACATTACAGAATATATTAAATAAGACTGTAGAACTTTTCACATGTGTATATAGAGTAGATCTATCGGCCCCTCTGTATTATAAGGGCTATATATGATTATTCTTTCAATGTAGAAAATATTTCAAAGTAAATACAAAGTTTGATCACTCTTTTATTCAAGAACAATGCTGCCATTCCTTCACTTACTCTTCCGTATGGCAATTCCACCACATGCGCCTGGAAGTTTTTCATGTTAACATAAACAAAAGGACCTCTCTGAAACATCATCTCGACGTGCCCTTTGGGCTCATTCTTGTCATTGTAAAACACTTCAATTTGGGTTTCTGTTTTGTCAAAAGGTATACTCCATTGTCCTTTGAAGAATGCACCAGCCAACAAAACCATCATTGCATCCTTAACGTCAGCTGAAACATTAAAATAACGTTATGAAATAACGCACTTTGGTCCACAGGGGTTTCAATTGATTTTGAAAATATATGTTCAGTCGACTTTGTCATAACCTTCTGACCCCTGAATTAAATTTGAAATAATATTTTGTGTCTATTTTTTTCTCAGTGATCATAATTATGATACTGTTATGGTAACTCAATAAATTCAGTGTTAACCAATGTTATTTTTCAATTTCACATATTTTATATGAATAATGACTTAACATAATGTAAAACTCGTAGAAAAACATTGTTTAAAATTAAATTTATTGAGTTTTTAAACTCTCCTTGCCATTTTGCTGAAATGTAGATAAGCAGTAAAAGCGCTATAGAAGGGTTTACTGTAGTACTTGATAAATATAATATTCATAATTTTATAGAAAAATAACAATTCTTAACGATGACTATCATATCAAGCAGATTTAATAGTTTCCCATTTTGTATTGAATCAATGACTTCTTTGATAGAATATAATCAATAATATGTATGTGTCCATCATTAATTAATACTACATGCCCAGGTATACAACAGCCTGTTACCGATTCTGTCAGAATCATATTTTTAGTCATATAAAGAAACCGAAGACTAAAATGATTGCATCTGCAAGCAATTCTTCATAGTACTATAACAAGGAATCTTTGCGTGATCTTGTCCTGGATCCCTCATTCACGTTAGATGGAGAAAAATTACATCATGTCTTCATAAAATTATTTATAAATAAATGAAATATTAAAACATTGTTAACACGTTGACTACTGACGGAATCATTGTGTATGTTAAACGCGTTAATTGACATTTTCAAAAATGAGATTTTAAAAAATCTGAATATCTCAGATGATTATTCAAAAATATACATTCTTCAAATCACCTTCATCAACAATTTCTGGAATGTTGCCCTTAGTAGCTGTATTGATATAATTATTGATAACCTCAACAGCCATAGGATTTCTGAAGTCTACCGTATGTATTTCAGATTTGTAAATGTCACTCAAGAGTTTCTGGTAGTTATGCTGGACCTTTTGAGAGAAATCATATAAAACATTAATAATAGAGTCAAGTCATGTGTCAATAAAAAAATATAGACTATTTTAGTATTCACTAGCTTTTTTAAAACTCTACAAAGGGAGAGGACAGGATCAGAGAGAAGAATTGTTAATTCGATATTATTGAATTTATTTATTTTTTAACCATGACCGCTCCCAATGTGAAGCATATGGTCTACTAATGAAGGTATCTCATCAGAATTTTTTCTACGTGAACTGCTTGTTACTCAGCTGCTCAACCTCTCTTTTTCGGAGAAAGTAGGGATAGAAGGATAGCGCCAGGACAGGACTAGTGGTTGGAAATCACATCACAGACACATCCATGCCTTCAAACTAAAATCCATTAATCGATTGAAAACTCAATTTATGAAACTGTCCGTACTGGGCCTCCCGTAAGATCCGTCACCGAAGACAAAAAGTTGACCACTGCAACATGGACCAGACAGCACTTTATAATGTGATAATAATGACTACATTCAATTCCATTTTTATTTTCCAAAACAACGTCATTTTTATATAGTGCTTCAGAATCTATAGCACTATATTTTTTAAAGAATCATTGGTCTATAGCAGTTTTCCCCAACCAGTGGTCTGCGGCCCAGTGCCGGGCTTCAGAGACTTCCAGCCAGGCCGCGAACACTATGCCAAATTTCGAGAAATTGGCCATGCCAAAATATTAAATATAGAACTTTTTTCGCCTGCTCGTTCACTTGTATTTTTAGTTATTGTTAAATAATAGCAATTGGTAGGATGATGCGACACGGTGGTCGCTGGTTTTCCCAGAATCAACAGTCATAAATATTCTCAGGTACACTCAGGGAGAATGGAAATATTTGCTCAAGGATAGTGGACCCAGATGTAAAACCCTACTTAAATATATTTCCAAGAATTTAAAATGTATATTTGTTAGTTATAATTATGTCCATCTGTCACAATATAAGATTAAAAAAATATTACATAAAAAACCATTTTCATTTCAGTTTCAGTAGTATTAGTCCGCCGGTGTAAAAGGGTTGGGAACACTAGTATAGACCAGTGATTTCCAAAGTGGTTCCTATTGACCCCCAGGGGTCCGTGTGACCGCTCAGGGGGTCTGTGGCAAATTAAAAATAATTTGGGGGTGTGTGGACAATGTTGGGGGGCCTGCGAGAGGTTTAATATAAAAAATATCTGTGACACATTTTCCTTATTATGAAAGTCGATAATAATAAATAGCAATAAATAAATTGGTAGCGACTTGCTGGGTGTTGAACCCTTTTGCAACAAACTTAAATGTATTCATACTAATGCGGGAGAAATTTGTTGAATAATCCACAAATGAGTAGCGGAAACCAATATCTGAACAAGATACCACAAATTTTGGTTACCAATTTTATATCCTGCATTTTGGGTCACTGCGCTTCTTGTGTGCTGTGTCACTTTACCGCCTTCCTATTTAGTAGAATTTAGATTTACTGCAGTTATGAACCTCATCATACTTTAAATATCAAAATGTTTTATTTTTATTTTATTTTTAAATCACCATTTATTTACCATTCAAAACATCAAATTTAAATTTATATTTTTTTTATTATGCAATTACGTAAAGCTGTTTTACTTAGGGGGTTCACGGTTAGGTTTTTCTTTAAGAATGGGCATAATAAGTTTGGAAACCACTGGTATACACCAATGATTCTTGAACAGGGGACTGCTGCTTACTGGTGGAGAGACATTTTTCGAAATACCTTTTATCATTAACAATATTTTATCTATTTAAAATGTGATTGAGATTTAGATAATTTATCCTGAAATAAAAATAAATGTCTAAATATAAACTGAGCAATAATGATGATAAATGAATATGTGACCGTTCATAAAACAAAGAATAATGTTGGTCATAAATGTAAAGTGTAAGTAAATTTAAACAAAAGAAATT
This sequence comes from Himalopsyche phryganea, assembly GCA_022494535.1. Classification (NCBI taxonomy): domain Eukaryota; kingdom Metazoa; phylum Arthropoda; class Insecta; order Trichoptera; family Rhyacophilidae; genus Himalopsyche; species Himalopsyche phryganea. The sequence continues at coordinate 3,681,410 of JAGVSL010000028.1, forward strand.
TGATTCAAATTGGATTGTAACACGTTATATATAACATTATTATGATGTTACTGAAAACAGGGCTCCTCGAAAATATTGTTAAATACTCAGAAGGCCCCGCCCCGACTACAAAAAGGAAACCATTACTGTAGACAGTGTAAGCCAGAAAATAAGTCAAACAAAGGGCGTTCCGGCACCTTCTTTCACGGTATTTTTAATGTAAGAAATTAGACGAAACATTTTCCCCGCTCACATATAATTCGTCGTCAAAATTAACTTTTTTTTTCATATCAGCCTCCAATGTGGAGCATATGGCCCCCTAATGGAGGTATTTCAACAGAATTTTTTTCTATGAGAACTGATCGTTACTTAGTTGCTCAACCTCTCTTTTTCGGAGAAAATAGGGATAGAAGGATAGAGCTAGGACTGGACTAGCGTTTAGCTAATCGCTCTCGCTATGCCCTGTTGTTAAAATCGGATGAGTGGGAGGGAATTTTTTAGATATCACAAACATTCATGACTACGAACAGAAATTCATTAATCGATTGAAAAATCAATTTATGGAACTGTCCGCACTGGGACTTGAACCCGAGAAATACCTAACCGTAGCCAACGACGTTAGTCACTGCACGAACTTTACATTTCTAAAACAAAAAAATGTGTTTTCATGAATTTCGTGACACAGGAGAAGCTGCTTTAAGTTTTATTTAAACGATATTTGTGTATAATTTTCTTTAGCAAAAAGCTTGACAAGAAGTGAGTTCCGGCACCTTTTTTTTCTAAAAAAAAGCCCTGGTCAAACATATCATAGTTTGACAAATCTGGTATTACATAAAAAAGGACAAAAAACTCTCTTTTCTAAAATTATTATTAAACAACTTACTGATTTTCTATCGTCAGCGAATATACCAGTCACAGATTCCAACTCTATGTCCGGACTCTTTACGGTGTAAGCACTTTCGACAGCCCTAAATCCTATCCGAAGCAATCTATCATCAAAACCGCCAGAGTTCTGTGGATGATACAGGGCGCGCTTCAATTCTTGCCGAGTTCTGCCCTTGGCGCCTTCTGATAATACTGTTAACATCGTCCAAACTGAGAATGGACAGACGGCAACATTGGAAAAGTTGGTATCAATGGTGGTTCGCTGAAAAACGTTAAAATAAGCCACCACTTTATCCAATCCTGGGTTTGGAAACCTTTTGGTTCAATGTAGCCAAATGTGGGTAATACTCTTACTTAAGACTTCTTTACAGAGTCATGCTTTTTCACAAGTACTATTCATACAAAATATTATTAATATATTATAAAAGAACAAAGGTTTCCTGAATAAATATTCCTAGGTTTTTCTGAAGGGAAAATTAAAAGTTATAGTATTCCTTGATAGTGTTAGCATTGTAAATATATTTTTAAGGTGTTAGTCCTGTCCTGATAGGACTTGATCATTATAAACATGTGGAAGTAGTACAATACAAATTGTGTTTTATTTTAAAAAAAAATGTAGATATAAGTATAATATTTCTGTGCCTTCTTAAGAAACCATAATTTACTCTCCATTATGACCACGGTTATTGATAACCTAGATATGTTCTGAGTAATTTATTGGTAACATGAAATATTTGATACTCCAGAGCTTCCAATATTTGACGTCTACTATTTCCAGATGTTATAGAAATCTGATTAATTAAATACACTATTATAAGTTGCATATGCTGTATTTAATATGTATGCAATCTATGTTGTAGATTGACTTGTGCAACTGATATAAGAGCCAAGGCAATGGGCCTAAAGTGAAATATGTTCTAAAATACTTACAGCAAGTAGGAGGAGTGAAAATTTTTCGATTCCTGAACTTAAACTTTGAACAGCTGCACCAATCTCTGGATCGACATACAACTGCTGGGTTCGATTTTGGTTTTGTTGGGCTAGTGCCCAAACTGAACATATGGCTACTCTCAGGGTGATAAAAACACCTGAAAATAATTAAAAATCATGAAATGGAAATTTAACTACTATAAAATTCATAAAAAGGAATTGGATTCCATCACGTAATCTTTTACTCCGTGGTACCATTGCATTTCTTTTATTTGAATTCAATAGCTTTCTACATTTTAAAATATATTTAGGTATGTAAGTGTTTCACTAATCAATATAAATTATTTATATGTTTAATAAGAAATCTGTTCAAAATACATAGTATTTATAGATTCAAAGAATGTAACTGAACCACTTATTATATATTTTTTGTACGTACATTTTTTTATTGATAATTCCATATTGATACTTTGGACAACTGTTCTTGGTGCAAACTCAACTTGATTTAAAATCATTTACAAAAAAACAAAGATAGCACCATAATACTGCAGTATCTATACCAGGGCTGCAAAGTCTGAAATTGGCTGACTCCAACAACTTTACTTAATTTGTGTTTGTGTAAGTACATCAAGATCTGATTCATCAATAGTGTTTTTTGTATGTTTTGTTATTTCACATAAGATCGCATAGTTGAACCTGTAAATTTTGTGTATCACCCAAATGAAATCATAATCTATATATATATATATTTTTTGCATTTGATTTCGGGCTCGCCATTGTTTTATTGTATAAACTTCCTTCCATTCCACATTGTTTTTTAAAAATCTATAAATATAAAAATAAAGATTTGTTTGTTTGTTTGTCCTCTATGCATTCCTTTACCATTCATTCGATTTCGATGAAACTTTGGTGAGTTGTTATACACACCCGTGAAGCTTTTTAAAGAAAAAAATATAAAATCTAAAAAAAAACGTACAAACAACGACATCTCGGAAAGGTATTCAAAAGGTAAGGGACTCAAATTTATGAAAAATATTCCATACTAAATATGTTCAGGTCATGAGTCAGCCATAAAGCAATAGTATTCATAACTTAAATAGTCTTCACATGTACTATGAATATCGTTGGAAATATGGAAACAATAACATGTATTGTTTGAAAATAATAAATGTAAAATTATATTTTAAAAAATCGGGATTTTTTCGGACTGAGAAAAATAAATCTGTGCTTCGGGTCGGGTTCGGGTAACAAGTGTGATATTGAGAGTCGGGCTCGGACCGGGTAATTTTATCAAATTTAGGCCCGTGCAGGCCTCTAATCCAAAAACACTTCAATAAACAGAATTAAAACACAAACTATTTATTTCTTTGAGTGGCATTATGCAACTAGTTTTAAGCTGCAGTTCTTAATACAGCCCTTTTCAAAGACTGTTATCTCTAACTTCTTAACATCAATAAATAATTTTCTCACTTCTAGGTCAGCATGGAGATACGAAATAAAAACGAGAAGGGACTAGGATACCGGCGATGCAATTTATGAGCTACAGAATTAATTAAAGCAGCTTTAAAATGATTCATTGATTTCAAGGCATTCGTGTCTGTATTATCATGGAGGTCAAAGGTGTAGTTTATTTTTTTTTTTATTCATTTCTAAGGATGAAGTAGCAGACACTACTACAGATTATCTATCAAATTTATTTTATATATTTATTCAAAGTGTGTATTTTGATGAATGGAAAGTGTAGAAAGAATAAAATACTATCATAATTATATACTTATCTTAACCATTATGTGCAGCACGGCCATTATAATAAAGCACCCTTATGTTCCATTGTACTACAATTTTTAAATTATGGACTCAACCGTAAGAAAACACATGTGCCTTTATGTTAATCAACGGGATGCATCAAATCATCTCAATGTAGTTCAAATTTCTCCCTAAAAAAGTTTTCCAGATATGCATGAAATATTGTGTAGGGGTTTGCTCAGCGGTCCCCAGAAGACACTTTAAACTAAATAATAATGAAACAATTAAAATTGATAAGTTTGTTGCATTGAAGATGAATTTCCACAAAGTATCCCCACATTTCATCAAAAAGATATTTTACATGCTATGTTAGTGACACAATTAGCTTCCGCATATACCCACATTCCAAACGGATCATAACATATAGTTACTTAGTCTTAAAAAGTATTTATTTCGAAAATCTACATCTGTTAACTAGTATATTATGACCTGCCACTGCTAATTGTACTAAGTAATTGTACATAATGTAATAAAATGATAATTTCAGAATTAACATCACAAATATCACCTCAATAATGTTGTTTCATATACGGCGTCTGCCATTGAAATAAGTAACATTCTTTACTCAATAAAACTAGTCATTAAAGACAGGTCTTTCTGGTAACAACAAAATGTTTTCCTCATAATACAGAACTGCTTCAAAATGTAAAGCTTAACGTCGTAAACAGGATAAAATTACATAAAACTGTATTGTTTCTCACTCCAAAGGTGTCGTTTGGAGCGAGAGCTCTGAAGTGAGGGTTTGGGAGTGAGGGAGGGTTTCAACTTATAAGTATATTTTTTCAATTACATCCAAAATGTATAAAAGTTGAATTTTTTTTACAGTGTCCGCTCCCAATCTGAAGTTTTTCCAGGAGACCTACTTGTTACTCAGTTGCTCAACCTCTCTCTTTCGAAGAGAGTAGGGATAAAAGGATAGCGCTAGGACAGTGCTGATAGTTAGTGCTAGTCTCTCTCAATATGCCCCATTTTAGGATCGATATTTCTTTATCAGTCATAGTTGTCAAATCGTCGCCTTGAGTAAACAAGGTTCTATCTGCAAAAACTCAAACTGTTCAAAAGCAATTTTAGATTTGAGAAAATGTATCGTTTTGAATGAAATACACTTATGTATTCACGTACGTGAATGAGAGACAACCACTTTTGAGATTGTGATTTCCTACTCGCGGTATTCCTCATTATATATTCAGATTGAACCTTAATGCACTGTAACATATGTATGTTTTTCAAATAGATAATTTGAATTTCGATGGATTGACAGACAATTGTAAGGTTTTTTAAATGCAGATAGACCCGTATTTTTAATGCGAATAAAGCTACATTTAAGTGATTTTGTAAAAAAACGGCAGATGGAACGTTGTTTACCTGAGACAACGAAATATTGAGTGAAAAATAATCACTTTGATTTACAATTATGTTTTACAATTTTGTTACATAATTAACAATTTTCAATCCTCGAGTAAATATTTTTTTTCTCATTGCGTGATTAATGTAGAGTACTGGAACCCTCGGAAATGAAGCCCGCGACAGTTTCGAAACGTAATATTTATATATCCTGAAATTTTGATTGCATTCAACCGTTGATTTTCTGGAATAAATTGTAAGTTAAATTAAAAAATAATATTGACTGATAATCCCAATTTATTGCATAAACACAGATATAATAATTACAATGATAAATTATTAGGACAATTTATAAATTAATTGCTATTATTATATCCATTAAGCTGGTTAGGTCGGGCTTAGAACATCTCGACGCCCGCCCGCACAAGTATTTATTTATCCTAGTGATACAATTAAAATAAATTTATTTTATGTTTATTTATCATAATAATGTATAAACGCTGTTTGACAGAAGCAGATATATAATTGAATTAAATCAAGCAATTTTCACTCTACATTTTAATGCAGAAACAAAATATCATAATGATTATAATAAAAGTGTGAGAAATTTATGTTGTTTGGTATTGTATACATTTGTAAGTTAGATAGAATCATTTATTGATTTTAAATCAGGAAATAGTACAGTAAACATTTATTTCTTTAATTGACTGATCGCCGACGGCATCAAAAACTGATAATTCTGTTTGTCACGAATCATTGTGGGCAAAACAGCAGACTAGTAACATAAGATTTACAAGATCAACTGGGGCCTTTCTTACAGATATGAAGGACGGTAAAATATAAATTATAAATCAGGTTTCTAAAAACTGGGTGTTATTTAAATAAATAAGCTGCTTCAATAAATATCAAACTACTAATAATCATAGTCTCGGTTTACACATAGTGAGGAACATACAAACGATGTAATGGTTTGTTTTCGTTTGCAGGAATTGTAACAATACAAAGAGAACTCCTAAATTGTGTTTGTAATATAATACACTGAAATACAGGTCTCATTGACACAAATTTTAATTCATTTGTTTTATTCATTGCATGTAGCATCAACTGTAATAATATGAAGGCAAGATATACACCTTATAAAAATGTGTTAAAAAGTTCAGCTTCAGTTTTCTGAAGAGCGTAATTATGTTTTGATTGAATTTTGAAGCTTTTATCTGATACATATTATGTTACAAACACAAAGAGAGTTACATTCAGTAACTTTAATGAGTTCTGACATTTAAATTTTTAAGATCTACACGTATTCTACAAATAATCGAACACACCATGCAGGCGTAGTGATTTCTAGCAGTCCACTGCGTGGGATGTGCTACAACTAGCCCACTCTAATCAAATTTTCTCAATTGCTCTACTTTAAAATAAAGTTTATATTCTTATTCTTAATAATAGTGTGCACTATTATTAAGTTTTAGTGATTTTAGACATCTTCCTATTTTCAGAGTTCATCACATTAGGATAAATCCAAATTTTGTTTATGCATTTTATGACAGAAGCCAACGAAAATTTCTTGAGTAATTAACAGATTAATTTTCATATTCCTAAGAAAATGCAAATAAATATAAGTAAGTCGTTTAGTGTGATAAGAAATTATGACATTGATTAAATTCAGCATTTCATTTTATAAACTGGACAAGCCAAACCAAAAGGTTTACTAGTTAAACTCATATTTAAAGGGAATCATTTTCTTCCTACGTTACAACTACGGTTTATTAATAAATAGTAAACCCCCATTTTAGGGAATACACATTCACTACATTTTTCATAATACCTACTTCTGTCAAATACTAGCAACACCAATTTCATGGATTTAAAAAATATTGATTATCTATGTGAAAGATACACCCGATGTGATGAAATGATTAATTAAAATGGAATGATGATAATAGCACAGTTTCATATACTCGAAAAGCATACTATGGATACATTTACCTTACGCAGACATATTAGATTTTCTTTTAAATTCGTCCATTATTTAATTTAATAATAACACATAATCGTTCCATTGATTGTAGTGAAAGCAGTGTATTTTAAGAACATTAAATCAACATCAAAAAGCTTTATCACTTTAACAAAAGAATAAAATCAACATTAAATTTTTAGATCAAGAGTGTCTTGCACTTTTCGTATTATGTTCAATATTTGTTTAGTCATTAATTTTTCTTATGTTAAAAGTGTAACATTATTAAGTGATAAAAACATTATGATAATAAACTAATGAAATCTAACCTTCAGCATATTGGCAGTATTGATTATTATTGATATATGCCAATCGCAATAGTGCAAAAACAAAATTACTGGCACCATGTTAAAACGATACTAAACTTGAGCAAAGAACTGACTTTTAGATAACTTTCACATTTTTAGGTATTCTGACCGCAGAAAAAGGTATTGTGTGAAAACAAAGCAAGCTTTTTTCAGAAGAAAAACGCATGAATAAAAAATATTTTATTCCAAAATAACCTAATATTAAAATAAAAATATGTTACATAAATACTATAATACACAAAACTTAAATGAAACATGGTATGTACAGAATAATAAAAAAATACAAAAGCAAAATTAATTAACAGTATGAGAATCCCATAATTCCAAAGCATTGAAAACAAAATTCAAAAGTTAAGCCACTTTTAAGATTTTATTCTAGTTACCTAGCTAGTTTTAAGAACATTTATAGTTAGTAGAAAAACACCGAGAAGAAATTTGTCTATGAAACAATCTATGGGATACCTTTTTCAATTTTAAGTCTGTGTGAAAATTTACATCATTTTCGAAACGACGAAAGCTTTTATAGAAAAGAATTATTTTATTGACTTTAAATATATTAAATGCACAATCAACATACATGTCTACATGTACTATTTTCGATGAGTGGAATAACTCTACTTATTTCCGCAATCAAATGATTCGGTAAAATAACCAGTTCAGATGTCAAAATATAACAATCTATCTTACAGCCGATGACCACATTTATACATCATTGCAATAATTGATAAATGTATCTTTTAAACTTCAAAGAATTTATCACATTTGAACTGAAACGCAAGCGTACTTATGATAGCCAGATATTTTCATAAAACAGAAATATTACTGAAGGCAGTAATATTTATGGATAAAATTTAAACCAAAATACCAAGTGACTACGGCACACATTTCCAGCTGTTTTGCACAGACTTCAAAACAGGATGACCAAATAAATTCAGACAAAACCGACTTCAGGTGTAAAAATTTTGAGACACAATACTTACGGTGAAATTAATAAAACAATATCAGCGACATATATCCTTCATCAACACTCAAGCATCGGAAAGTTGGCATGTAGCTTACAATTGACGCTACAATAAAACCAACTTACACTACATCTTTTTCGTGAGGCGAACATTACATAAGTATCATAGTATATTTTCACTGATGATATTGAAAGGACTCTATTTATACTCAGTTTTTCGCTTGAAGATTTTAATGATCCAGCTAAACCTAACTATAAATCTATCAGTGAACAGAATGCCGCATTTGGATGCATTCGAGCAAAATAGTCGGATTGTATTGTTATACTTGTTAGTAGGCTAGAAAATTAACCTACTCTCCACCCCTCGACTGACCAAATTCTGAATCAACGTTGTATCTTCTGGATACTAGCATATATATTTACGCAGTTCAAGTAATCGGAAAACAGTATTAAGTCGCAGACACTATCCATTTTATCTGACCTGTGTAAACGGCTTACCACTCAGTTTTATTCATACAAAAAAATTTACAAAAATGCATTATTTATTTCAAAATAGCAAGTGTAACTTACCAGAATTGAAGTGATAGTTAATGGCTACATTTCAATTCAGAATGAGGCTTCTATACTCGAACAGACCAAATAGAATAATTTGTATAAGAAAAGTCAATTGTAATTTGATTCAATGTCATATTACCATCAACCAATAAGCAATGAATGAACCCAAAGGAATTATTTTGTGAGATTGCAATATTGACAGTACCCTAATATTCAAAAGCGGATATTAATGATGCATATGCTAGATTTCGCTATATCCGGTAAGCACATTTTATAATACACAAATAAATTCTCCATGTGATATTTTTTTACATGGAACAATTTACAAGTTATGAATTTGATTTTAATCTATTCAATAGGTTTAGATTATGTCCTGCTTCATGAACAGAAATCAAATTTGTACTCGCAATTTATTTAGAAATGTCACCAGAGATAGCAAAATTTCGCATGCAACTCCGTTGCCCGATTTCAAGAATTGGCCCCCAGTTTTTAAATCATCTTTCGCCTGCGTGAGGTTAAAATACTTAACTTTTTTTAAATCTAGCCGCTCTTCACAGGTCTACCGTCAATGGGAAGGGAATGCTTTTGTACGCTCATTTCGCTCAATGAAAATATTAAAAATTGTTGTAACTAATACAAAGATTCCAATGTTACGTTTTGTACACAAATGTAAAACACTATATGAACGATTTATTTCTATATTCCAAGCCAGGGTTATAATTATGGTGCTGATTTTAAAGTTATTCTAAGATTATTTTATTTATACTTACAGCTATCAAACACTCTCTTTCATTGATTGACAAAAACATAAGAATTATTTTCAATCAAGCATCGAAATTTGCTTCTCAGAGCATTCAATCACAAAAAATCGTATCAGTGAATAATCTAGGTCTATAATTGTAAGGATTATTTCAATTACAAGTAAGAACACTATCAACATTCTAGAGAATACATAATAAGTATGTTTATAAAATTAATATAGGAATAAAAAATCAACAAATCATATTTTGTGAAATAAAATATTTAACATGTATAAAAAATTGTAACAAAAAAAATACATAAATGAAATAACTATTTATCTAAAATTCTACCATAACTCTAACTGCAAAGGCCGACCGGTTGTTTAAAAAAAATCCATGTAAAAATACTTTCATTTATATTATTCACGAAGAATAAACTAAAGACATGTCAGTTACTTAAGTTGAGAAGTATTTAATTTGAATTTTATTATAATCAAAACGGTGATTCCAAATATATTTTATTTCAATATTAGCTTTTTAATTGTACAGAGATATGTAGTTCAATGGAAATGCAGCAATTATAGATTGTTGCAAAGATAAATAATGAGATTTCTGTAATTATTAAAGCCACTAAATCAGGTGTGTCCAACCCACGGGATGAAATAGAAAGTATTGTGACCCGAAAAATCGTGAAGTCAATATAACACCGAAAGTCTAATGCATAAATTTGAAATCAGACATTGAGTGCAAAGAAAAAAATGTTACTTCTCTCTGAAGGAAGGCCTATCATTATTTTTACTAATGAGCGATTATTTTTTAGAAATGAGTACACAAAAAATAAAAATAGAAGCACAATTTCCGACGAGAGCTTTGAGAATTCACTAATAATTGTAACTGCTTCTATCGTACCCAGAGTCAAATAACCCATTAATTTCGTGATGCTCGCTTTTAATTTCATAATTAAAATGTATGCAAACATATGAAGTATTATTTATATTCATTCTATGTGTTAAATATTATTTTATCGGTGGCCCAAGAGAGTTGAAGACACCCGTAAACTAAATGAAGAACAAAAATATAGCACATTTTATAACACTCACTAATCTGTTTCAGTATCAACAGTGCATTATAATAAATATAATTTGAGTCGCTATGCAAAAAGTTAAAATATAAATTATTCAAACATGTAGTAGGTTTATATTTTCTTTCGATGACGAGGGAGAGATTGAGAACGTATTATTAGATATGAACTAAAAGTTAGAGATTAGGAATTGAAAATTGCAGTAATAACAACGGCATTAAAAGACACACGAACCTAAATAATTATTGTTGCGATTAATTAATTCCTCAACTTACGAATTGGAGACGCCGTGAAAAATTTTCTTTTTGAAACATAATAATTTATTGTAATAAAAATTGAAGATAACAACGACTGTCAGGATTCCGAGGAAGCCTTTCAGCAAAACGGTCACATCAAATTTACAACTAAACAATAAATAAACGGCGCTGACGCCGCGCACGTCTGTAGTGTTTTCGAAGGCTGACGTTTCAAAATAAAACGCGACAGCATAATAGACGAGGATCTGAAACACAACGAAATCGGAAGAATGGGTCGGCATTGACTTTGTTGTATGAGTGCGGTGAGAATGAAGCGCTTCGGGCGTGTAACGGCTTGTGGAATCAGCGCAGGTCAGGGTTGTCGTTGATCTGCTTCTTGATGCGCAACAGCATGCTCGTGTACCACTGGTCCAAGCGAGAAATGCTGTCGTACTCTTTCACGGCATCCGTGAAGCCTTCTACGTTCTGCTCCTCCAGATGTTCGATGAGAACCTGATGTTTGAATATTTATTGTAATTATCGATATAACATTAATTAGAAAGTCTAATCCTAGTACAGGAATACATTGCATGCGACAACAAATGATAATTTTGGGACAGTAGGTCCGAAACAATAAAAAATACAGATACGAAATTATCGAAAAAACATAAAACATAAGATATCATAAACAATATTATTTACAGAATTACGCAGCTTCAAATATGTAAAAATAAATTATTTTTTCATTTATCCCACAACATTCATTTACCAGTTCCATATATATGATCCAAAATCCCTAAAATAGTGTGTCATAAATATTTCCTTTCATTTTAAGCATAGATGAGTAACAAATGAACCTAAGAAATTTGGATTCTAAATAACTTTGAGATAGAATTGCTGAAAAATACTATACCTGTAAACATAACAGAAAGCCAGACACAAGTCGGAAAAGAGAATGAAAAATTCACTTTTAATTAGGCACATCTATATTTAACTTAAAAGGATGTGCTTATGTGCTTATGCATTATCAATTAACTACCAAATATAAAAACACAGTAGCTAATAACAACCTTTATTAGTTTACTCTCCCTAGAGTCTTGGAATGCAAAATACTGGGTGTGGTAGCGTTCGATGGCATGTTGGGCATTGAGAGTGTCCACGCAGAGATGGCAGAGTGCAGCTCGGAACATGTACTCCTTGGCGCTATACTTCAAAAGGGAGCTCTCTAAAGCGGACAGTGCCACCTGTGAAAATAATAATAAGACTTAAGCAATCAATTATTTAGTTATAGTTGGTAATAACCACAAAAGGCTTAATTCATGACAAGAAATTAAAGTGGAAATCTCTGCTATCCACTTTAGTGTAACCTCGGTGGGATCTTAACAGAAGTTGTCACTCAGCCACTCAACCTCTCTTTCTTAGGAGAGTAATGGTGGAAAAAACAAAGCTAGGCCAGGCCTAGTAGTCAGCTAATCACTTCTGCTATGTCCCATTTTTAGGATCATATTGCTGACCCTGCGGCCGATGGGCCAAAATCATCGTCTTGGGTTGTGGTATCCCAGGTTCCAGTATAGACACTTTCATAAATTGATTTTTTGACTTGTGTTTAAAGGCATGGATCTCTGTGTTGTCTAAAATTTGTTCCCATCCATCCATAGTCTAATCTAGTTATTCAAAGTTTGGAAATCTACAGTAGTAATATTGACAATTTAAATTCGTTCTAATACGTTTTACTTCTATACTCAACTATGTATTTACCTCAAAAAGTTATCAGACATAACAATGAAATCAGGGATTTTTTTAAAAATACTAATCTGGTGTTCTGGACGGCAACCTTAGCCCGAGAACAAGCAGTGGAACATACCTGCTCATAAATCTGAATAGCTTTATCATAATCTTCCAGGTGAGCAGCATACTGGGCAACTTTCAACATGCACTTGTTGGCGGAACTGTTGCTCTCCTCTCCTTTGAAATAATCGGCGGCCTGCTCGTAATGACGAATGGAATTCGCCAAATCCACAGGTTCGGTCTCATACATTTCAGCTATGCTCTGAAAAAATATTTATCATAAATATTCATAAAAATATGATCAGCTCTCTCACCATAAAATAAAAATAAAAAATTTCGAAAATTTTTCCATCTTAAAACATGCAAAAAGAAAGCTCCATTATAAAAGTGATGACTATTTTACGAAATGTACAAAATTATTGAATGCCTTTAACAAAAATTAAAATTCCAAATGATATCTTATAATCTATACAATATAGCAGAAAATACATGTATAAATCTGTATGTCTATCGCAAGAAGTCCTCCTAAGAGGTAAACAGTAGCGGCGTGAAATTTGCACCCTCATTATGGCTGCTATTTCTAGGTCAACTGTGCTATTTTCAAATTTCAACTCTCAACTTTTAACATTAATATAAAATTAAAATTGATAACTTCTTTATTCCATTAGTTGTGTTACTATGGGTGAATTTCCACATTGTTACCGCACAATCCATCACACTTGTCACACCTAGTTACACAACCAGTGAATCAGCAAATTTATCAATTCAAATTTTACAAAGTTAGTACAATTTTATGCTCCCAAGAAGTGGTAGTTTGCCAAGTTGCGAGCAATGCACACTAGGCTGGTGATATATTGTTTCTCTCATAGTCAGAGTTGAAATTGATGTTTGAGAGATAACATGAGATTATCTTTGTGAATTTTTTTTGATTGATCTGTCTTAGATAGAGGTTTGACAGTTTTAAATTATTACCTGATGGTGCTTAGCTGCCATTGTAAATCGGCCCATGTCTGTGTAAATTTCAATGGCTTTTAGTAAGCAAGCTACAGCCTCTGGAAATCAAAAAACAAATCAGTTAGATATTACATATCGTGGAACTTATTAACATTTCTTTTAATGCGTCTAAGTTTTTTTATCCAAAGTCAATGAATGTGGTAGTTCTTATAAAATACATAAAATGGTGACCAGTTAAAAACTTCTACTAATATTTTATTACACCACATAAAGATTTTATGTCAATAATTTCAACAGTTAACAGTAAAGAACTATTACCGTTTGGATCACTTTTTTTGTAACAGTTTGCCGCATCGACAAAGTTAGTCGCAGCGTCGTGTCGGCTTCCAGCCTTCGAATGGAGTCCCGCTGCCTCACAGAAAGCATTGCCGGCCTGACTCCACTTTTTTGCCATCTTGAATAAGTTGGCAGCTCTATGATAACAATCTACAGCTTCTTCTACTTTTGCTGATCCACTAAAGAAAAAAAAATATATTAGATACAGGTTCTAAAGATATGCAGGGATATTCATTGAAGATGTTAAGTTAACGTTTAAATTCATTTACCCGTTAGCAACCTATTGATAAAATGTTTAATAAGCATGCATATGCTATCAATAACTGCAAGACTTCCGATTGCTTGAATTAACCAAGATAATTTTATACAACAAAGATTCTAATTATGTTGGGTTAGGTTGATTGTGTGACAAATGTTAAATATTTTTTACTCCATGATTTCGATTAAATGAATAATTAAATGATTAAATGAATAAATGATTTCAACCTTACTTCAAATCAATACACAAAAAAATTCTTTGAGTAGACAAATAATATAATTTATGTTTATTAACACTTCTTGAGCGGGCGCCCGGAACAATAGACTCTATCCTGTGGCGGGCGTTTTTCGTGATTAGCGCAAAAATATATTGCTTTTTAAAATTGACACAACTTCTAAACGAAACAATATTTTCGATTGAAATTTTCAAGAACTCTCTGGACATCGTTTTAGCAAAATAAGGAGTTTCAATTGTTGGTTCTGTAGACCAATACTCGCCCCTTATATCCTTGCGAACTTGTCCCATCAAAAGAATAAGCCCCAGAAACTTTTTCATTTCTTTCAAAGTAATATTTTTCCACTTAGCCGATTTTTTACATAATTTATAATTATGGGAGTTTTGGTGGTAATATCTATTAGATTCGTTTACAAAAAAATTCAAACAAATCATCACCGATATATAAATTTACCGCATCACTTACAGTTTGAGAACAATCGAAATTTGAATTCAAACCGCGGCGGCCTAAAAATGATTCCAAAACTGGAGGATTATCTAACGATGACCACTCATCCATATACTCGTCTGAGCTCGTCTCCGAATCAGAATCACTTGGAATAGTGCGACGGTGAAACGTTCTAGGTCTTGGTATTTGCTCATCATCACTCGATTCGTTGTCTGACAACTCTTCAATATCATTATTCCATGAGCAATCAGATAAATTGTCGGCATACACTTCATCGTCACTATCATTGGCTTGTGAAGACATTTTTGTAGGGATAACGTCTTATACAATGGTAATATTATATTCGAATAATAAAATACGAAACAGTATGTAAACAAAACAGCGCGAGCGATATGAAAAATAGTCCGACACTTGAAACGACTCAAACTGAACTAGAGATTGAGATATCGAAACAAATCTATACGACTGTTGATTTTCACCCCTTATAATCTAGCAAAGAAGTAGAACTAATGATAATTAGTTGCGGCGTTTTATTTCACGCCGATATACAAACCCGTGAAATGCCGTCTCCCGCCAACAACCGATAGTCAACAAAAACGACTTTTGCCGTGTCCCGCCTTCGACCGATAATCCGCGAAAAACGGCATTTGCCGTTTCCCGCTGTCAATGTGTTAAGATAGAAATATAAAACGAATAATTGATCTATCAAACTGGACCTTTCGAAATGGGAATTTTCATTATATGAGACCCTTCAATTGGCTGCATAGAAATTTACAATAGTAAGAAACATGGACAAAAGCAACACAGCAGTACGTTAAACTGGACAACTTCACTACTACCATTGAGCTCTGAATTGTTTTCAAAAATTATTTTTCTATATATTAAAACAAGTCAAAAACTATACGAAGTGTGTGTGACTAAAATTTCCTTCCACTCATTCTATCAAAAAAAAAAACTGGGCACAGCAAGAACCACTAATCTATCAGAATCCTATCCTTCAATCCCTACTTTCTTCAAAAAAGGGAGGTCAGGCAGCTGAGCAACAGCAGTTCTCATAGAAAAACTTCTGTTGAGAAATGTCCATTAAGTCATATTGTCGTTTCCATTGTTAAATAAAATAAAAAAACACGTAATTAATAAAGTTATATATATTTAATATTAATCAGGTGTTTTTTTTATTGTTTTAATTCGATAAATTTGTTTTTTAAACTATTTTAATGCTCTCAAGAATTTGATTTTTCAGATGTACAGTCTTGCAACGGAAACAACGATTTGCTCAACATTGTGAGCAAACATGATTAAAAAAATATTATTTAATTTTCATTAAGTATAATATCAATGCATGGTCAAAAAACATAATGAGTCGAAAGTTATTGTTAATAAAATAAAGTTTTTATAAGAACATTAAGACCGATTTTGCTGAATATGAAATCAATAACTAAAAATTATTATCAGTTATAAAAAATTAAATTTGTTCTTTACTTTTCATTACATTTTTCATTCGATTTTCACATTATCATTCCATTAACAATAAGGTGAAAAATGATATGACAGTAATTAATAATGTTCCATGCCTTAATATAAACCCACTTAAATAGAATACAATTCAAATTACAATCAAATACATAATTAAGCAGAACCAAGGGTTTCATCTGAATTAGCTTCAAGCTCAACTAACTTAATTTTTAAACTATATAGTAACAAACTAATTAGAACCAAACTCTTAAGGACCATTTGATCTAAATTACGAATATAAATAATGTTATAGAAATCATCAGTAACAAATATCCCAAAACACAAATATTTGTTTGTATTGTTCGTAATACGTGGGAGGAAAATGACTAATAATCATAATGCAATCATACAAGAATGCATTCCTACCTACCTACAAATGATATCATTGTAAGACACATTTTTAAAATAAGTTAATTTTGTGACGACAATCAGCAGTCTCGGTGCTGAATATTCATTATTTTATTTATCGTAGTAATACAATGAACCTTTAGTTATTCTTTTGCACAAAATTGTTATAAGGATTTAGCAATAGTTACTACGGTTCCTCGGATGAGCAAATCAGAAGCGTCATTTGCGTCTTAGTTTTCAGGCTTAAAATAGCCAAACTGTTGTTTTATATGCACCTAACTGCAATGATGAAATTATTGGAAGTGAAAATCGAACTAAACGAATGATCAGCGATAAGCAGGCACCATTGAAAATACTCACCCAAATAAAGAGCCGAAAAAGCCTTTCGACGAAGTTAGCTTCTTTTCGGCTTCCGCCATCAGCTGCATCGCTTTTTGTTCGTTATCTGCCATGATCGTAAATTGTAATTCTGAGAATTTTAATACGAAAACCGTCTGTCAAAATTCACCTTATTGACAAAATGTCTTCAAGAAAACCCACTACACTAGACTTTTCTACAACCACGATGACCAACTTGACCAAATCAATCTCAGTAGCAGCTTGAACGAAGAAATTTATATAAGTAGGATCCCATAATGATAAAGCGGGACAAAAAATATCGAATCGATTCAGACAGTGCATACAAAATGACCGAGAAAATAGCTGAACTATGCTATGTGAAAAGAGAGAAGGTATATGTATGAAGTTGTTAATAAATGAATACAGTGGCTACATCATTACGCTATGACTCAATATTCAATTAAAACTAAAAAATATTACACAGAATAGCTTGCTAAAATGATACAAAAAACTAATTCTACAACTGCAAACTCTCAGAGATTCAGTTTTCTTCGTCCTCAGACTGTTATAAGAAAAATTTGATATTTGCATTGATGCAACCTTCAGCTCAAGTAGAATTTACCTACTTTATTATTTTCACGAATGACATTTTAGTTTCAACCTTCATAGAATTTTATTCAAATAAATTCATTTGCCTGCTACATTTTCATTCAATTGAAATTTATTAAACAGTTCTAATCGTGAAATATAATATTATTAGTCTCCTTTATTACATAGATAATATTCTAATATTACTGAACGTATTGACGTGATTGTAGAATAATGAAATACTTCATGTCAATTACCAACTTTCCCAAATAATTCAGGAAAACTGACGTTTGTGATGTGTCAGTTTTGGGTGTCTAGGTTTTTAAAATTTCGATTCAAATGTTAGTTTGAAAAGTATATAACAATGTCGAAAGAATGTGATCCATTCACTTTGCCTCCTAGTCCAAAGGGATTATGTTTCGACAAAAATCAATTTCTGGGGGTGAGTGAAAATACGCTAAACTTTTCATGTCTTGTCGATGATCTCTAGTTTAACTTTTTTACAATTAGCTGATTGTTATTAATTTGTGCATTTTCAATTTCAGAATAGTTTTTCTGTCGATGGGTTTCTTCACGATCATCGAAATGCCGGGTCACTTGAGATCATGCGAGATGATCTGGGAGTATACCTTAAAGTTTTAAGATCGGCTATGATAGAACTTATAAACAAAGATTACGCCGATTTCGTTAACCTATCCGCTAATCTCATCGGCTTGGACCGAGAGATCAATAATATTCAAGCTCCTCTAGGACAATTAAGAGAAGAAGTACTTGTGAGTATTATGATTGCACATACTAACAGATATAGATTTAAATTTGGATTATTGAGATTTTGTACACTTCCATGTATTTTGTCACTAACGACCCGGGTTTCGCCTTTCGGCATCTTCAGGCATTCGAGCACACGAATGGACTCGAACTGTACAAAATCTCAATAATCCAAATTTAATATTGAAATTCCATCAAGCACCCTCAGTCGATGTCTTAAATTATATCTTAAATTATAGATATAGATTTATTAATCCAGAATCTATGACTTCTTTATTTGTGTTCAAATATGAAACGGTCTTGAGTAATTGCAGTATGGTAATATTGGGTACTGAATTATTTTTTTGACATTTTTAGCATGTAAAAGAATGTTTATCGGATGCTATGAAGGAACTTTCCGGAAGATTAGAACAGAGAAGAAACCTTAGAGAGAGAAAAAGAAGCCTTCAATATTTATCGCAAGCTCAGACATCATTGAAAAAACTAACAACTATTCTTTTCATTGATAATAAACCAAAGGAAAAAATTACTTCCGAACTTATAGAAAGAGCATCTTCAGAGTACAACAAACTACAGTTCACAATAACAAAATGTGAATGTTATATTTCCGCCGATCAGAAAGATCTCTCAAATAAAATTGGTCAAATTCTGAAAACAACTTTAGGGGAGATGTTCCTAAAAAATTTAAATGACAAAAATATTGATAAGATACAACGATGTCTGCAAATATTTTCAACGTTAGATAGAATATCTGATGTAGAAATATTGTTAAGAAAAGAAGTCATATCTCCTGCTATGCATCAAATTATCAGTGAATCAGCGCTTCAAAGAAATCCTGCCGGATTGAAAGGAGTCTTATCCAATATTTTATTGTTTATCGATCAGAAATTAAAAGATTTACTATTGATTACCCTCAAGACTAAGAAATCATCCAATGTTGACGGATACAATTTCCTACTTAATAGTTTCTGGCCGGAAGTTGAATACAGGATAGAAGTTCACATGTCGTCAATATTTGCTCCTGGGAATCCAGAATTATTTTATTCTAGATATAATGAAAGCTTAGAATTTTTAAGAAAATTTTTACAGTATTTTGATAGTCAAAAGGCAGTTGACTTATTTTATAATCATTCACAATACAAAAGCTTTCAAAACAGATGGAACTTGCCAGTATATTTTCAAATTCGTTTCCAAGAAATTGCAGGTATGTTTTTTTCATCTTCTAATGTTAGTTTGCACATCATTATCTTTACTAACATCAAGTCTAGATGATTTACAAATTATGAAAAATTATTACTTTTTACCATTAAACTCCACTGTCAATCTCGGCCTGGCATTAGCATTGCACAATTTGATCATATATAAAATCTTTTTTTTTCTTTCAAATACTTACTATTAATATGTATAGTCCGTAAGATGAATTTTCTCACTATCGATTTTTGGACACTGAGGCATTCGACCTAATTTTCAATATAATTATCATAGTACAATAATAATTAGTTAACGAGGGCACAGGGTAAAGACATCTTTAATGATTATTTATTCCAATAATAATATTTTTAACTGTCTGCCTAATATATTTGACAGTCAATGAGACGAAAGTTTGTAAATACCAATTAAAGGTTTTTTTTTTTATTCAAATAACAAATGGAATCATAAAGTTATCAACATTAATTCTATACAAAAATCAATTACCACAAAGTATCCATTGTAAATAAATTGTCATGTACATTCGTTCTTTTTCAGGGGCATTTGAAAATGTTTTATCAGAACCAATAAACAGTAAATGCATTTTAAACAATAACGATGGAAAGAAAGATTTTAATTTAAAAGCCTCGTCATTATGTTGGTCGTCGCTAATGTTATGCTGGGCACAAGGAGTTTTTATTCTAGCTTTGTCACATAGATTTTGGAAGCTAAGCTTACAAATATTATCTAGATACTCCTCGTGGATAAATGTTGCCATAAAACAGGTAAAAATCTCCACTACAAATAAATATTTCATGTACCTATACTATAATTTCATTTCAGCAACAAATAATGATAATCAACAAAAATGTAACACACACAAATGAAATATAAAATAAATATAATAGTAAGAGCTCAGAAGGTGAATAAGAAGTAGAAATGATCAGAATCTGAATCCAGAAGGTCCTGGATTCAGATCCTGATAAGGCTAATACAAAATGTCTATTTTTTTCAATTTAATATTTGGCCTTAGGTGCGTGTGATGTATATTCTCTTTGAGCAAAATTTATTAAAAACCTAGTGACTAGAAGATATATAATATTTTAAGAATAAATATTTGGCATTATAACCAATAATAATTGCCATTGAGTCAGATATTTTAAAAAATTTTAAATCACATGATAAGAAATTTTTTAGTTACTCAAGATTTCAAATGTTAAATTGAAACAATCTATATTTGATATAGACCATGCTGTCATGCTGGACTTGAACCCAGAACTCTCTGATTACTAGGGTTAAGCTCTCACCACCAAACCACTAAATTTTGTTGATGTTCAACATGAGCTTTGAAGTAATGTAACGTAATTTTGAATGCCAAATTATTTTCTTTTAATTTCAATCAACAGAATTGATATAAGAATTATTTTTCCTTTCTTTTTTTATGTAACTAACAATTTCTTCGCGATTTCCAGACATGGACTCCTGATCAAAATAACTTTTCGGAAAATTCTCACAATGACAAATTCAACGGGGAGAGATTGAAATTTCTAACACTTTTGTATGTGGATGTCAAAAAAATGATTGATAAACTGCCAACCTTTTTAGAGATTGCAAAGTCAAGACTACACCCGGGCAAGCAAACGGAAGCCCTAGAAAAAAGTTTATCAGACTCTCGCTCGTCTCTTTTATCGAGACTCCCCCAGATCAAAAAGATGGTCGTGCTGGAAATCGGCGCAGAGAGTATTGTTAATTTAAAACAATTAAATGACATTCCACGGTTGTTCAGAAAAACCAATAGAGACATCCCGACCAAAGCCTGTGGATATGTGGCGACTCTGATTAAATCACCACAAGAATTTAATAGATTATACAAAGACCACATTGGGGATGCTGATACAGTGGAGTGGCTGGAAGGAATATTCTCAATAATCACAACGCAGTATGTAAACCTTCTCATTTTTCAAAGTCGTCGTTGATTCTGCAATATCTACTGTGTGCATACTTGTACTTTCAATATATGGTATTCTGGCTACAATAACTTAATATTCTCATATTCTACTGAGATTTAAAATGCATCCGATTTGCATGATATGATAGTAGTATATTTACATTTATAATTATTTTAGAATCAATGACAATAATGATTTCACCATTCAATATTTAACCATATAGTTGGATATAATATATGTCTACATCCAATGAACATTGCACACGTTACGTTCTTGCACCCACTGTGTCGTGATCTATTTAATGTGAATACACCATCATTTTGCTCAAAGCACTTAACTTATTTACAGATAAAAGTCCTCATTAATTTAACAGAAATATTTTTTTACGCTAATAAGACAATATTATATGTCTTAAAACAAAAAAAAAACATTTTGTTTTACTGATTATTGAGGTGTGGATAGGGCCACTTAATATACCCATCTCGATGGACACACAAAATATACCGGTCTCTGTGGACTGAGAATATCTATTCCTAAACATACACAAATTAGCGCAGAACTTTGAGAACACCCTGAATGATTAATATATTACCATGTTTTTTCAGGTACTATGTGGCCGTCGATGATGTTCTTACTTCAGTTTACAAAACAGAAGAATCTTTGAGACGCCTGAAACAAATGAGGGATCGTTCCGTTCAGCCAAATTCGGAAAAATCAGGAATATCTGATGATGATAAAATCAGAATTCAACTGAAAGTAGACGTGCAGACTTATTCTCAGCATTTATTGAGCATCAAAGTCAACAAAGATAATGTGGAAAAATTACAAGATCTTTTAGACTTGGTTGAAAAGGCTGCGAACACGAAACCAGTTTCATAAGTGCATTTAATAAACCCCAGTGCCTATAACAAGATCAGACTATCATTCAGGCCAAAGAAAAAAACATTCAACGACACTTTAACATACCTACCCACACCAACTAACACAGCATGAGTTCTATCAAATTATTTAAATAATGACACACCTATCTATCCCCAGTAATTAATCTGGACTCCCGCAATTATTAGATAGCGAATAATTTTTATAAAAAAATAATTTATCTTTTAGATGTGAAAAGTGCACTATGAAATAAAATAAAAAGAATGTTCATATAAAATGATAATAAACTGTTATTCACTAAAAAAAACTGTTGTATATATTATAATAGTTAATTAAATTAATATGAAATTTAAAATATTTTGTATATCTACGAAATAAATTTATATTTGTGAAAACTATATTTTATGCTGTTTCTATTATTGATGTTGTTTCTTCATTTACTCTGTGAACTTCTTAACTTCGTAGTTAAGTTTTATTTTGTTTTACTTTGGACTAGAAATAAATTCTTTATGAAACACTCGAGTGAATAATAAAACCGAGATTTACTTGAATGGGTTTTTATTAACTAACATAAATAGAACCGT
Source organism: Himalopsyche phryganea (assembly GCA_022494535.1). Lineage (NCBI taxonomy): Eukaryota > Metazoa > Arthropoda > Insecta > Trichoptera > Rhyacophilidae > Himalopsyche > Himalopsyche phryganea. The sequence goes on from JAGVSL010000028.1 coordinate 3,704,429, forward strand.
ACGTTTATCTGTAATGAAGAAAATAGGTTACAGATTTTTGAAATAATATTATTATCTTGAGGTTATCTCGAATAAATGATGAATTGAAGGCATGTTATGGCTTATAATTAGGACAGTATTCTTGTTAGTTATATTGGGTATTATTTCTCTTCTTCTAATAATTGATTGATGAGTTTTTGCCTTTCGGCCGCCTGGCGCATTTTTCTGAGCACAAGACTTTCATAATCTTTTTCCGAGGTCAATGACGCTTCTCCCATACTTGAAGTCGAGTTATTTGATGATTTTACTGGTTTATTCAACCATTTTAATTTAAGGGGATTATCCGGAAGACCTGCAAGAAGATTATACAATACATCAATTGTTTTCACCGTTTTGTCTTCTCACAACATAGAGCAAACGGGCTCCAAATTGAAATCTAATATAATCAATTTGACTGATATCTCCATAAAACAAGATTTGATCTGTCCCTGGGACTGAAAATCTACTTCAGGTATATGTGCCTGAAGGGTTTATTACAAGTAACTGCAATGCGGATAAGAAATAATTACAGTTACATACAATGACCAGCATACTATATTTAAGATTGATAAATACTTTCTGCTACAATTATTCATTCATTTAAAACTAACAAACTTTCTATATCACTTACCTTTTTCAAATTCAATAGCCATTTCGGAAGCTTCTTTTGTACTATATTCGACAAGGGCGCTTCCATTTTTATTTCCTAATATAACTAAATCTGTAATATCTCCATATTTTTTTAAAAATTGCCTCAAAAGTTCTTCACTATAGCCGCCGTTTTCAGGATCTGCTTTTGCCGCTGTCCACTTAATTTTAATTCTATTCAAACTGGGGTCCCACGCTGGAGTCGTAGATAATCTCCGAGATTCGGCTATAATTTGCTGCCTCATACGCTCTTGTTCTTCATGGAGCAATCTAGAACCTTCTTTTTGCAACCTTAATATTTCTGCTTGTAACTTTTCCTCATCGGTGCGGTTGTCATACGATTTACCACTTTTAGATTTTAGTTCTGCTTCACGCTCCCTCCGTTCTAGGTCATCAATTAATTTTTGTCGTTTGCTATCTAACTCTTTGTGACGAAGTTTGGCAGCTTGCTTGGCTTTTAAGACTTTATCATATGCTAACCTGGCCGATGTGTCTAAAAGGATTTCGAGGGCCTTTGATAATTCATGGAAGAGTAATGCTGCTTTTGGATTGTCGGGATTTTTATCAGGATGGCATTGTAGTGCTTTTTTGCGATACGCTTTTTTAATCTGAAAATGAGAAATCCATTTAAAAACTGTCTTTTGTGTCGAAATAACAGAAACGAAATCATTATTTTTAAACAAAATTAATAAGCATTTGATTACTGTTATCGAAATTAATCATGGTACTAAAGGTGTTTAAGGGATATTTTTTTATGTAAATACGCTTTACAGCATGCTACTCTTTTTCTTTCTGAAAAACATCTTAATGCTGACAAAAACAATGCCATTCTCTAGGTAATTAAATTGCGGATGGGAAATTGAAAAATCAAACATTGGAATCAAGGAAACCAATAAATTATGCGAAATACGAAAATATTTCAAATTTGCTCTATGGTTTGTTCTAAGAAGTTTCGTTTGACATCATTATTGTGTTGGCTTCTTCATACTGATAATATATTGGTATTTCGCGTACATTATCAGTTTCCCTGATTCTCATGTGTGATAATTCGGCATTTTTCTGTTCGTACTTAAATTTCCTACGGAACTGCATTGTTATTGGCGGTATTTAGTATATTTTCGGGTAGAAAAGGGGGCATCATGTAAAAAATATGTACCTTTATTTAATACTTTAAGAACAAAATATACATGAAAAGTTTTCTTCAAGTTAAGTTTCAATATTGTACCCAGTTCCTGTCAGGAAAAATATGTATAATTTAAATATAACGTGTTGTTTTGACTTTTGTAATTCATATACTATAACGATATTTCAACGAAAGTATTTAAATTTGGATTATTGAGATTTTGTACACTTCCATGTATTTTGTCACTAACGACCCGGGTTTCGCCTTTCGGCATCTTCAGGCATTCAAGCACACGAATGGACTCGAACTGAGTTCGAGCTCAGTTCGAGTCCATTCGTGTGCTTGAATGCCTGAAGATGCCGAAAGGCGAAACCCGGGTCGTTAGTGACAAAATACATGGAAGTGTACAAAATCTCAATAATCCAAATTTAATATTGAAATTCCATCAAGCACCCTCAGTCGATGTCTTAAATTAGAAAGTATTTAAGTTTTTTAATAGCAATTAACATTATCGAATTATAAAATAAGCTTACTTCAACTAAATCTGCAGTTGACTCTAGTCCAAATAATTCGTACAGATCAGTGTCTTCCAGTTTATTGTTTCCAGTCATTTTCAATTTTTGTATTCGAGATTCTTTTTGAGGTTACTTTACTCTAACGCTCAAACGTCACATTGACGTTTATTTCATAAGCAATATACAAATGTCATAGACAACTTTATTCAAATCGTGCTCAGACAAATTAATATCAAAAAACATTTTTCTTAATTAGCCCAAAGACAAAAATGGCCAGCAAATGAAAATTTAATGAATATGAACAAACAGAAACGAAGAAGAACTGAACGCGAAAACAATATCACCGTCATGTAAATTTGAAACATTGCATTTTTTTTAAATTGATATTTTGTCAACTAGTTGGTATTAATTTATACACTGAAATAGCTATAATATATATATATTACAACAACATATATTAGCTAAAATACTACACCCTTATTACCTTTATATCCTGGTATGGATTTTTTGTAACTCCTATTATTATAAGAAACATTATTGTAGTAGTGGCGACATTTTCAGATTCCGTACGTGGATGGTCAGTCTTCTTCGGGTAAACTTCCTTTCAACAAACTTAAAATGCTCATTCATTAGTTCATCATTAGTTCATTAAATTCTGTTAAGCATTATGTTAACCGTAAGATTTTAACATAAATTGCTGAAGGCGAGAGAAAAATACCAAAAAATGTCCGGTATATTATATTTAACTTCCAATAAATCGAAAACATCCTAAAATAACTAATAAAGTCTCCTTCTTTCTCGAGAATCTTGAGTTGTTAAAATTTTAATAATCAGTAAGTATTAGGAAGCATTGACATCGAATGTCAAATCCAAATTTATGTCTCACTCAATCCGCTATGCGCGAGCAGTTTCATAATATAGTATGATAAATCGGCATTTTTTTCTGGAAGTATACACTAACTGAAAAATACTAGTTTTGTTTTGAGTAATTGGACTTTGAAGTTTGTCAAATGTTTAAAATGCTATACCTTTTTCATTTTGTATGTTTGTACAAAACTGTTTAAATAAAAATAAGTTTGTTCTTTCATATGACAAAGTTTGAAATAAGGAACATTTTGGCATAACTAACTCAATATGTATTTTTTTCGATTCGGTGTTTTCTTCCAGAACAGCGACGATATGTAAATACACAATATATCTTTAAATATGCAATTGAAAACAATTAATAAAGTAAAACACTTCCTTAAGAAATCTTTATTAGAATGAATTAATTATTATTCAAATATCATTACAATTTTTTTGTTTATAACATGATATTTCTTAACAAATAATATTAGGGTATTATCCTATTGATAAGTTTAGTTGTATCATATTAATTTACTAAATATTATGGTATTGCACCAATCATTAAAAATATTTACGCCAAAAGAACATTTTCAACAATTTGCCTATTAGGTTTAGTGCACATTATTTAATTTAGGTTGGATTCAATTGATCAACGAATTGTTAATCGTTAGGTAAATAATAATGAAGTAGCAAAGGATACAAATGAGACTCTTTTGTATTATGTTAAATAAATCGTCTTAGCAAAAATTTCATTGTAATTAGCCTATTATCTAAAATATTTTCATAATACATCATGCGTTAATTGATTAGGTCTTATTACACGCTAGATATATTTGGAATACTTAGGTGTATTTTTATTTTTATGAAATTCTTATATCCAATTTAGTTAATAAGTAATAATATTCCTACAAGCAATTTTTGATTAGTTAACCCATATTTATTGTCCTATATGCAAATAATAATAATAAAATTAAAAAAAAGAATTTTCATAAAATATGTACTTAGCTTATTTTCTAAAACAAACGTACTATAATACTCGTAAATGTATTTTAGTTTTGATCAGGGCTTTTTTTTAGAAAAAAAGGTGCCGGAACTCACTTCTTGTCAAGCTTTTTGCTAAAGAAAATTATATTCAAATATTATTTAAATAAAATTTAAGACTTTTGTTTAGAAAATGTAAAGTTAATTTTGACGACGAATTATATGAAAGCAGGAAAATTGTTTCGTCTAATTTCTTACATTAAAAATTCCGTGAAAAAAGGTGCCGGAACGCCGTTTCACCGCGTTACACGGAAAAAAATCCCTGGTTTTGACGTAATGCTGAAAAATGTAGATTTCAATAATTATTGTATTTTTTTCTGAATGTACTTTAACGCTTGACAATTATCATGTTACGACAAATCTGTCCATGTTATAAATCTATACTTGTAGTAATGACATACGATTGAAACATCTAGTGGACATTAAAATAAATAGTTAGTTATAATCAATATGAAAATGATGTTTTCACGCAGGACCGAATTTAGGCATTCAATGGCTAAACCTAACGAAATAAATTATGTTATCAAGAAATAAACTTAGGGTTTTAAATTTCATTTTAGACTCATTTTTTAAATACCTATTAAAATAATTGTGTTATCATTCGTGGCACTGAGTTTCAGTTAATAACACTGTAGGTAGTAAATATTCGACAAATATTGTAAAAAGTAAATCAAAATGCTATAGATCTCAGATTGACCAAACAGTATGATAATTATTATAACCCTACCATAACCTATTTAAATATTTCTTGCAGTTTATGTTGAACGGTATGATTATATGAAACAAATAATAGTTATGGCCGACTTCACTCGTGAGAATTTTCGACTAATCAGCTCAAAATATTCACTATCTCAACAAGAAAGCTCGAGATTTTAAATACGATTTGTAGAATATGTACGATCCATATGTAATCCATTATGTCTTACAATATCTATCCACCAAGAAAAAGCAGTAAACCATATTAAGTTTATGGTATCAGAAGTATTTCGTGATATGTGTGCCAAAATAAATGTAATAAATTAACATCTAAGAATTTATGTAATTCAATAAGAAAACTTACTGTATTGTGATTAACCTATGATCAAATGGTTTCGTTTCTATTTTTCAATACGTTTTTATTTTAACTATTATTATTAGATGGATAAAATACTTAACATCTGTAATTATTATAAATTATAATAGTAGTTATGCTTTTTCTTCTCGTACTAATCATTGATTACGTGCACCACATTATAAAACATACCAAAAAGCAGTCGGGTAACCTCTTCTGGCCAATCTCAGCGTCTTCGCCAAGGATTGAGCACCGCTTCTATGCAACATCAGACTAAAACTGATATAAGTTTAAAGAAACAATACCGTAAATATAACTTGACAGATTACAGTTCGGTATGTTTTGAAGGGAACCTCTTCAAAAGTGCGTGATATAAATTATAAAACGCGTACACTGATACACAGATGATGACGCATAATGCGGAACCGAAAACGAAGCTGAGGAAGTTTCCATTGATGAGGCCGGCGCCCCTGAGAGACGTCGGTCTGCCTCTGAACAGTTCTGATGTATCGGCGCCTGCCGCTCGACGCTCTCCCATCAACTTCTTCATGGAGCTCAGCCTGGCTTTGAGCTCGTCCACTGATTCCGAAACCTCGCTGGGGTCCCCCAAGCTCTCATACCCTGAATGGAAAGAATCAATAAGAAATGTGTTTTATGACTCACAATTAAATGCACTTTTGTTTAGGTCATATTCACTTTCATAAAAATATTTTTCACTTATAACATAGATAAAATAGTTTTCACTATATCAATAGTTGCACTCACACTTTGAAATCAATAGTTGCACGTAGCTGTAACGAAATGTTACTTATTCTTTACTACTTGCCTATATTGTCTTTGCTCCATGCATCAGAATACATTACACAAACCAAACCAGACCAACATAACCTACTACAACTTAACTCACTTTGTTAAAAGAATCCGTGACTAAGTGGAAACTATTAAAATCAAAGTTTGAGTGTACTAAGTTAGTACTATCTAATCCAAAGTGCAAACTATCGAAATAAAAGTTCAAGTGTATCAAGTGAATACTATCTAACGCAAAGTGAAATTATTTATAACCCTTTTATAAATTCTTTAAATATGAATATTTAGATTCTCTGTCCCCCACCAGCCTCTTTGCTTCCGCCCAACTCATCCTAGCGTCCCGTAGCTCTGCCGAGTAGGTCCTATGGATGGTCATCAACGGCCTTCCAGGGTGACGGAATCCACCGATTAAAAGAGGATACAAGCAGGACTCAAGCTCCATTAGGACCTCCGCAGCGCATATCTAAGCCATCTCCATCGTCACTTTTTTATGTTGGAGGTAATAAGAGGCTGGTTAGTCCACTCCACTCTCTTAACTCCAGATTCCTGATATAATCAAAACACCGTACCCCTAGTATTCGCAGCAAGCATCTATCTTCGAAACACAAAACGAAGGGTTACCCAGTCCCCTTCCTACCCTTTCGTAAACTGCCACGACTACCATAAAGCAGTATGAAAGACGGTAAAATTTAAAATTAAGTGACTTTGTTCTGAACATGCGATATTATTACAATTTGGAACGGAGAAATATTAAATATATGTATTTAAGATTTACACATTGTGCGAAAACATTTTCTTTAAAAAAATATCGTATGTTTTCGTGTGTTTTATTAATTTCATAAGTTATCTGTAATAGATCGGGACAAATAGTTCATGGTAAAGATTTCCATGCCACTTTTCTCACACGCACATGTTGTCTTTTGTCCCGCTATTTTTCAATGCATCTACTTGCAACGGCAATGTTAAAAGAAAAATAATCAATCAATGTCATTCAATAATCGTAACCGGCTCTACTATTTGCAGCTCTTTAATGTATTGTAAGTGTCTACCAGTCAGCAAAAATTTCATTTTTTTAAATCTATAAAAAATGAATTATAAATTAATAAAAAAATGTGTTTTGATTAAATATTTAGATTTAAAAAATGGATATGACATTATATATTACAAATATCGTACAAAAAAATTAAAAAATATGGCTTTAATGCATACTCACAAATAAAAGACAAAGAAAATAATAAACTTTATTACATAATTATTAATATGTTATTTTTTTATGTGATGAATGTATTAAAACGTTCATAACAGATGTCTGAGATGTCTAGATAGGAGGAAATATTTTCCTCGCCAGTCGAAAAGATTTGTATCGTAGAAATGATATAAATATAATGTAAATTATCGACTCTATGGTTTATGTCTTAACGATGTGATATATATAACAGATGTCATTGAAATTATATAAAAATGAAAACAAAAGAAAAACATTTGAATATTAAACGATAGATAGTAATGTAGATACATATAAGCATTTTTTGATGTTATCACGTTGACTGAAAACTCACCTTGTCTGCTGTTTGTAAATTCGTCAGTCATCTTGAGTATTGTTTGCTTATTTGTTGAAATATGTGGAAAAACAAGGAAATGCCTCGTGTTTTGACACTTGTCGGTGTATTTTTACCGGAAAACGGATGGCATCAAACGACGGGCGCATGTGCGCAGCATCCTCATCTCGATTCTGCGTACACTTAACAAGTAATACCACCTAACTGTTGTAATATATGACCTCCTTCGTACAAGTATTGATTGCATAATGCTTTGTCAAAGTGCAGCTAAGTGCATCCTTGATTTTCAGGGCCCAGAATGGAGATGATACTTAACAGTTCCAATAATGCAAATGACACTTTATTTCAAATGATAAATTTTATTTACGACAACATGATATCTCCTCAGAGTTAAGAGAACTTCAAGAAGTCAATTTATAGTCAGTTGATTCATATTGAGATAATTAAACAGGTGCATAGTTATTCCTTTAGCTAAACCTGGCGATGGTGTTTACAATTCAAGGACGAAATGATTAATCACCCAGAAGAGATTGATACATTATAGCACGTCATTAATCGAATAAGTATCGTAATATTATTAGAATACAAAACAGCAATGGTATGAATAAATATTCTTTATTTCTTGGATTGTATTCTGTGAAAGTACCTATAGCCTTGTGGCTATCAAAGTCTCGATATTTTAAAAGCCAATAAATAGCTGTTAGTTATCAACTGACTTAAAATTATTACCTTTTTATGAACTTGTCTTACTCTCTTGATGCCTTAGACCTGAAGATGCAAAGCCGTGGCCCTCATATATGTTTTTAATATGTATCTTAGTTTTATTCTCGAAACATTATGTATTGTAGGTATATCGTTTTCAATCAGCTTTTATTTTTATATTCTAAATTTTTGTAATATCTATATTTTGTTCAGCAAAGTGTCAACCATACAATACTATTAATTTATGATAGCCAGATGCATAATAATTATGCAGCTGGCTATTATAAATAAATTATTGTCGTTCAGTTGTTTTGATTTCGATCAAGACGATTGGTCATTACAATTTATTGTTATTTATTGCAATCAAATTTGAACGTAACTTGACAAAAATCATTATTATGTAGGTATTCCATTTGCCAAGTGTTTCCAACTTTCCGTCTACCGATTTCCATTGAATATCATATGAAGCACTTCGGAGGTCACATATACAGGTATTTATTATATCCTTTGAAATTGTTATTAAAGAAATAAGCTTCGTTTTATGATAAAACTCAAATCTAAACGCTGTAACATCATAATATACTACTTACTAGCAAATACTGTACTAAATGAAATTTAAAGCGTATCTTAAAAAGCACCCTTTTTTAAGCTATGTCTATAGAAGACACGTCATTCATTCATTTCTCCCCGTTGATCCAAACGAACAACCGGTCTTCATCACCATAACATTTCCCTATTGTTCACTTTCCCACGGAGCTGGAGGCATCCACACACGTGTCAAATCGCCTACAACACGTGCCAAAGCTTTCGGTGACGTCATTCACATGCACCCTCGACATAGTAGATTCTGGATTGTTTTATCAATCATGCTCATCTGTTCACTTTGTCGGTCGTGTTTGGATAATGATTCATTTTAAATTTCAGTTATTAATCACCATCGACGCAGCGTTGAATGTAACCTTTAATGCATTCAAATATTTGTACATAAAAAAGGGTATTTTTCAGTAGGTGACGCTAAAAAGTCTCAGTGAAATAAAATATTTTGAAAAGGGCTTTACATATTTCATTCGGAACAATTATGCAATATATCTTTGCAAATTGACTCCTTAACTAACCTAACTAAAGTAAATATGTTCAAATAAAAACACTGATGAACTAGAATAATAAAATTGCTTCTTCGTAAATAATCATTGTGGTATAATGGTTAAAGAAAATAATTAAATGGTAATTACTTGCATAGTTTTAACTGTTGCAATTCTTGATAGTAGGAAATATTACTTATAATAAAACACACATTGTTTTCTACAAGTTTACAGTGCGATCATAATAAAATAGTTTATCAATAGTACAATATTATAATAAAACATATAAGAAAATTTCTTCAAAGAAATTATATATATGCGAAACACAAACTTTGTCGTTTTTATATATTTTGTTAATTTTGTTATTCACATAATGGCTTTTAAGAGGTTATTAACATTTTTATTGGACCATAAACTGTTCTCAGTTTTTTAATAGGTGCCGCTTTTTGTATTTTTTTCTGTGCTCTAGAGTGTGGGGCATATGGATCTTTTAGATTTTTTATATAAGAACTGCTTGTAAGTCAGAGTAGGGATAAAAGTATACATCTAGAACAGGACTAGTGGTTAGCTGATCGCTTTTCGCTACTCCTCGTTTATTGGGTGAGAATTTTAAGCATCAGAGATATCCATATTCGAAGGCGATCAGATATCAATAAATCGATAGAAAAATCGATTTATGTAACTGTCCGACCTCAGACTCGAGCTCGTGAGCACCGCAACCGGATTTTTCATCATATCATAAATAATTTGAATAAATTTAATGTCCAATTGTGTATTTTTATAATATGCAAAAATACACTTTCGGTGAGCGTAAACTAGTCCAAATCATACGGCTATAGGTATTGTGGAGTAAGCAATTTAAATTATGTTTTATTTTTGTAAAAACAAAATCCTTGATTTATATTACTAATCAACCATGGCGATCGGCGATGTTAATGATACTTATACACCGATGATAATATTTATGCCCGTAATAACGCTTTTCATAAATAAATTGATTCATACTATTATGAAATGGCTCGCATTTTTATGGTCAAAATTTTAATTCAGTTTCCGTCATCATTTTTCATACATTGATAAGAATGTATATTAAATGTATCGGCCAGAATTACAGGGCAGAATAAATAATTTATGGTCAGTATTTCTAACCTAACCTAACCTAACCTTAACTAACGTAACATTTTATTCTGACCGTATAATAATTTTATTCAGACCTTTCGTATTTTTATTCTGACCATAAGTTGATTCGAATTCTGATCAAAAGCTGATTTAAATTCTGACCATTTAATTTGTTGCCTTGTGAAATTGGTACTTTTGCTGTTCCACTGGCAGTAAGTAATTGCGACTGTGTTCACTTCTTTGAGAAACATATTCATAAAAGCGCCTGTTTACTATACTAACTACTTTTATTTGAAAACAAAACATCTTCAATGCTATCTACTGCTACCGATTTGAGATATAATAGTTTACGTAGGACACGTCGACGTATCGTCGCCTAATGTAAACAAGGTTTCATCCGCCGTTTTTTTTACAAAATCACTTTAAATTAAGTTATTGTCCGTCAATCCATCAAAATTCAAATGAGAAAAATGTTCTATCTGAAAAACATACAAATGTTACAGTGCATCAAAGTTCAATCTGAATATATAATTAGAAATACCGTGTATAGGAAATCAATCAGGTCAAAAGTGGTCGTCTCTTTCATTCACATATGTGAATGCATAAGTTTATTTAATTCAAAAAGTTACATTTTCTGAAATCTAAAATGGCTTCTCGTGAACAGTTTTAGTTTTTGCAGATAGAACCTTGTTTACCCAAGGCGACGGTATGTATAATAGTAAAACTAGTAAGTAGTAACTTTAGATAACGATAATTTTATTATTACGATAATTTAAAATAGATTGATGTGAGTAATTGTCAATATATGTAAGTGCACTCAACTGTGTCTGTATGTGGGCTACTTTTCTACAACAGTGAGTCATCAGCCGTTGGTATGAAAAGAGGGCTTATTTTTTACCATAGAAAATACTGTGAAGGGATAGCGCTCTATTGTCTAGCAGTATGACATCACTGCGCTAATTGAAATGAGATTCTTTGAGATGAGAATAGGGGTCGGATGATTCATACAGATTCAAATGCACCACCGACATTCTGCGACCTGGTCCCTAAATTAATAAATAATACGCACATATTAAAAATATTGGCTAAGACGGCTCCGTGCCGCAGTTGGTAACGTCGTTGGCTACGGCTACGGATGTCTCGGGTTCAAGTCCCGGGGCGGACAGATTCATGAAACGGTTTTTCAATCGATTTAGGGATTTCTGTTCGTAGTCATGAATCAAATTTAAATTGTTGAGATTTTGTACATTTCCATGAATTTCGTCGCTAACGACCCCGGTTTCACCTTTCGGCATCTTCAGGAATTAGAGCACACAAATAAACTCGAATTGACGTCAGTGACGAAATACGTGGCAATGTACAAAATCTCAACAATTCAAATTTGATATTGAAATTCCATCAAGCACCCTCGGTCGATATCTTAAATTGTAGTCATGAATGTTTGTGATGTCTAAAACACCTCACCCACCCATCCGATCCTCAAAAACGGAGCGTAGCGAGAGCGATTAGCTAACCACTGGTACTAGTCTTTTTAGCCATTGCTGCTCTCAGTGTGGTACATATGGACTCCTGACGGAGTCGATATCAACATAAGTTTTTCTATGTGAATAGCTTTACGGCGGGTATTTACTCAGTCGTTCAATCTGTCTTGTTTGTGAGAGATTAAGGATATGGCTATAGTGGTTAGCCAATCGCTCTCGCTACACGCCATTTTTAGAATCAGATAAGTGGTAGATAATTTTACAGACATCCATGAATTCGAACACAAATTTACTCTTAAAAAATATCATAAAATAGACGATTATATATCTCGGTCTTTTATTTAATTGGAATCATTCGGTTACATGGATCAAACAACATGTTTTATTTATGAATAATATGTACTGGTTTTGATCACAAAAGAATTTATTATATGTAATGTAATTTTACAAATAAGCGTCCACCTAAAATATCATTTGCGATACAATATACAAGCAAAATTGAGATAGATCAATTGTTTGTTTATTTGATGCAGCAGTTGTTTTTTCAGCGGAAGTATCAATAAAAAAAAATTTTTCCATGTCCGCTCCCAATGTGGAGCAAAATATGGAGGTATCTTGACAGACTCAGTTGCTCAACCTCTCTTTTTCTTTTTCAGAGAGAAGGATAGGGCTATGAAAGGTTTAGTGGAGGGATTTTCAGAACCCGACACATCCGTAACCGTGGCCAGCGACGAAACCAACTGCGCCACGGACGCCGACAAAATTGCGAAGTAAATTATTACGATTAATATATTTCTTATACTCCTATGGTTTTTGAAGGTAGATCATCCAGATGGTTTACGAAGTACTTTAGTACTATAGTACTTAACCGTGTATGATTTGATGGCATCCCTTTCCTCTTATGGGGATGAATCATCATTCAATAGGTCCTCCCACACGGTGTTTGCTTTTTAGTGTGCTAATAAAACGAAACACCCCTGTTAAATGCACTAGGGTGGTTTCATTTCCGAGCAAGCTTACAAAAATACACCAAAGTGTTTTTAACAACCCTGTGTGGTCCATGAGGGAGGTGCAGGAGTGACGTCACCCTGGCTGTCTAGTATGTGACTCACGGTGTATACCAATAATTGACTATGATAGGAGCATTTAAAAACTTATTTATGAAACGATAATGTGAATTAACAGTTTTCTGCATTTTTTTAACTTCAAATGGGGTTTCTCAACTTTTATACAGATTCTTTTTTAACCTCTATCCGCCCAGCGGTCCCGTACGGGACCGTTGATAATGACACATTTCGCGATCGGAATACACTGATTTATGATAAGATTATTCGAAATATAAATATTACCTTACACAAATAATGAATTTGAGACACTGAATCATAATTTTATTTTCGCATCCAGTAAATATTTGTGTCATAATAAGTAATCCAAGCATCTGTATTTCGGGGTCGTCGATATTCACATACCAGAAGTTTAAAGATGGTCCATATATATACAAATGTTTTAAAAATTGGCATACGAAAAAAAAATTTAATCATTGTGAAATTTTATAGTTTGATTCGCTATTTTTTTAGTAATTTTACAGTTTTTAATTTAATTTTGGTGTAATTGTTTTAGTTTTGATTCTTTAACTTTAATTAAAAATTACATAAATTGTAAAAAATAACGAATAAAGCTTTTCCAAAATTTATAAGCAATCATTTTTTTGATAATGCGTTTTACTTTACTCAAATAAGTTGACTAGTTTTAGAGATATGGTTATTTTAATGACAGCTTAGATTCATGCAATAATTGCACAAAAAATGGTTGAGCGAATAAAGGTTAAAATACATTGCATTATTTCTGCTTCGTTTTTATATTTCCATGTCGTATTTCTTATCAAATTCTTTTTTATATATATTATTTACTAACTTATCGGCTTAGTATGTCCAAGTCACTCCTTCTGATTTAGTTATAGAGTAAATAATCCGACAACTCTTGAACAACCAAACAAGGGGTTGCCTCAACAGCTATGACTAATAAAAACTTATGGTGAAATTCTTCATTTTGAAGGGGTGACTAGTAAGTACGTAAGACGCAAGTAGTTACAAGATGTGTTCCTGATTCTCATTGCGTTTATGACCAGATAAGTTTAAATATTTCAGCACGTGTTTTCATCTAAGCTTTGTTTTTGTAGTTTACCTTTGTGAAAGATTCTTCATTTATAATACAATGCGACGTGATAAAATCAAAGTACATTAGAACTTAGATTGCAAGTATGTATGTACCCGTATTTTATAATGATCTAGGCTAGAAAATCCACTTGAAATAACGTCCCCCAGTAAAATACAAGTTTTAGGCTGATTTTTCACATTTTACAAGATAACCATTTGATATAGCGTCGGGTATTTTCTACAAACAGGTATCTAATTTTTTCTCATTTTAGTTTTATTTGCTCAAAAAATGCAGAATTATAATACGCGCATAGTCCGTTCTCAAAATTTAGCTGGTGACATTAAAAATTTAAGGAATTACTTATAACACGTATCACAATAAAACGTGAACAATATTGCAGAATAAGTTTATAATATTGTTCACGAAATACTCAACTCTTTTCACGCAAGATACAAGCTTACAGAAGTAAATTGTGGAACGATTGAACGTGAAGTTCTTTTTTTCAGTTTAGAAATAAGAGAATAAATTTTATTTTTGTCTCTCCTGAACAGTTGTGATTTTTGAGATACGTGTTTTGTAGAAAATACCCAACGATAGTATGGATTATATATTTTTTGATACTGCAATAGTATGGAAATATGACGAGAAACCTCAAGTCTTCAAGAACCACTTGAAGTTTTCAAAAAATTTCCGTGCCTTCACGTAAGTCTGGGTACACAAACTATTGTTTGTTTTTATGGTCAAAAAAATGAACTCTTCTCAAGTGTATTTTTAGTTATTCTTAAAACGGGGGTGTTTTAAGAATAACGTACGTATCTACGTGTTTTAAGAATAACGAATAAAGTGTACGCTCCGTTTTTTACGATCAATTAATAATAAATAGTTATAATTACAAATACCTCAAAAAATATGCAAATATATTGGTCTATTAAAAGAACAATAACAGTTAATTCACTATCCGATTTTATCAAAATAACTCCTTCCTTATTAGTAGGTAAATTTTAACTTATCCAGTAATATAAAAAAAAAACTTAAAACAATAAAATAAATTAAATTTTTAAACTAAATTTGTTTTAAATTTGGATTATTGAGATTTTGTACACTTCCATGTATTTTGTCACTAACGACCCGGGTTTCGCCTTTCGGCATCTTCAGGCATTCGAGCACACGAATGGACTCGAACTGAGAGACAGTAAACAGTGTCTAACGTTTATATAGAAGATACAAATGCGACAAATATTATTTACGAGGTACGATATTATACGTCTGAGAGCCACACTGATACCTGAGTTAAAATTTCGGGAATCTCCCTAATCCTTATTTTGTAAACACCATATTAACAGAGTGGCGAATTGCCGCTTTTCAACTTCTTTTAGAAATACCAGTGATTTTACAATTATAATAGTATTGTGGGTTTTGACGGGATGTAATTCGACGAATGGGTAAATATACACAATCATTCCACATTTAGTGACATCTGTTAGGTGTTTCAACGTATCGGATATAATAGCGGAGAATTAGGAAGGTTCAGCTGCTCATTCAATATCGGCAAGGAATTTAACTGGGCTCTATTAATTTCCAAAATTTCTTGATAAAATAATTTATGATCCCCCATGTTTTTATGCAACAGTTTAACCCCATCATCCGCATTAAACGTATGGTTCTCCATTAGCAAGTGATTTGCGAATGTCGAAGTTTTCTTTGCGAAACCCGGGTCGTTAGTGACAAAATACATGGAAGTGTACAAAATCTCAATATTCCAAATTTGATATTGAAATTCCATCAAGCACCCTCAGGCGATGTCTTAAATTAAATTAAATTTGTTTTGTATTTGGTATGTCTTATACTGTGATTGTAGAAGAAAAATCATGTGTTATAAACCTCTAGCAAGAAAAACTAAGACCCGCCTCGGAAAAGCATTACAAGAGTACGTATATTAGATTGTTACCGGCAAACTACGAATTCAGATAAAAATTAAATTGCCTTGATTATACCAGGAAAACTAACGTTTAACTGCTTAATATCTTATTCATAGAATTCACTAAAACGTACGTTAAATATTCATTATAAGGTATCTAGGTATAAGGTATAAATAAACATTTTTTTTCAATTTAAGGAGATTCTAATTCATATAAATATAAATTAATTCATGGAAATATTATATATCAGCAAAGATAACTTTGATTTTAATTTAATCCAACGACCAAATATAATACACCAAAATATATAGGTATTTTATCACTTTTTTGGAGATGGCTGCGTTTTCTATACACCGAATCAATCACCAACTAACGTCATTAATTATTATATTGCTGGTTTCTCAGATTAAAATAGAGGCTTAAATTCCATTCGTTTAAGTCCCTTATATAGCCAATTGCAGAAAACTTGATCATCTGTCTCATTATAAAATAGTGTAATCTGTTTTGAAGCTGTAAATCTATTCCATTTTTATTCGAATTCGGGTTTTCACTTTAGCATAGTATTTAATTGACGACTGGCGCCTGCACATGACGCAACTGAGAAAAACCATCCCTTATCCTACTAATAAATAGACTAGGGTGATTTCAACGC
This sequence comes from Himalopsyche phryganea, assembly GCA_022494535.1. NCBI lineage: Eukaryota > Metazoa > Arthropoda > Insecta > Trichoptera > Rhyacophilidae > Himalopsyche > Himalopsyche phryganea. Next base: position 3,721,149 of record JAGVSL010000028.1, read on the forward strand.
ATCGTGAGTCATCTCTGCTATGATATATTTCCTTATTACAGAGATGCTTACTTCCAACGAAATGAAAATCCCAAAGTAACGAATTTTATCATATCCTTCCATACCCTTCTACACATTTTTGAAAACTTTTGACTCTTATATTATCGTCGTCTTCAAGAAGCAAACACGTTATTCGTCTTCCAGCTTAAATATACATTCTATATACATCCTCGAGCCATTTTCTAATGCTTATATTGTAGTAGGATTTGCCGTGTTAGATGTCCCCGGACTTTCAATAATCAATTTTCCAAACTTTTTTTGCAATTGAGTACTCGGCTTTCCCTAAACCGTGCCAATTCCCAACTAGCCTTAGCAAGAAAATAAAATGACTATAAAATATTAGTAGATTGATATTGGAATATCTAAAATAGGTTTTTAAACAGTTATGACTTTTGGTTTATGAATTTTCTCGCCAAACAATACGTCATTTTCAATTTCGGGTTTCCCAATGCAGTCTCTTAACATTGAAATGTATTACCGAGCACGATTGACATATTATTCATGGCGGGAATTTGCTGGAAATTTTGCACCCGAATTTCCATATGTATTGTAGTCACAAATTGTCAACATGATGGTAAACTTTAAATTACTTGTATTTCCATTTATTATTAATGATTTATCGGAAAAAGAAGCATAACTGTAAGTCTTTGCTTTCGAAACAAAATACATTCATCCCTTTGACGCTCAGTTGTCAGGGATTGCAATAACATATAAATATGTCAATATTGGTATTACAGCAATAAATAAGAAAGAACAACAAAACAAAAACAATAATTATGGCTTATTGGGATGACAATACCGGTATTTTGATATTTCACATTAATTACTCGGATAAAAAAACCTTAATCGTAATCATATACGGCTGACTTTCATAAATTCCTTAGATTTATTGTATCTTAGAATGAAATAAATATACTAGTTCGTCAATGCAGGAAACCGTGAATCTTAACCGGATCTTCTTGCGAATAAAACCGGCTGCAGAAAATGTCCTCTCAGATTCAACTCTTATTGGAAGTCATTAAATAAGGTGGTGGGAGAAATTTCCAGTGCGTATAACCGGTATTTCAATATTGAAAACACATCCTTAATACCAGGGTCCCGATTTCTTTGATATCCGTATCGCAATCCCTAGTTGTGTACAATGTGATACCTACATTGGTGAATCACCAATTTACCACATTGAGTGCGATAAAAATAAGTGAGATAAGATTGAAAACATAAACAGCTGTCCCTTTTGAGCACATTATTTATCATCAACTTACCTGATTATCGTTGGCGTTATCGACCCTTCAAATTCACACATTTTGGAACACATTTTTAGATAATGGTATAAAAGTTATATTAGTTTTACTTTAACCCGATGAACGCGCTGGATATGTTTACATTTATCTCGTAAATCCGGCCAGACTAGAAGGAAACACTTGTGGATATATGCTTTAAAAGTGAGATCGAACCATAATGTAAAGAAATTAGGCAACAGATCATGAAAATGTCTAGTAGAACACAAGGAAATATATTTTTGAAAAGAGCTCTCGATATTAAGTATTTCGAATTTCAGCTTTTAACTGCTGAAACGCAGCATTAATTGTCAGCTTTTGTGTGCTTGTTGAAGACTGGCCGCAACCATTTTCTTTGAGAAGTTGTAGATTAAATATTTTTTAGTTTCTTCATTTTCTTCAATTTATTTTAGCCTGAATGCGACGATTTTAGTTTCCATCTTGATGTATTTGGGATAATATATATATTTCACATCATTCTCAATTTTTATTATTGAAATTGATCTATTTTTAGCCATAGTGAGAGTTTTAACAGATCACTTGACTGAAAACAAATTTGTGCCGAAACGGCTCGCGCTGTAAGGGTTAATAGTCGTTAAATGGAAGTCTCTAATTGTACCGACTGTACCGACTGTACCGAATTGTACTGAATGAACCACTTCTAATTTTAAGTATCTTCAAACGAAACTAGACAACATAACAATACGAAATAGCTCCTGGCGCACTTTATGGTAACCTTGGCAACTACCGTTACATTTGAAAACAAATCACAGGAATTTTTGTCGTAATAACACAGAAGGATTTAAATCTAAAATTACCACTGTTCGAAGAATCACTTTGACATTCAAATAAGATACATGATATTGAAAAAGTAATCCTGAAATGATAAATCTCTTATCAATACTTATTTAAATCATTATCAATTATTTTCCTAAAAAAACAAATTTTACTGCATACTGTAATATTTTAGCATCCTTATTAACGATATTTACAAACTATGTTCGTTTCTAAAAGACTCTTTATGGAGCATCTCAAATCTAAGGAGAGTTGTTTTACAAGAACTGGTTTTTATTAAGTCGATCAACCTCTATCAAAAGGACTAGTGGGTTGCTAATTGCACTCCTTTTTTATAAACAGACAGCTGGGAAGGAATGTAAACATCACATCCATTGAAAAATCGATATGGGGATTTTTGGTAACTCAGATTATATATTTTTTTCTTCAGCTTGGTTTTCATATTTAAAAGTGAGATAATAATAAAATAATAAAGGTACTATCATATTATTTAAATGACTAATTGATTATATTATATTGACAAATGTTTATAATTATACTAAACGTGAAAACAGAGTGACCAAAGAAGACAAACAAAACCCAAAACTAAAAGGTTGTCCATGAATATATCACACGGTTTTGGATATTATTCCTACCATCCTTAACATTTCATGGTATAATTTCACAACTTTCCAACTCTTCCAAGCTCAATTTTCAAGCAGTTATTTTATACTGTTTTACACAGTATCGTTCCGTTAACTTAGTAGCGCGAATCAAAGACAGTATTATTTTATACATATAATCCCACATGTACATTTTCGTTACTGAGCATTAGCCTGTGTAATAATCAAGTTAGATGCTGAAGAATGTGTTTTTGATTGAATTAGTCATTTCTTTTTGTTTGTCAATAATATAACATAATTATAATAAGCCCTGATATTAATTGTTGTTAGGAAGGGCTGTCCTAAGCAGCAGCCATTGCACGCGTGCCGTCGTACAAAGGGAAATTTTAAGTATCTAATTTTAAAAACATTAATCACTCCTCGAGTGGTTAAGATTACTCATATATGGCATTGATAAATTGAAGCCTCTTTTCAAAAGTAACAAATTACAGTGTGGTGCCAGCTGGAGGCTATTTTGCGTATCTAATAACAAGATTATTTTTTTTAGATTCTAAATGAAATAAAATCAAAGAATAATGTCATCATATCATCAATTTGTTTTGTGTTGTCTTCTACCCTCCTACATTATTTTAAATGGATTTTGCATTCGAGAAGTAATGGAAGAGTATCAACATTTCTAGAGAAAAATGCTTATAATTATAATACAAGTATACATTTTTCTTAATTTATCTGTCTGTATCTCACTTCACAACACGTCTCTTGCGCACGATACGCAGACAAAAAGAGAGAACGTTTGTGTAAGTGCTTAGTAAATGTCTACAGGTGGCTTCGCCACTTTGTATATAATATGATTAGCATATTTTATAAGTTTAATTGTAAAGAGTGTCAAACCTTCACCAATTTGTGACTTTTCTCGCATATTTCTCTGTCATAACATCAAATTCCTATTTTTCTTGATTCAAGAGAAGGCAAGATTGTTTTCTTGAATCAGAATTTCCGTAAGTGGAAAAAAACTCAACCTCATTGAGAAAACGCGAAATACTTGTAAAGATTTTTTGAACCATGTCCACCAATGGACATAGTCTTAATTAACATAAGATAATGTACAAGAACTGCTTGTTGCTCAGTTGCTTAACTCTTTTCTTCGAAGAGAGTAAGGATGGAAAGATTGGTCTAGGGCAGGATTGGTGGTAATCGCTGTCACGACGTCCTAATTTTAGGATCGGATGGATGGGAGGGAATTTTAGACATTACAAACACATATGCCTTCAAACACAAATCCATAAATTAGAAGTGTAACCGAAGCCAATGACGTTGACCATTCAGCTAAGGTACCAGCGAAAGATTTTAACATATATATACGATCCATAGGCACTCATTCTTAATAAAGTTTTGTTTCGTTTCTGGTTGGTGTAAATTTTCTTTACGATAATAGAAGAATTAAAAATATTTATAATCGCCTATATGTAGGCAAGTGAATAGGAATGGGGTGTTACACGCAATATGGTGTCAAACATGTTGAAAAGAATTTCATTTTTATTTTAGTGTATTTATGTTTTAACAAATTGAATAGTATAAATATAATAGGGTTGTAAATAATTACACTTTGTGTTAGATAGTATTTACTTGGTACACTTGAACTTTTATTTCGATAGTTCACACTTTGGATTAGATAGTATTAACTTAGTACACTCAAACTTTGATTTTAATAGTTTCCACTTAATTACGGATTCTTTTAACAAAGTGAGTTAAGTTGTAGTAGGTTATGTTAGGGTTGGTCTGGTTTGTGTAATGTATTCTAATGCATGAAGCAAAGATAATATAGGCAAGTAGTAAAGAATAAGTGACATATCATTACAGCTCCGTGCAACTATCAATTTCAAAGTGTGAGTATTTATATTGAGTTAAAACTATTTTAAAATTGAATGTTAAAATATATTTCGTTATGTGGGATCATTTTATTTTTATTGAAAGAAGTTGTTTTTTGTAGAATGTATTTGTTATAAATGAAAACTATATTTATGAAAGTGAATATGATCTAAACAAAAGTCCATTTAATAGTAAGCCAATATAATACTTAATACTTTTTGCTACCGACTTAAGGATGCGCGCCACTGCACATTTCGATGACTAATAGTATCAAGATTATTAATGTAGGTTTATAAAAATTACAGTATTAATTATTGAAGATTAAGAAAAGGGAGTGTATTTATTGATATAATTATAAGTTAAATGATATCTGATTTGAGTCATCGCCTCACTTTTTTATATTCCAAACGTGCGCCATTATTTACCAACATTTATTGTTAGATAATAATTGAGAACTCATATCTTCCTGAATTTAAATTTTAGTAGGTATGTATTTTTTTTACAAAAATAGAATAGTATTTACTTGGTATATTTTATTTGAATGAATGAAGTTAAACACAATAATATACCACACATTTTAAGATCACTTGAGATAACTCTAGGAGAGTAGAATGCAATGCCCAAAATCATCTATGTTGAAAAAATTAATGTTCGTCATTAACCTTCCGATGGCTTAAGTCCGGAACATAAATTATTATGATCGCTTAACGACGGAGGTCACTTCTCCTCCCCACCTTTCTACCTCCCCATCATTACAAATCATGGCATTACGCTATTATATTCCCTCCATCTACCCTTACGTGTCGTCGTGTATGGACGATCGCAAACCATTGTATAAATTTGTACTGGAAACGATTCCTGTTGTACATAAAAAGTTTAAAAAAATAGAATATTTTCTGTTTTAAAAATAGTTTTTTTTTTATTTAATTTGAATCGTTCGAAGTTTGTAAATTTCCACGTGTTTTTTCGTTAATGACCCGGTTTTTGCCTGTCGGCATCTTCGGACATTCGAGTACATGGATGAACTCGAAATGACCGTGTACTGGAATGCCTAAGGATGCCGAAAGGCGAAACCTGGGTCGTTAGTGATAAAACGCATGGAATTATACAAAATTTGAACGATTCAAATCTTATATTGAAATTCCATGAAACACCCTCAGTCAATATCTTACATTATATCGACGGTGTTTTGGCCAATTGATGTAACCCTCAAAATTGAAATTGTTCACGAGAGAGTAAAAATTGTATTTATCGAAAACATTATATGGTGAGTTGCGTTATAAATATTTGAAATGCACTCCTGTAAATTGTTACACTGCAACTGATTAACAAGCAGTTCTCATGAAAAAATTCCTCCATTAAGAGACCATATACTCCACATTGGGAGCGGTCGTGGAAAAAATTCTCATGTTTGCAGATACGGGATTATACGAAGAGAGTGTTGATATAATAGTTTCTTACATCAAGTGGAATTTTTAAACCTAAAACCAATGTAAAATGATGTTTCCCTTCCAAAGAGTAGTCAATTTAGTTTTCTAATTTACATCATTTGGCTGATACCTGCTCTGTCGTCTTTAAAATGAAATCGAATCATCAACTCACTTTCGATTTTTTTTAGGTTTACATCAATTGGCCAAAACACAGTCGATATTTAGTTGAAATTTAAAAAATGCACAATTAAAGGTGATATTATATTGAGTTTTAATTATAGTCCAAAAGTATGGATGCCTGAAATGTTTTCATTCCTTCCCTCCCAACCCCTATCCGATCTCGAAAACTGGGCATAGAGAGAGCGGCTAGCCTAGCCCCGTCCATTTTATTTCCAATCCAATAGTTTTCCTTTGTTTTCCCAAACCCAACATTGTCGCTGATTGTTTAAGGAAATAACATTATCAGATGACATTTGTACGATTCATGTGTGGTCTGATGATAACATTATTAAATATTGCATGTCGATTGTTCGCAATTTTCTCTATAAATAAATTAATCACCTTGCTTAGTCATTTAGATGTGCATGAAGGCAAAACGTATAAATCGAACACTTGTTGAAATGACGAATAGCGTTTACCATTTACTGATACATATTAATACTTTCATTACATTACGTGATGAAATATCCTTATAGAAATTAATTATCCATCGTTCCACACATAACTTTTTATTAAAAATCATAGATGTCGTCAGAATGAATGTTTGAAATCATTGTCTTGGTGGTGAACTGACCTATTCCACACAATTTTCAGGAACGTTTTTATTTGAGTATTTTTAAAATACAAATTGTGATAGTGGAAAGACAAATATGTAATATTTGAAATGCAAAACGGTTTTTTTTTAAATATTTTCTAAATGATCTAACACACTTAATACGTTTGTGAAGAAATATGTGCAGCTTAAAACTGTTCACCTTCATTCAATTTGTGATGTTGTTCATTTTATTGTCAGTTGTGAAAATATAATATTGTGGAATAAATATCGTGTGGAAGTAATTGTTAAAAACGGCCGTGCAAAGTGAGACTTAAAATTTTAAAATACCCCAGTAATGTACAAATTAATGTGTGATTGGTTAGTTCCCCACTAAGGCAACGAAATTTCAAACTATTTTCACTATAATAAATAAAAGATAACGGTTAGCAAATATTAATAAATATTCTGAGGACACATAAAATAAAACACCGAATATTTCAATGCCTTCGTTATGGTGTAAGAGGTGTAAGAGGTGAGCTGGATAAAAAATGGCAGTCGCCATTTTTGCATTTGTTGACGTTATTGCGTGCTTATTGAATTACAATATCCTATGTTTACAACAGTGTTTTGATGACATTAAAAATTTTTCATACCATGGCCTATGAAGTCAAATAAAAACGTACACACTGGGAGTTAAATAGGTATACTACTAAAAGTGTATGCATGCAGCATACAGTATGATTATCATTACTAATCTTCTAAAGCTGTAATTTGTCCCGTTCGTTTTTCGTAACTCTTCTCATAGCTGTGAGGATTTACTTAACTATCGGACAGTTTAGGGGTCAGTTTTATATGGTACTAGTGAGTACCCGGCATGCGTTGCAATGCCACTCAAAGAAAGAAAGGGTTTGTGTTTTAATTCTGTTTATTGAACTGTTTTTGGATTTGGTCTGCCCAGGCCGAAATTTTATAGACTTACCCGGTTCGAGCCCATCATCTTCAGGTCTGGCCCGACCCGAACCCGAGTTTCAATATCACACTTGTTATAACACAATATTTTTGTTTTTCGTCTGGTGCGTACACGAATAAATCAGAAGGTTTTTCCTAGATGTCGCTGTATGTACGTATTTGATTCTTTTTTCAATTTTAGATTTTCAATTTTTTTTCTTCAGAACCCTTCACGGTTGTGTGCACAACAACTCACCGAAGTTTCATCGAAATCGTATGAATGGTAAAGGAACGCGTAAAGGACAAACAAGCATTTATTTTTAAGTCCTTCCTGAAAGTTTCGTCGCGATCGGTTGAGTAGTTTAGGAGCCTATAAGATCCGGACAAACCAACAAACAGACATTCATTTTTATATATATATCTATATATCTAGATAGATAGATAAAGAAGGACTTCTAAACGAATATTTGAAAAACAAAAAGAAACTATAATATTGCGAGTTCCACGGGCTCGAATCACAGTATGAACAGTTTCATAAATTTATTTTTCAATTAATTTATAGATTTATACAATATTCAAGGCATGTACTTCTGTGATTCCTTCTGATCGTTAAAAACGGGGCGCAGCGAGAGAGACAGTTAATCACTCACTCTATCCTTTTCTGAAAAAGGCAGGTTGAACGACAATAATTTCCCGTAGAACAATTTCTGTTGAAATAAAGTTCATTAGGAGTCCATGTGCATCACATTGAGAGCGGACATATTTTATACGATCAACTGCATCTTGTTGTCTATGATGACTCCATCATAACCAAGTGTAATTAATATTTATTCGAAATATATATAAATATAAAATAAATAGATAGTTTCAATCACTCTAAACACCAACACCATACTACGTGCTTCGTTTATCTCGATATTATTATAGCCCCCTTATTAGGCGACAGAGATGAGTCACTCATTTTATTTTATCTCCCTGCAAACGGGTTAGCGAATTCAATAACATGGTGTTATGGTGGCATATTTAACCAGTGGTACACTACAAGTCTACAACCCAATGACAACACTTATTTTTCTTTAAATTATATAGGGATTGCGATATCGGTGTACCAAAAATAGATAAAAATTAGCCAGAAAATAAATAACAATCACCGCTAATTAGGATCATTAATTAGGCTGATAATGTTTTCACCATCGAGAACCAGTATTGAGCATTTTCAGAACCGGTATTTCGATACTGCAAATCCGCTCAAATACCCTGATCTTGGTTTCGACAACGCCGGTATAGCAATCCCCAAAGGTATAGGCCCAATTGTTGAAATCGGATAATATATTATATTATAGTTGCATACAAGAGTTTCACGATTTTAGACCATTTGATAGACTACAAATAAATTCTAAATTTGAACTACTTCTACCAGCTTAAATAGTACAAATTTGATTTTTATTCTCTTCTATTATTGAAAATGAAAATATTGTGAAGATAAAAACGTTTTTTGAACGGTTGTCTCTAGAGCGCGTGTCTAGAATCGTGTGTATAAAGATGTAGAAAAATCCTTAAATAAATCAAACCAGACATTGTTGGTGTACGCCACTGATTAAATTCAATGAATGTAGTTTGCCACCCTCGTAGGAATAAGTTTACTGATCGAATGACTATAACGCAATACGAGTAATGGGAAAATGCATCATCTCATTAGAGGGATGATATCACCACTATGTTGATTTGTAGTTTTTCTTGGCATGGGGCTGTTTACTCATCGCCTGTGATGTGCAGATATAATCAACGTTTGGCACACATATTGACAAGTAACGCTAAAAGGGAAAATACATTACTAATTGACCAGTAACAATAGAAAAAAAAACACAGAATAAAATGCTAGCAAGATTGACGTTCAATTGAATTTGGTTTCAAAAACACGTTTTATAACCATGTTTGCTCTCAATGTGATGTTTGAAACGACTTAAAATCAAATACACTTTTATTTAGATCATATTCACTTTCATAAAAATAGTTTTCACTTATAACAAATACATTCCACAAAAAACAAATTCTTTCACAAAAATAAAGTGATGCCACATAATGAAATATATTTTAACACTGAAGAAATATATTTCATTTACGAAAAAATATCTTCACATAGATAAAATAGTTTTCACTAAATATAAATACTCACACTTTGAAATCGATAGTTTCACGAAGCTGTAATGAAATGTCACTTATTCTTCTACTCTATATTAAGCCGCTTATATTGTCTTTGCTCCACGCATTACAATACATGACACAAATCAAACCAGACCAACCTTAACATAACCTACTATAACTTAACTCAATTTATTAAAAGTATCCGTGTCTAAGTGGAAACTATTAAAATCAAAATTTGAGTGTACTAAGTTAACACTATCTAATCCAAAATGCAAACTATCGAAATAAAAGTTCAAGTGTACCAAGTGAATACTATCTAACACAAAGTGCAATTATTAATAACCCTATATAAACTCCTTATGGAACAACTCGATATAAGTTGATTTTACGAGAACCTATCTCTTCGGAGACGGTAAAGAATGAATGATTTAGCTATAAAAGTACTATAGAGACCATATGCTCCACATTGGGAGTGGACATGGATTAAAAAAAAAACTTGTATTTAACTATTCGCTTTCTTTGCTCCCCGTTCTTAGGATCGGGTAGTATAGTCGATGGGAAGGTATGGAAAAACTCCACTCATTCATGCCTCTGATAAATGTCCATAAATGGAAAAGCCAATTTTCTGGCTAATTTTTATCTAACTGCGTGGACCACACAACTTCAGGACAAACAAAACAAATAAATTACAAACATTAAATTCTATATTCTCCACAAAACGGTTAAATAATAACAATACTAATAAATTGACACCCCTTTTATAACCGCTGAGTCAATGTATTTTTTTTTTTATAATAAGTACACTTACTCCCCTTTTCTAGTTTCCAGCTCTCACTTCCACGGATTCATAAGATAAATGATACTTTTGATGTATCATTATACTATTGAGTCATCGGTTGCACCCCTAAATACGCAGCGGGGTGACAATGAAGTTACTAGCCACAACAGCTAATGAATAAATCGAATCAAGAAACTATACGATTAATATTATATTAGCATTAACTATATTATTTTGCAAGTTTTTTGAAAATTTATCTATCGTTCATTTATTGAAAACGCTACGATTATTTTGATTCAATTTTGATTTCAAATAGTGATAGTACTGTAAGCCTACAATATATTATACTATTTCAGTTACTTATATAAAAAAAATAGGTAGCTTAAAACTAGCTCTTGTTTTTTTACCATTTAACATATAAGTTAGAAGTTACTGTTTCGACGATTATTAAGGCTAGGAATATCTAATGAATCTCTGGTTATATTAAAACAAAATATATAGATAACTTTGTTATTATAATGTGTACTGTGTGTAACAAGATGTGACAGTAAATAATAAAAATCCTACTCTTAATGCCTCATGTGTAATAATAAAAATAATAGTTATAGAATTATATTTAACGTTTAACTTATATAATGGTTAAAAATCTTACAATTGAGTTAGTTTGAAGATGCAAATAAGCGAAACACATGTCACCTCTAGTAACACAGTCACTGGAATAACAATGTTATCTATTTTATTTGTGTATTACAAATTAATTTCATAAAGTTACCGCTGAATTCATCTAAAAATATATATGATTAATCTTAAAATACTTATTAGGACATAGTTAAACTATGCTCAACAATGGAATGACAATACCTCTATATTGTCATTCCATTAAGGTAAAAAATACTAAATCTCTTATTTTAACATTATACAAAGATACGGGTAAAATATAGCGCTTTTATGTTTTGAAACGAAGCATCTGACAATCTTTCAGCTGCATTCGAATAGGGGTAGCACGATGGCGACTAAAAATAATTTATTGGAGTTTGAATTGTTGTAGACCACCCGCACCACAATATTTCAGAAGCGGTCGATAAGTGAATCACACGTGAAGTCCTTTAACACGTGTCCATTCAAACTAATCTGTGTCGCAGTGGTTGCACACGCGCTCGTTTCCTTTCCTTTATCGTCCACCCCTTCTACGCCACATTTGGGGTGTCTTTCCACCGATTTATCTGTCAGTTTGTCTTGGCTCACAGCCCCCAACAATAACATTAAAGTTTATCTTACCGTCAACGTTTTTCGCATGATTTCACATGTTTTATACAACCAGTATCCAAGTAATAAACGTTTACCATATTACAGCGAAACGCTGATTTATCATATTGCAAACTAGTAAAATATTTTTATAAAAAACATGTTTGGATCATTTTACAGTTCGTCGTTTTCCCGCATTGATCGATGGAATAACATTGTATATATTTGATTTAAATTATCTATCTGTAACGCATTCATATCTTTCGTATAAAGGAAATATAAAAACTGTTAGCCAATAAAACCACATACATATTACAAACAAGATGGCAGAACCTACCAGAGATTTTCAATTTTATAGTGTATGTTTTATATTGTTCAATCAAATTTAAATATTAATTAATAAATTTTGAATGTAATTGCATGCGGATCGAAATGGCATTTGTTGCGGCCCAAAATAACAAGTACTTACCAAGTTGAATAACTAAGTTATCCATTTTTAGTTTAATTTTATATTATATTAACAAGTACTTCATCACAAAATGTTTCATTCAATACTGAAAATTTTTGTGTTTGATATGTGAACAAATTATGTAGTAGCAAAAGAATATAATCTGAATTGTCACTGACAAAAAAAATATGTTATTTTTATTATTTAATACGATTATATCTTCACGGGTAAATATTTAAGACCGAAATTTATTTTTTTTGCAATGAGTCGTACTGTCTGCGACGCAGGTGAAGGTTTTAATGTTAAATCATTATTCATATAAAATATGTGAAAATCAAAAATCTCATCGGTTAAACCTGAATTTATTGAGTTTTAAAACTCTTCTGAACACTTTGCTGCAATGTAGATACGCAGTTTTCTAGTTAATAAGACGGTATCTCGGCTGGTATAATATATAATTATTTACCAACACTTTTACCTTCTGCGGCCCATGAAAAATTACAAAATGAATAAACTGGCCCTTCTTTCAAATAGGTTGTGGACCACTGCTTTAACCGAACATGAATATAGTTTTGCACTACTATGAACGTAGAATAATAATTGCATACTTTAAAGTCGGAATACACTTTGACTAAAATTTCCGTGAACTTTTTTGATGTAAAAACTTAAAGCGAAGAAGAACTTTGTGACTCATTAATCAATTAATTATTATCTTACATAAAAAAACATTTATACAATACAATATGTCTCAGTGTGGTAATCTAATCAGATCAACTAGTGATCAATCAATTTAATCATATGTTTACTTTTGTAAAGGCAATAAATCAGTCACTTTTTTGGATTTCATATCCAAAAAAGTGACAACGATGTTTTACTAATACAATTAATTTAAAAAATATATTACAATGTTCGATTAAACACATATAATCATAAGAATTACATAGCAATAGTTTTATTAGTTATATTAGATTTTTAATTCGATCATGATTGCAATCACTAAATAGTTGTATTATCAATTTAAAATTATTGTAATCAATGTACGAGATGTCAACATGGCTGTATTTCAACATGCTGAGGTTTCATAAAATATTATATTTTTTTTTTGGCCATATCTGCTAACTACTCGCAGCATGTGGCCATCACACGTTTCCTCCAAGACTCTCTGTCATTTATGTTTATTTAATATTTTTATTTTTCAATAAACATGGTATGCATTTAGGTTGGGAATTTATTAGTTCAAACCTTCCTATCATATACTTACTGAACGGTTTTAATTTATTTAAAGAGGGTGGGACAAAAAAAATGTGTGAACGGCATTTAGATAATCTTTGCCATTGTAGTTCAATTTCTCCAACAATCATCTTGAAAAATTTAAAAACGTAGCGCAAACTGATTGGCGAAAAAGCCATTATAAAAATGCCACCATCCACGCACACCATGAGAAATCCATAAGATGTGACACAACTTTGGTTCTGACATTGTAAAATATCAATGTAATCAACAAAAATATCAAACGGCCTAAAAACTAACATAATTATGATCAATTATACTGTATTTAAGTTGATGATCTGCAATATTTTTAATGCATCGAACAGAAAAGAAACATAAGTTTTGTATAATAGCTTTATTTTAATATAATATAAATAGTAGGTACTGTCTTAAATATAAATGTAATTTGAGAAATATAATTATAAAGGTACTTGTTAACTAGGTTTCCGCATGTCCCACAGCTATAAAACTACATGATACAAGTGTAAACATGTTTTAAGATTCCTATAAATAACACTTTTAAATCGAAAAAGAGAGGAATTGAAAATTAGTGAAAAATGAGTTTTTTTTAATACGCATATATTTATCGTCAGCCTAAATTTAATAAGTAATTGTATAGTTTATAATGTTAGTTGTTAAAATTTAACAAGTAACGTTATATTTTTTAAAAAGTGGAAGGTATCACTGAAATTTAAATATTAAATTATAATTTAAGCTGTCAGAAATATAAATGACTAATCCAACCACAAAATAATCATTATAAAATTATAATGATACTTAATCAGGAGATATATGAAAAATGATAAGACGATTAAAGGAAACGAATGAATATTTATTTATTTATTATCGAAAATTTTAATTCGTTTATAAGTTCAATTAAGCAATGATTAAAATCACAATAACATTGTGAGTAATCAGAGGATGACTTAGAAATTGCCATATAAGGACATTTTCTCGGTGAAAATGTAAAGATAGGATAATTTAAAATGGAAAAGAGTAATTAGAGATTTTCAATCTGTGACAAACTCTTCCATTTTATAAAGCTCTGCAAGAAATTAGTCTGTGACAAGGTACAAAGCAGATATTGCTCTATGTTCATGTTTTTAATTTCGCTGTATAGAAATCCTATACCCATTATACATATTGTTGTAGAAAGGAAATTGCAGGGGGTATGGTACTTTTTTATGTCGGAAAACCGCATTCATTTATCTTGCAAACAAATAAGGCTGCCTCAAAGAAGCTTCAATTAGATATACTTTAAAATGTACATAATTCTATAATTGTATAAACGAATGAAAACAGTTAAATGAAAAAATGGATTCAGTAAAACCCCGCAGTTTCCACACTTTCGGGTTAGGGACTGTGGTATTCAAAACAATTGGGAAAGATAAAATTGCTTACGAATTATATAATTACTAGCAAGTACCCGGCATGAGTTGCAATGCCACTCAAAAAAAGAAAGTGTTTTAATTCTGTCTTTTGCATACACAATAGCTTTTGTTTTTCCATCTGGTGTGTGTACACGAATAAATCAGAATGTTTTACGACGCATGAGCAGGCCACATACAGCTGTCCATATGAGAAGCATGGATTTTCCAAATTTAGTCCACACACATGTAGCGATTGTCCCTGTGCTTTAAGGTCATTGCAAATGGATGTCGCACCGGAAACTGCAGATGTTTGAATTCGACTGGCAAACCTGTCGAAATCATTGGGTTGCGTGACAACAGTACATTTTCTCCGTTAAATTTTCCATTTAAGATCGGCAATCGGAATTTAACAATTAACACCACGTATTATGTCACATACGAAATGAAATGTCGTTGTTTGTACCAATTCGACTCTTTTGTTTTTTTTGGTTATTTTAGATTATTAACCTTCGCGGGTGTGCACACAACAGCTCACCAACGTTTCATCGCAATCGGATGAATGGTATAGCAACGCATACGAGACAAACAAACAAACATACAAACATTCATTCACTTATATATATTTACAGATGTAATTGAATACAGAAACGCAAAAATGTGTTTCGAATAATTCGCTACGCCCTGAAAAAATCAAGAATCTTAATAATTTATCTTTAAAAACTGTTTATAGAACAAATCGCCAGAGAGTCTGATAGTTATGAAGTTCGAATCATTTGTAATAAAGTCGATGAGATATAAACATTTGATATTAACCTTGCCGATACTTGAATCAATATATTTCTGATCATTAGATGGAGGTGTTACCGCAAGGTTGCATAAGAGGACTCATAAAACATATTTATATCTGTATTGACAGAAATGTACGGGAAAAATAACTGGAAAATATATATTTCTTTGGTGTAGAATCCTCTTGAAATTTCAGAAATTATTTACGATACAAAGTAATAATGCGACCGTTTGTAGCCCATGAATATTAATTCAATTCTTTTATTATTATATTACATGTTTCGTTATCAGAAGTTGATATCATTTACGATATTTATTTATTTTTAAATGACTAGACTAAAAAATATCTACAGAAGGTGTAATATATTAATTGATTTGATCAGAGGTAATTTAAAATTTACTTATCGAATTGACACCTAATTATCTCCTTCAATGACAGAGAAAATCAAATTGTTTACCTACGAAATAGGGATGGCAAAATCTTGAGCGATGGTTAAAACACCAGTATTTTTGGATAAGTAAGAATTGAAAGCGGCCAAACGAATAATAATTTAGACAAATTAACGAATTGTTCTATATTTTTTTTCTTATTCTTTTCTCACAGGGGGGTGTGCTAAATTCGACTTACTCATAAAAGAAGCCAGTATTACTATAATGCAAATCATGAACGGATAGATTTACTTTGATGTTTGGTTCGAAACTATTTTTTCAGGAAACAATGCGATACGAGTTGCTCTGCAGCCTGTCCATTAATCTGAAAGACTGCAGACCAATTCGTATCGCATTGACCTCAAAGTCAATGCGAGTAAAACCAATGTGATCTGTAACAGTTTCTGTCCAGACCCAGACTACCCTCTGACGAGCGCGGGGCAAGACATCGAGACTCACGGTTGTACTCGGTCAGAACCAAGTGCCACTTATTCAACGCATGCATCCTGACGGTGTTGCGTTACGGTTGCGAGTCATGGCACCTCACCAAGGCACAAGGTACCGTGTACTGTGTTTTGAAAACAGAAACTTGCAGCGAATACTAAGGGTACGGTGGTTTGATTTTGTCAGGAACTCGGAGGTAAGATAGCGGACGGACCAGCCTCCTATTACGTCCAAAATAAAAAAGCGACGATGGAGCTGGCTTAGACACGTGCTGCGGATGCCCCAATCCTGCCTGTCTCTTCTACCAACCAGACGAATTCCGTCGCCCTGGAAGGTCGCTGATGACCATCCATAGGATGTATTCGGCGGAGCTACTAGATGCTGAGATGACCTGGGAGGAAGCGAGGAGACTGGCGGGGGACAGGGAAACTTGGATGAACCGCACGTTGGCCATATGCTCCGAATAGGGAGCGGATATGGTTTAAAAAAACTATTTTTTATCAAATAACGAGATCATTTTATATTTTATAACATTTGTTATATTTAGATGTGTTATTGATTCAACACTATTCACCGATTTCATGATTGGTTTGGAATTTATACCTGCATGAACTCCTTTATACATGGTAGGAAAGTAGTGTAAAAAAATGCAATTTCTGAGTCTCTGGCCGAGTGGTCGACGCTCTTGGGTGTTCGTCCAATTGCGGTGCGGTGTACAATGCTTCGAATCCCTCCCACCAATCCGACACTAAAAATGGGTAGTGAAAGCGATTAGTTTACAATTAGTATTTTCTTTCTAAATATATTTAAAAAGAAATAGTTTAATTTAATTGAGAAATTTCTTTAAAACACAACCATCATTTTTCGTGTGTTTTATCAATGGAAAAATACAGAAAATTTTGATCTTTAGATATCATTTGAAAGGCGCAAGTGATTAATAATTATAAATAGAAGTTTTGGTAGGTGTTTTATCAATTTGTATTAACAAAGGTTAGAAGCACTAGACAAGTGATAATTTTTTTCTTTAAAATGGGTCAAATTTGAATCCGAATTTTATTATTTCAAATATCTAATTTGATTAATTAAAAAAATCTTCAAGCCATTCATTTTCAGAATATCTAAGGTTTAAGAAGGTTAAAAAATGACTAATTGTTAGGTAAACATTCAAGCTTTTCTAGAAATATTATTGATTCAATGAAACTTCATTATGTCATAGCATTATTTAAATTAAATATAAAAGATGCCGAAAACAAGGCATTTTTAGCGACATCTCAAACTTTAAATAATTGATAACCTAAGCTCGCTCAAAAGAAAATGTCCCAAATATTCAAAAATAAATTTAGTAATGATCTCTTCTTATTAGGAAAAATAGAGAAGCAGGATAAATGTTTTAAAAAATAAAACACAATTCATTTGTACTACTTCCACATGTTTAACATGTGGAAGTATTGAGTAAGCAGAATTGTTTTATTTTTAAAATATAATGCCTTTCCACCAAGAATTGACAATTAACACCTTAAAAGTGATTAGGATAAATATCTGGATATTTATGTGAAAATTAATAAGAATCCATAGACTAAAGGAGATTCGTCAGCTGATCATTATTTTAATTAACTGCTATTATTTAAAATCTGTAACCAGTGACAAAAAGGAATCTATGGCTCGTGAATTTCTTTTTTTTTATTGTTGGTTGAAACCAATGTGCTTTCAATAGAACCGCCATTTTGTCTGTCTGTCACACTTATGTTGCTTTCTTTTGATAGTACTATGACATTAGGACTTACTTTCAACAGCCCATAATGTCTTAAAACTATATATAGATGGTTAACATGGTTTCCTTGATGTGATTCTTGTTTGCTGCTATTAAACGTTCTTGGCTTAATACTAAGTCTGTAATATAATTTCTTATCCATTGATTTGTAAATAATGAATAATTAAATATTATTTTAAGACATCGACTGAGGGTGCTTGATGGAATTTCAATATTAAATTTGGATTATTGAGATTTTGTACACTTCCATGTATTTTGTCACTAACGACCCGGGTTTCGCCTTTCGGCATCTTCAGGCATTCGAGCACACGAATGGACTCGAACTGAGTCCATTCAGTTCGAGTCCATTCGTGTGCTCGAATGCCTGAAGATGCCGAAAGGCGAAACCCGGGTCGTTAGTGACAAAATACATGGAAGTGTACAAAATCTCAATAATCCAAATTTAATTAAATATTATTTATAAAAAATCTTGTATGGTTCCAATTCCAATCCCAAATCAATTATCTTGTATAGTTTGTCAATAAATCTTACCATTTTATATTAATTTTATAATAATAACCTTTATTTACGTTTGAAAATAAAGAGAAAAGAAAACCAAGGACAATCAATCCTGTTAATTTAATAAAATGTGTAATATATCTTATAGTGTTGCTGTTTCCTTCCACCAAAGATTGCAATGAAACAGTATTATATGATTTGAATCGACCTATATTAAATAATTTATTTTGTCAGCTATCCTACCTAACTAATTTTTCATACTGCACGATCGCTCGGTCAATGGTGCGAAAGCTTGAATGGTCACTTTCATACATTGATTTTGGATTTGTATTAAAAGACGTGGAAGACTGCGATGTCTTCTTTCTGTCACAAATACTTTCTCTGTCCGGAAAATAGTTACAGCAATAATCTTAATACTGGTTGATTACTAACCATACTTTTATTCTCACCTCTGTGAAATGAGGTTAAGTAAAAACTTCACCTAAGCATAATTCTGTTGAAATGTTTCATTGGGTATAATCCCACATAGGGAGTGGGTAAGGTGTTAATTTTTCATTTTTCATAATGCCACTCATCGAGTAAAACACAAAAAGTAAATATTTTGTAAACATTATTTATTTTACAAATAATACAAGTAAGGAGGCACATGTGAAAAGTCATTGTGGCTTAATTCTCGTTCGCCTTACATTATATTTTCATTGATACATCATACAATTAGAAGTGAAATATATTACAAATGACGACGGTTCACAAACGAAAACGTTGTGATCACTAAATCAATGGCAATGATCATTTAGCAGCCATATCTATTGAACCACCCGCTAAGAACTACCTTATCACCTAAAATTTGTATCTACAAAATCATTTACATAAGTTGTATTAACTAACAATATATCGAGTTAAGAAGACTGGTTACCCGCTAATAAAACAAAAACCAACGTTCGTATCGACCTGCTGCTAATAACAATCAATTACGAATCGTCTTTCATCCACCATGCCAAACAAAATGCAGTAAAACCTACATGAATTTCGTGAGAATTAAAACCAATTATAAAATTACTCCTAATTCAATTCACCCAGACAAAATTATAATATACAGCCATCTGTATATTTTTTTAATACTGTTTATGACTGATAATTACTTATTACATTTGTTACATTACATACACATATAATTATAAGATTTAATTTAAAAAAAAAAGTATAAACAATAATGTGGGACTACTACAAAATGGATGACAGAATACAATTAAAAATGGCCGGTATAGATTCTACACAAAGAGTAGGTTTTACTGTTACTTTTAAGAACATATACAAATGCCAAAGCGATGCTTTGTGAATACAGTTTGTTTGTATTGGCATTAAGGCAATTTCTGGCAGCTATTAAGTATTGTATATCTCAAATGAATGATTGAATATGTGTTTTTGGCATCTTCCTTTATAATAAGTGCAATAAGATTAAAACACCACAAGCAAAATGGTATAAATACACATCAGATAAGTGATAATAAATCTTTTAAGATAGAAATGGATTGGTCATACGTTAAATCAAATAAAACAGGAAGTCTACTTTACAAATTCATTTTAGAAAGACATTCATCAATTTCATCTTATCAAATAGACACAATATCTTACGCGTTTTTAGATACATTGAAGGAAGGGGAATAAAGATAAAAATCACAAATATATCAAGTGAAAAACTTTTATCAATATGTTGGTTTATTTTTGATATGTAGAATTACTTTTAAATCCTATAAGATTCAATTTGATATATATTTAAGTTTGTTACTTACTTGTGATATTGTCAAATTTGTTATGCCGGATGTATTTCAGAATTCAGCATAAAATATGAACATGTGTTGATAGTTT
The DNA here is from genome assembly GCA_022494535.1 of Himalopsyche phryganea. NCBI lineage: Eukaryota > Metazoa > Arthropoda > Insecta > Trichoptera > Rhyacophilidae > Himalopsyche > Himalopsyche phryganea. The sequence continues at coordinate 3,741,915 of JAGVSL010000028.1, forward strand.
ATCCATGAATTTTTGAGACAATAGGTGATGCACTAGTGATATAGTTACATCAGAACATGGAGATTTTAAATTCTATTTATTGAGATATAATATTGTATTGATTTATTTTACAGATACAGGAAAATAATGTGTGATATGGATCAGATACCATAAGAGATAATAAAGAATATAAAAATTCTTATCAAACTGGAGTTGATAAATTAAGCCAGAGGCAATATTCCATCTGTATTCATTCTACATTATGTAATATACAACACATTACAAAGAAAAAACCAGCTGTATTACAGTGGCGTGCAGTGAAATAATATGGCAAGGCTAACAGTATCGGTATTTTAATTGTACAACATAATACAAGTTTTATAACATAGTTTTAATTCAATAATTTTTGGTCAGCAATAGTTTAAAAAATGTCACTGCCCTAAACAGCGGTGAATCGAGCTACCTATCCATTTAATTTTCGTCAAAAAATATGTTTTCCTTTTAGTCATTTTTGAGAGTAATTAATATAATACAATCAGCTTCCTAAGGTCTGCCTGCACACCACTCTTATTTACTAATCTTATTTACTATACTATATATATGAATCTCGTGTATAGGTTTACATGAATTATTGTTACACGAACAAATATTAAACACAGCCTTTTATCCCGACAGACTAGATTTCGCTTCACCCGTGGTCCGTTCGGACCTCAAAGCTAGGTAAAAGGGTTGGGGCATCACTAACTACTAAATACCAATTATTATCATCAATGGCTTAATGCTAAAAACTAATTTATTTTATCGTATTCACTCGCGCAACTTAGCGAGAAATTATCTGGGAATTAAAAGTAAGATTTTCAACTGTAAAAATGAAAGGTGCCCGGGATCGTGTCTGCTACGACAAACATCTAATGAATATTTGACATTGCAACTTTACATTTATTGAAGATGTACAATTGAAGCATTTCTGCAATGAAGGCCCTTCCTTCTGATTACATTTGTAAAAAATACTCATAACAACTAATGAAGTACAATGGCTTTTAAGAATTCATTTCATGGTTTCTCTTGCCATACATTTTATATAGTTAACATCAGAATATATTGAAAGAAAATTATTCTTTCAGACGGTGGATATGGTACACTTTGATTTGGGAAATAATGATAAGAAACCTCAACATTTAATAACTAGCATATAAAGACGAAACATTTAGGAAATCCATGTGTGCTGCTTTATATTCCACATCAGGTGCAAATTTAGAAAAAGCATTTAAATATAATAAATTTACGAAAAGAATTGAATAAGAAGCCGAATAGAAAATTCAAAGTTGAAAATTATCCATCATTATACCCCATCAGATATTTTAACTTTTATTCGTCGTCAAATAAAATAAAGCTACATCCTATAATAACAATTATAGTATCAGTTCGGGTGGGTTTCCTCGCTACTCATTTACTGTGAGTAAAATCTTTTTTATATGCGCATGCAATCAATAATTAACATAAATAAATAAAAATCCTCGTCTCCGCCAGTCCAGTGGCTCACGCATCTCGCCGACGCGTTCTTTTGGCCGACGTCGAGGTGCCTGCGCAAATTATTTCGTCCGCGGCGCTTGACATAGCTTCCGGCGACGCCGAATGTCTTCTCCGGCGTCCCGACGCCGTGGGCGTTCCTCACGAGGGTCCGGCCGTCGTGGCCGGGGTCGCCGTCGACGCTCGCAGCGTCTGCTCCAGCTCCACCAGCTGACCCATGAAGTTCAAGTTGGGGGAGATGATGGGGCGGGCTAGTTTGACGAGTTTATACGCGTCGACCATCGAGAGATGCTGGTATCTCATCAGGTACGCGATGGCTATCGTCGCGCTGCGGGACACTCCCGCCTGGCAATGGACTAGGACTCGGGTTCCAGATTTGCGTGCATTTTCTGGAAAGAAAAGAAAAAAGTAAATTAGAGTAAAGTTATAACAAACACAGAACAGTAGAAATGATTACATTACAATTGACCAATATTTTAATAAAGTGCTAAAAACATGCTAGTAACCTACTGACCCTAATAAATTTAATTATTCACAATATAATCAAAGAATATTACAATTTCTTTGAATAAATGAGTAACGCATACTTTTGTGTCGACGTATTCAATTCCATTTAAATATAATTTTTACTCATTCTCAACTACGTCAGATTTTCCAAAAAGGATACATAAAAATCACTTCATAGAAAATATCTGTTTCGTGTCCTTCTATGAGATTTATTCTGAGTCACACATCTATCGAAGAATTATTTTTCGGCAATATTATTTAATGATAGTTTACAGCCAGTCAAACTGGTTGCATAACGAAACGCCGACTGCGAAATCGTGAAGATTTCAAAACAGTCGACGCATATGAGCGTTTTTCTTTACAATACTTTTTTGCTCCGCGAGTAAATTATTGCGCTAATGTTAGTTATTAAAACGACCGATCGATACCAGATACAATAGTGCGCGAGTACCGGAGCTGTGACGCAAAAGAAGCGATTTACGTCAAAGCTTTTTTATAGCGTCACAGCATCCAACTAACTAATCTCAAAATGTTTACCCTCTTATTGACTTGTTTATTACGAAAATGACGAATAAATAATACTTAGTAAAGTAAATAACATCTAACTACGTATAAACCTGAATCATTAAAAAATATGAAATGAAAACATGGGGCATGGGAAGGATACGCGAAGGAAATTTTCCATTCGTATCGAGTAACGTCATCAATTTAATGCAGCAGACACCCTAATTAAATTAACTACAGCTAGCCATTTCAATTTTTTGTCAATTTACACATACACTATTTATTAGGTGTCAAGCAATTTAGAAAGCATGTTTACCGATGTATACAGCTGTATTTATTTAATCACTGATAAGAAAATGTGTTGATATGTGTGTGAAAAAAGATTGCGGGTATTAGACTTAAATTTAAATACATATTCGTTGTTAATAATTGTTAAATCAAGAAAAATGACCTGATCATGAAACCTGATCATTATTAACATGTGGAAGTAGTACAACAAATTGTGTTTTATTTATTAAATATAATGCCTTGCCACCGAGAATTGACAGTTAACACATTGAAAGTGATCAAGAAAAATAATTTTTTTATATTTTAACTCGGCTCCGTGACGCATTTAATAACGCCGTAAGCTACGGTTACGGATGATTCAGGTTCAAGTCCCGGTGCGGACAGTTTCATAAATTGATCTTTCAATCGATTTATGGATTTCTGTTCGTGGTCATGAATGTCCGTGATGTCTAAATCTACCTCCCACCCATCCGATGTCCTAGCCCTGTCCTTATATCCTTGATCTCTTCGAAAAAAAAGAGATAGAAGAATAAACTTTTGTTGAGATACCTCAATTAAGGAGGCCATATGCTCCACGTTGGGAGCGGGACATGGTAATAAAATGTTATCTTTGTCAAGAATAAGAAGCAATTTATCGACATGCTATGTGACTTAAAATAAATATGTAAATAAATTTTACTTCTCGACAAGAAATATGGCGTTTTGTAGAAGCGATGAAAATTTATTATGCATTGTATATTCAGTGCCAACAATGGATTGTACCCGTGTGTTTGCGCACACATGTTGCAATTAAAACACTTACAACAGCATTTTAATTGCTAAGCATCAAGTAAAAGATGTCGCGTCCGCCGCATAAAGGCCGTCGTAGACATGACGCATCGTATGCAAAACTGAGATAATATAACACCAAAAAAATACACGGATTCACGGTCAAACAGTACGAGAGCGACGCAGCCTTATTCTGGCGAGATCTGTTTGCATCCTGCAGCGCGAGATGGCATGACACATCTGGGAAATAAAAAAATGGCGACGCTTTGTTGATGTTGCTGCTGTATCAACAAACATGGGGATAATGCGAATGCCACACGGAATTGGCATTTCGAAAACAGATCTTGTTTTGATATGCATGCAAGGCAACTTGAAACGGCGCACGGTGAGTCAGTCGAGAGACAGCGGAATCCTACACTCTAATTTCATAACTAAGTCAATGCATACATACCTCTGCCGACAATACCAATAATTAATGATAATGAAAAATGTACACTGCGCTTAGTCATCGCTTGGGTAATAAGACAATTCGAAGCGGACACCGAATGAAAATGATAATTCATTCGGACAGTGCCCTCTGCAAACCTTGTCTGCACCGAACAAACTCGGAAAACTAAATGGTAGTTTATGGTAAAAAACGGATAATACACATCAGCTCCCTATGATGCTGCCTCTCTTACGATTCGAGTATAAACTGACATAATAAATGACACGAAACGTGCAATGACAGGAGTATTTGTTTGAAAGATCGTGAACGTTGGTAGTGATCTTAATTGTCTAGTGGAGTATCTTTTAAAGGGAAAAATGTTTAATACCAAGAAGGATTTATGAAACTCTCTATAGATGACTCTATTTTATTTTTAAGTCTACGAGATCTCTTTATTACAAAGTAAACAAAAAGTATCAACATAGGAGTGCAAAAGATACAAACTAATGACGCCATGGCAATATCAAAACGAAGTAATGGCCAGTCGTAGTATTTTCTGACATATTGTTACAAAAGAAAAATTATCTTGTCCGTCAGTAGAAAATAGAGCTCTGAAAATGGGCACTAACACTAATATAGTTCATAAAATACACACGTAACGGTAAGGTAATATTGAAGAGCGCAAGGCTGTATTTCTGCCTCTCGCCCCTCGGACACCTGTCCTCTCACAATGGGATACCCGATACAACCGCTGCCTACTTAACCATAGTCTTTTCAGCGAAACTCGAGCGTCTGATATATATTATTATAATAAATGCGCTCTTTTCTTCGGCAAAAAAACATTGAGGACTAGTATATGCCTTTCACTTAATCAACAGCTAACACCGTTCAAAACTATTCAATTAATGTTTTGATACAGAGTTAAAACCTGGATAAAAGAAGACATCAGTTAGGAAACGGTGGTGTCTACACTGTTTACTGTCCCCAAGGACCCCAAGGTTTTAAATATAGTCAAACATGGATGATTTCAAATTGCTTTGTTCATTTTAAAACATATTATTGAATAAATTGTTTTCTAAAACTATAATACCAGGTAACCTTAACCGCGGGATAAAATTAAATTCGTGTGAAGCCATTTTTTCGATATTTACGAATAATAATATAACATTAAATTTAATAAACTGTGCTCTCAAACTAAATAAACTGTAGTACAAGACTCCATTTCGTAGGTTGGGTTAGGTCAAATATTCACGTGTTACATTAATATATATATGTATAATAATAGCACCATGTGTAATAGTATCCTAAGCTTTATTGTAAATGTATAAAAAAATATCATTAATTTCATTTTAGTTACACGAAATTGATGTAATAAAATGTCACCTTTCGCGAGTAAAACTTTATAGCATGTTTGACGACCGCCCGATGAATCATCGCTACAAGTAGAAAACAACACAAAAATGCATGTGAAAAGTAAACGCACGTAGCGTAAAATACCACTTGACGAGGTATATATTTCCATGAAAATGTATTCGGCAAAACAGCGTAGACAGTTATAACGCCGTATCAATAATTTTGGTAGACTTTCTTTTTCATGTCGTGTTTCATAGCATTGTTTATCACGATTGCGAGGGTTTTTTATACAAAACATGCAGTAAATAAAAACCAAAATTGAATGTGGTTTTGAAGGTACAATCCGAACTTGAGCAACACATACATAATGATCCTTAACAAGTAGCTATACAAAAACGAATGTCAAGATTAAATTAAGAATACGAATAATACAGTATATACTCTTTAGCAAAGAAAGATAAATCAGCCATCAAAATATTACGTTTTCACAAAGTTTATATTTGTGTAAGATGGAATTGCTAACGGCAACGTCAACGCCGACGATGTATTGTTATTACAATTGATTCGGTGTGATGTACTCGTTAGAGCTATATTACTATTTGATAATTAATAATTGTTGTTAAAATAAATGCAAGTTGTTTTAAGTACTATAATAACATATTAAGCTTATCGATGCGAACGATAATTGAAGATTTGGTAGTCATCTTACCTGAAAAAACTTAGTAGAGCTTAAATTGTTCAATCACCGAGTTATTACGTGTGTGTACGAGGAGACTCTGGTGTTGAATTAGAACTATATAGTTTGCTGTCTTCAGTCGCGAAAACTGGTTGTGTTGGAGAGCGCTGCCGAGCACCAGCGATTCGGGCGCGTCGATAAGACGATGGGAGCATTCGAACGCGGCGGTTTCCGGTTTTGAACAGCCTTCGGAGGCCGTGTGGCTTGCACTCGGCACTCGGCGACCGGAGTGAACCCAGACGGAGGAAATTTAAATTATATGTTTGTAAATTTCTCGGGGCGCACCTTTACCTCTGCCGATCGTTATACATGTACAGTAATAACAGAGTGCACACTCCTTTATGCATGCAGACACTTCCTTGATTGCATTCATACGCAGGTTGGTTGTCACTGATGGAAGTGACTAAATCATTTTAATATTTTATTGCTTTTTATCAAACTTGAACCCAGTTTTCAGACAAGACAATAATTTATGAAGAATGGAATGAAGCACAATTTTCCGGTCATCAAAGTGTATCGCTCACTTCCACAATGATATGAAAAAAGTTTGTACTATGTCGTCTGCTTGATCAATGATTTTTAACCACTATCTGACACCAAATTAAGCATTACCGTCAAAATATTTCAATTCGAACATAAACAGCATCAACAGATAACGTTGTTGCTACGGAGGAATTTAGGAAAATCTTATGCAGACTATAATTTAAATGAAAATGTACTATTTTATTATATAAATGGTTCGGTAAAGAAGCTGCGACAGCGTTTTTTGACGCACGTCATTTAACTTGACGAGGCAAATGATAAAGTCAAAGATTATATAAAATTTCTTTATCGTTCTCGATGATAAGCGTACCTACAATGACATTCAGAGTTAGTGAGGTGTGCATACGGATTCCAGCCAATATACCAACGGTGATAATTCGTCTTGCAGATATTTCAGTGTTTCCACACGATGTCCAATTATTATTGTTGGGAAATCTGTTTTAGAAATCATCACAGAGACATGTTGTCGACACGGCGACGAGATGAGTGTCCGCGAACAAATTCTAAATATTCGACATGCACGTCGACAAAAATCGAGTGTGCGTTAATCAAATAAATAAATTTACACCAATAACGATGTATGTACATTTTTTCGACGACATTCCAGAGACAAAAACATGGACTGCCGAACGGACGCAAACGGGTTTTCGATTGAGCAAAAAATAACTTAAATATAAGTGTATTGATAATACAGGTATACGCAGGCTCAATTTATTCCTTATACGCCGAAATGTGCCAGGTGTATTGATATGTACTTAACGAATACGGTGGTATGATAAGCGAATAAGCGAATAAAATCAACAGCGCTGGTATAAGACTACCGATGGCTGAATCTTCCACGTTATGCTTTCCATATCTTTATAAACAACCTGAATAAAAATTTCAAAACGAAAAAAACCATTTTGCAAAATATTAAAGATTATTTATTACCCCCCAAAGTTTGAAAATATTTTAAATACCCGGTGGAGTGTTGAAATATTGGTCGCAATTAAAAATTGTATAGTTTTGACATTCCGCTGTCAATTATTGTTGTTGTGTTATTTGGGTAATTACAAAACGTGTTTAAATTAGTTGAAATAGTTAACCACGCTTATATTCTAAAAATAGCTGTAAAAATTAACACGTACTTTAATAACTTCGAGTATTTTGTTACGTTGTTGACAAGTAAGAGTCAGCGAAAAATTATGATTTTGATGTATTAAATACTTATGAGCGGCAACTTTCAAACGACTGTTTCAAGTAACCCTTTGCTCCATAAACTAATTAAAATTAAAATCATCAGCAATAGTGTATTGAATTTGTTTTCTGCACTATTTATTTTGAATTATTAATAGTCGCTCAGCAGATAGATATTTTTCTCGCATAATACAACGTAGGCAGTTTACGTACACGTTTTTCCGTAGAAGCAGAATTTGTTCCATTGCGAAATGCGTTACCTAGTAACATTCCAATATGGCTGTTTTGTGATTTAATGTAAACTGTATCGGCATGGGCAAACATTTTGTAATAATATCCACTACAGTTTTATGAAATATAAAATGCTGGCCCCGAGGCGCATTCCAATGTCATGAATTGATTTAATCGATCATAGTATTTAGTATTAGCGCCGATCACTATCATTACTGCTAACAAACAACAAATTATACTATGAATAATAGAACGCAAGGCGAAAGGATTAGATACACTTAAAAACACACTGCTTACCCTGAGTATAGATAATACATAGTTTATGAAACTAAGAAGATTTGCAAGAAAATGTTCCTTTGAGATGATGAACGAACGGACGTTATTTGGCAAAAACGTCTTAAAGCTCGTAATAAAAGAATAAATATTGTGTTAAAAAGAGAATAATAGATGCGCATGAACACTGGATTTCATAGTCTATTGAAAAAAGGTCTAATAGGATAAAATAACAACGTATTTATAGTTCAACAAAATTGGTAAAATAGGTAGTTGATAGCTATTTCGGCTTTACGCCATCGTCAGAACTAGTTCTGACTACCTAATGAAAACTTTGTAGAACTAAATCCTTTGTTATTTTATCCTATTATAATGAAATTCTACCAAGTAAATGCCAAGAGGTCTAATCATTGCATATATTATAAGTTAAATAAGCCATTCCCACGAAGAATTTCAAAATTTTGTTGTTACACTTGGTACATTTGTGGGCGTCCGTGGCGCAGTTGGTAGCGACGTTGGCTACGGACGTCTTGGGTTCAAATCCCGGTGCAGACAGTTTTCACAGGACAGTGTGGGCAGAAATCCATAAATGGATTAAGAGATCAATTTATGGATTTCTGTTCGTAGTCCGAGTATTTGTGATGTCTAATACTCCCTCTTCACCCACTCATCCGATCTTCACGGGGCGTAGAGAGAGCGATTAGCAACCACTAGTCCTGTCCTAGCCCTATCTTTCTATCCCTACACTCTTCGAAAAAAGAGAGTTTCAGCAACTGATCAACAAACAGTGCTCATAGAAAAATTCTGTTGAGATACCTCCATTATGAGACCATATGTGCCACGTTGGAAGCGGAAATGGAAAAAAATGTATACCAAATTATCAATGGCCACTCGGCACCGAATCCAGTTTATGATAAAAAGTGAGGAGCTAGATTTGTTTAATACAAAACCACAAAAGGGGTCGCCGTTGAGGCTAAAACCAAATATTCCACTCGAAAGAAATCCGACGTATAAAAATCTGACATCATCTTTCGGGCTTCGCGAGTAAAAAATAACACAAAGCCTACGTCACCGGCTAGATCCTGAGGGCAGAGCCAGCACAAAAACATTATGTTAATGTCCTAACCAGCTTAATAATACTGATTGGATCACATGGCTAAGTTTACTGCCGAATGTTTATTTGCTTACTTCATATTACATATGTAAAAAAAATAGGAAATTCCGAAATCTAGAAAGCAAAAGAATCTCTCTTGCAGATTTTAGATGCTTGACTGGTTGTTCAAAGCCACTTCGCCCACTGTTTTTACGTTGAAAATATTGATCATACACTGTTGGATTTAGTAATGTATTTTGATCAACTGGTGCGAACTAAACATAAGAAAGCTAATTTAGAAAGTTATCGTAAGACAAACTAGCATAAAACATAGCAGATTCAATAATTGGCTGATAGCCACGATTCTCGTTCACTTTTATCATAACGCAAGTGATAAGGTCTATTGACAACTAGGTAACTCTTGAAAAGGTAGTTATGAGTATATAGCATAATAGCCCAGACCCCTGTGTAAATGTTTTATTATTATCACATATCACGTGTAGGTATGAAAACAATGCACACACAGTTCCAACGTACTAACTTCTTTAGACATTCAGTATTTCATTTCAATACCGTCACGTGTGACGAGTACGGTGACTACCTAGTTGAACAAATAAACCAGATAAATTTTGCTGCAATGTTGAATTATCTAAGCGCACGATGGTCGTTTGGATCACAATTATATCTAAAACATTCCATCCATTGATGCGACGCCAATATAATAGTGAAATGAATCGTATCAGTGCTGTTAATTGTAATAAACAAACACGATTTTTAATTCGATTGTGTATGCATTTCGCGTACACGTAGAGGTGCCTTCGAAAACGTTCGCCGGTTTTGTCATGGGTGGATCAGTATGTGAAAGATTACCACGAGTGACATCACCGTCGGCTGTAATAAAACCGCAGCTCACCGACTAGGCATGTAGGTTCACTCGAATAAATTCGCGTTAGGCAACCAACCACCAGGCCAGAGAGGAGAATTTAATAACATGGTTTTTTTTTATATATATTAAAGCGAACAGTAATCCGATAAAAACCGCAAATTTATAATGAGGTGGATTTAAAAGTCTGAGATCAGCGATGCATTTACTTCGCGTGATCCTTCATCAAAATTCCATTAACAAATTCCCAAACCTTATTTTGAACACGGTTAACCACTTGATTTATAATTATTATTATAATAAATCTAATATAAATAACTTGATAGATTTACACAATAATAAATAGTTCAGATTGACTTCTGGAAAAAGAGACATTGCTTCTAAGAAACATAAATATGTTGATAAATAATGGATATGAATATCATCTCAACAGTTAAATAAAATGATTAAAAAATGATAACATGAATCTTGCGAGATGTTTCCATCTTGATATCATTAATATAATTTACTAACGAGGATGACAAATAAAAACAATCATATTCCACATAGTTTGCTTAAGAATTATTCATAATACATTTTTAGAAGTGCCATACAGATTACATATTAAGTTTAATTATAAACTGTTATGAACCACTTATGCAATCAGTTTATGAGTAAAAAAGAGAAAGCGACTGCAGTACCCAGAAGATACTGCGTTTTATGATCCGATTAAACGTTAAAGGAGAGTAATGCGCATTCCAAATCGAAATTGGTAATATACATTTACAAGCAAAAATGGAATAAAAATAAGGACTTGTAGCCTAATTCAAATATTAAATAGCATGACCAGTCTTTTTAATTTCGTGGCATTAAATGGTATAGATAAGCTTACGCCGGGTTAGATCGAGATTGTCAAACACACAAGCAAGCTATATTGTCATGACATCGAAAGAAGTGTGGCGCAAAGGCCGTCCGACTGGCCGCGTCTAGCTTTCTCGACGTGAGCCCCGGGCAAGGCAGCGCCCGCTCAGAAACCGGTCGCTCGCAAAGACTCGAAGACTCTGAGTCACCAGTGTTGCTGCTACTCGCCCGGCTCGGAGTCAGGGCCGCGAAATCCGACGCCATCACAAACTCCTGGCTCCCATATATGGCGGCAATTCACAGCCAAGGCGAGATGGAACCGATCTCGGCGAGAAGTATAATATTATAAACCATAAACAACAGTTTCCGCATCCCGATATGGACAAGTCCAACGCATTCAAAAGGATACATATTTTCTATTGTGGTTAATACAAAACGTTCGGAATTGATAAAAATTTGATAGTACACAACCATGGACGGATAAGCAGATAACAACACTTAATAGACCAGAAAATTTCATGTTACAAAATACTCCAATTAATATTGAATCATACAATCGTTGATTTGGTTCTACTTGAATTTTGCCACAAGCGCTTGATCTTGAACTATCAGACGCATGAATAATATAAATAAAATGTTTACGGAATCGAGCATAGCAATAGCGTAATGATATTTCAATCTTATCGCCATCATGCCATCACTTCATGACACAAAAGCGAACGTAGAAGTATGACGTGAATTTTTAATTAGCGTACAAACAGGAGCGATGATCATCAACATAGCTAATGACAAAACTAATTATGACGAACGACTAATTTCAAACAATTATCATCAAATGTATCACTGATTCGTTATAAATATATTCAAATGTATAAACGTTTAAAGACAACAATCGCGGCATATTAACAGTGTTGTTTTGCCAAAATGGAAAAAGAAATTAGCCAGGCATTGATTCCACAAGAAGACAAACATAATCTATTGTCTAATTAAACACAATCGCTGTGCATAAATCGATGTCTTGAAGCAAATAGTGCTTCGAGAATCTTACCACAAGCCATCAATAAATAGGTCGCATGGAAAAAAATTGCGGTAAGAATGCTGTATAAGATTATTCGTAGTATTTAAAAAAACATATACCAATAAGGCGAGTTGTGTTTCCCTGGCCAGAGCACACTGGTCCGAATGTTTTCGCAACAACTGAATAGTAAACAAACCGACGAACGTTCTCCACCTTTCTATGTTTTGCCATATACATAGATACGGAACACTATTGTTATCATTCGATTTCTTTTACAATCTCAAACAACAAACAAATCATTAGTTACAAAATATGTGTTTGGTTACATACCTATTCTGTAACTTGTATTGAATTCTGTGACCGATAAGATAACGCGGTTTTGAGATGAATAATACCATACATTGTTGAAAATAATAACGCAGATAAATCTTTTTTATCTTAATACTGTAATACCAAACACCACATCCTATTCTGACTAGAAATACTTCCGACGGATGTTTGAAACCCACACAGGACTCATTTATAATATGACAACAAGTTATTGTTCTGAACGAATTTTATATGTATCATTTTTTTAGATAAAATAAGAAAAATTATGACAGTTGCACACAGAATGACGACTCATAAAAGATCTTTTGTGTCAAATAAGCGTAGGTTTACGTACAGAGATATGCATCTTGATATTTATCTCGTCAAATAGTATGGAAACATGTATATTGCAAGTAAAGCGGCGTTCACACACGCCGACATCCGATCGGTTTACATTGTATGGTGGATTTAAAATTGCCATGGATCGGATATACCACGATGACAAAGAGCAATCAAGTAAGGTGTTCAATTATTCAATGTAGCACAAGTGAGTATCTAAGTTACAATATATATTTTTGAGCGATGATAAGTTATCGATGCAAAAAGTAAAACATAGGAAGGAAAGTAGAGAACCGATGAAAAAGACCAAGGTTTGTTTTAAGGTGTATGCCGTTCGAGAATAAGTCAGGTGCATTATATAAAAACCGATCGACGTGCAGACGAACTGCGGAAGAATTGATGATATTTTATGTGGATGATGCGGAGTTGGCCTTGATAGAATTGAAACGTATAAAGCATACCATTGATAAAAGACGAGTGAAAAAATCGTGCGTAGGATTTTAAAATATCTCTCTGCCACCAGATGTGTATCGCGGAAGGACTGGCTAAACGTTTAGCGACAGTAATTTCGCAACAGAAATAGAATAAAGCTCATTCAGGACGACCGGCAACATCCGTCGCTTGAATGAATTGCGTCCACTCGGCAAGTAATTCGACCATGTCCATATGTGCGAGCATGCAAGCCCGCCATTCACACACTATCAGCGGAAAAAAAATATAACCAGCCCATTCATATTGAAATTAATAAAAAAAAAATTGCCAACTGGGGCAGAATTTCCACGAAGTCGACAAAATAGAGCGGCGTCACAATTATGCGCTGCAGAAAACGCTAAAGAAAACAGCGTGGTTTTTCACATTACAGGCCGTGGATGTCCGACCATTTTTTACCGTTTTATTAACTTTTTGAATAATACTCCATTGTAAAGCGAATATTTTTTCATCACTTCCTTTCTGCGGCACCGACTATCAAACCTATTATTTCTGATGGAAGTTTAATAATTATTCACCAGCACCAATACAGAAAAACGGCAAGTAAACATGGCCAAACAATGTGACCGAAGATGCATAATTAAAAACGGTGGAGTGTCTGTAAAAATGTAACAATATCGTTTGCCTTACAGGACTTTTTCGTAAATGAGTCGACTTTAACCAGTTATTTTTTCTTTTAAAATCTCAGCAATTTATCACATTTGATCAAAGTATCAGTTAATCTGCATAATCAGTTAATCTGCAGGGCTGCTTTTATTCGAATAAGCAACTGCGTATCATGGAAGCAGGTCAAAACTGCACGCCAGGTGATTCATACACAAAGACAAGGCAAAGAAGGCCGTTTATTGACCGCGGCGACCTCCCAGCGTCTAAAAATATGATGTCATGTAGCAGGAATCAATCAAGCAGAAAAATACCCAAAGTACGCGATCCAGAAAATTTTCGAAGGGTTTTGTGATAATGTATCCCCCCCCTGAATGATTAAATCGTTATATTTATTCAAATATCGCTTGCAATCTCCTCGCATATAACAAAAGCAACAGATGTGAATTGAAAAGGGTCTCTCGATCGAGTTCTATCCGTTATGAGGTCATGCCATTAGTCCATATGCCGTGCGTTAGCTTTGGTCGTTGCCTGTGAACCGTTTGCTGTAAGCGTGCGTCATCGGCAATTAAGCATAATGCACGCAATGGATTCAAGGAGCAATAAAAATGCATGAATAATAATTGACAATCCGATGATATACATAAGCATTCTTTTCAAAACTTAACATTGTTTGAATAGCACAGTCATAAGTAAAATCACGCACATAAACAATGTGTGCAGTGGACAAGAAACATCGGATAACTACAATACATAAATAACTTACAAATATTTGTTTTATTATAAATGATAAACGGATATAGGTACTTATAACTCAAGTACAATTTGTTTCATCCCAGATGTCATACTACGGTTTTCTCAGAAGCACGGAAAGATAGTGTAGGAAAGTACTTTCTTTAAAAAATGAATTCATGCCGTTTCCCTATCTTGGTTCTACGAATTTTTACAAATATGAAGAATCCATTTACAAGGCAACTCAGTATCGGAGTAAGTGTATGAGTGCAAAAATATCAAAGTAAAAATCATATTGATCTATGCATAACTACGACATATTACTTTCAAAACATTCGCAGCTTTTTACTTTTAACAATGAAAGCTTCCCGCCCTAAGCTATACGGGAGAGCTCCCATCCTGAAAAGCGGTTAGTCATTCAAACGAGTCCTAGCCAAACAATGAGTGAGTCACCATCGTCATCCCCCGGTAGGACTAGCTCCCGGGACAGGGGAGCGTCGGTTGGGGCGCTGGAGCGGATCCCGTTGCACCCCGCATTACCATAACAATTAGGATCCCGAAATGCGTCAGTATCGGGTGAACAAGTTTTACAATCGCCCATTCACGGAGCCCCATCCTGTTTTTAATTTAAAATACAGGGTGTGTCATAGCAACATAAAATACCAATGGGGCAGATAAATTCTCGTACCAAATAAATAACTTCTCGTTTTCGATTAGCGTCAAAAATTAGTACTTTTTTTTCTAAGAATTCTGACATGTTACGAAAGATACCTCTTCGGTATTTCCACATGCTGCTCACTCTTCTTAAGTTTTATCATAATTCCAGACCAAAATAATCCTGTAAAATAACTAAATAGTGTTATTTTTAAGCAGTAAACATTGACATAGTCTTACTCCCTTTAACTTTCCTCCGCTCGAGAATACTTGTCATTTGAACATTCAATTCCAATGCTTATATTAAAAGTTTGTAATCGTATTTTCTGTAGAATCAAAGGTTAAAATTCAATTCAGACATCTTTAATACAATCAATTTAATAATAATTCACCCGATGATGTCGAGGGGGCACTGTATAACCACAAGCGACGTTTCCTGTTTATTAGAGGCATATCTCTATTCAAACGTTTTTTATTCATTCCCTTCATACCCTTTCACAAATTCAATAATAACACGACAGTTATTTCGTGATTCATTTCGAGAGAGGTGGAACCCGGTGACTACATATCTAATAAATTGAGCCAATAAGCAATCCAGAACCAAGCTATTTAAATTTTAAATAATGCACTGTAGGGAAGCTCTTTGAAATTCTGTGTGACGGTTTTAAATGATTTTAAGTGCAGCTATTCTCTCACGATTACAAAACTAGCAGCATTTTATAATCCATGCAACACTGTCATAAAGCTTCCTTATACAAACACCAATAGCAAATATTATATTTTAATAAAAAAATCTAAATCATTATTTTATTAATAGATTTTAAATAAGTAACATCAACTATGAAGGAAAAAATTCCAGTGCATCTTTTCCTTATAAGCACAGTATAAATTTGAGTACTTTTTTTAAACGAAAAATAGTCACATGTAAAAAATGTGTCACAATTACTGTTTGAAAGGGGAGATTTGTTTATTTAAACATGAATCATAGATTTCAGTTTATATTTGTATAGTAAGTAGATATTGATTCATGGGTACCCGTATATCGCTTTTATCAGTATGTTTATAAACATACTATCAGTAATGTACTAAAGTGCACACGGGATTATCAGCACTAAATAAATACATCCTCGTAAGACATGAATGGCAAAGAAGCAAGAATGAAATTTAAATGTAGCGAACAAATGTCGGATGGAATGCAGAAGGTATTGCGAATAATAACTACCACATTCATAATGAGAGCTTTATAAAAAAGTACTCATTACAAGTGTTTTATAGCGCTAATTGCAGAACTGCCATAAGTCGTTATTAAAAAAGGATAACTGTATCACCCTACGCTTAATTACTGACGTCGTTTGTTTAGTGCATTTAATTTAGTAGTTGTCTATTTATTATCTGGCGGTCGATTGCAATTAACGGGGGGAACGATGGGCCGACATATTGCACAGGTGAGACGACGAAGTAACCAACATATCCATGATGACAATTAGTCACCGGAGTGACTGTGGAAAGTGATGGAAAACAATGACTTTGGTGGTGCAATACCGGCTGTGACGATCACCTGTCCATATGACACACACGTGTGTAATAATTAATCACTTTATCGGAGCGAGCACGCCTGAGCCGTTTAGTCAAATCGAAGAAATATCGCACTGTGTGACTAATGGTGACCCTCTTTTGGAGTTGGGTGTTTCCCAAGTGGCGCCTAACCCTTGAAAACCCATTGGTGCACTTCGAACACTACATTTAGCCATTCAACTTTGACATTTGCAGGCGGTCACTCAATCTCAATTTTCTACGAAAACAAGGCAAAATTGGTATTCATAATTACCGATTGTTAACCATTAATATCGTCTAAACCACTGTTTATTAACCGGTGGTCCGCGAAGATTTTTGGGTGGGAGCAAAAATTTTAATATTTATTATTTTATTGCAATGTTGATGGTCCGCAAAACATTTTTTTATTTTTTTGGTGGTCCGCGGATGTAAAAAGGTTAAGAAAAAGTGGTTAGACCACAAAAATATTTAACTACATTTAAGTAAATAAAATATTTCAAATAACAATGCAAATTACCATTGATTAGTTGATTTTTATATTTGAAAAATTGAATATTAACTATAATTATGTTTCCGAAGACAATTTTAACGTTTTTGTTACAAATATTTTTTCACACGCTGGCACGCGTAATATGAACAGTTATTGAATAAAAAAAAGTGCAACCATTCAACAATAACTACATCAATTAAACAATCAACACTTTTAATTTACCATTCCCAGAAAGGCTACTACGAAAAAAGCAAAAAAAAAAAAACACAGTCGCTAATTAATTATTCAGCGCACATTATTCATTCAATTCAATCATTCATCATCATCAGCAGGCATGAGAGCTGTCATCAACAATAATAATCATTAGAATACTAATATAAGCGCATTTCATTCATACTCAATTCTATTGAAACAATTTACTGCTTCTGCTTGAATTTTGAATAGAACTGTTGAGCGTATAAAAAATTGCAACCGCATTTTTGCTTATTGCACGTTAATTATAACGAAATTATTTTCTCCTGACATCAAATATTTATAGAATTAATATAGTAAAAAAGCAATGTATTTAGTTCTTCGGGCACTGTCGAATGTTGCTTTAATCAATTTCAGCATCACACCATCGTCAGACCTTTCACTAATTATTATAATAGTACTTGTTGTGATTCCGAAATAGTCGTCTACTTGTGAGATTGTGATATGAATGATTTGATCACTCAGGGAATCTGAACTATTCTCATTCTTTTATTGTATAACTTGTAACCGTACCCGTCATAGATGACAGTATTGTAATTGAAATACTGAATGTCTTAAGTAGTACGTCGGAACTGTGCGTGCACTGTTTACAGTTCGTGGTGTACTTCACTTAGTTCATGAGAATCTTCATAACTACATGTGATATGTTATAATAATAAAACGTCTACAAAGCGGTGTGGGGATATTATATATAAGATTGTTTTTGTGGCAATACATATTACGAATCCATATTATGTTCAAGTCAAAACACCACCCTTCATTGCTGTATTATATACGTAAATAGTTTGTTTTTAATGACACGATAAATAATAACGATTGCGTGAATCCGCCTGCATCTAAATTAGAGCGATATGCCATTATTTTCCTTACGGCACACACAGGTGGTAGGAGCTGCGTCGGGAAACCCCTCGTAAACGTTAAAAACAATACAACAAATTGATGACAAAACACTCGTTCCCATGACACATCCATCGTAGACCACGATAAGTGCGGCGCAAAGTCAACAAAAATGACACAGTGCAGCTGAGTAGTGCATTATCTATCTAATTGGTGACAGCTCAGTTATGCCGGTGTCGACTGTCGCATACCTCAAACATTGCGTGTCCTTTTTTGTCCAATGGCCGTTGAATAATCTCATGTATACTCATTTGTACTAAAGAAGAATGTCACTACATACAGATCTAATCCAAATACAGCTGACGTAATTGAAAGTATGTGTTGCTTATTTTTAGTGGGTAATTAATAATTCGCGTAATGCTCTGAGATTTAAAAAAAGCCTATATATTAAGTACGCCCACTATAAAAATTGTTTCACTTCATTTTACACATGTAACTATAATAATGGTGATAATGTTTTGGGGGACAAATGACAACGTTGGTAACACTGATAAACATAGCCAAATTTGACAAACAGTCAATAGGAGAAACCGTGAGAATATTTACTCGGTTGGACGGTTATTAACAATGGCTTAATAATAATTTGGGAAAAGAATAATTAAAAAACACCCAATTCTTCATCAGTAGTTAGTAACAAATATTGGCGTAACGGTTATTCACATGCAGTAAATACTGTCAGGTTTCACATGCTAGCTTACGGCGACCAAGTTAACAAAATTATTGCTATTTATAATTAGATTAAATACTTCTTTATCAGAGTACAAAAAAACCTGTTAACCGCGATAATACCACCACAGCACGTTTAGAGGTGTAAAATTTCACAATGTCGTCAATATCCGGCGAGTCGAGTATTTTTCAACGGTTACCTAACAACTGAAATATGACATATAAAATGTTGAATATAATTAAAACATTTTTAATAAACTATTTTGTAGGCAAAATGACAAAAAATATCTTTTAAAATTAAAGTAAATAAACAATCTAACACATAATTAATCGACTAAAGAATGCATTCACTGTAGTCAAATATTCGATTCCTGCCAAACGAATACTTAATATTTGAATTGACATCCCTAGACATGTTACTAAGGAAAACAAGGGGAATTTTTCTTCAATGCCGCGATTAATCCGCAATACGTTAAGTAAAAAAAAACAAACTAATAAATAAACTAGATATTTCATGTTGCTGACGAAGATCCAACAAAAGCAAGTAGTGACTCGTCATAACTGTTGTCACGTGTATGAAATTAACTAAGTAAAACAAATACAACACACAGATGGCGCGGCTGAGCCGGAAATGGCAGTCGTAAATACACGAGGAGATAGGAAGGATATAAGGTTGAGAAAGGACCAAGGCAGGAAATGTCGTTTCGCCGAGTGGCTTTAATATTTGCCGCGCACGCTTCAGCTGACGGCAATAACAGAGGACTACATTCTCGGAAGAAAAGTCGTCACTGGGCTTACGTAGAACTATGAAAGTTAGATTTAAAAAAAAAATGTTCCTATACATAATTACATCACGCTCATTCCCCTTAAGTATTGTTCCATTCACGAGAGTAGTGTACAATTCATTCAGTGCAACTGCCGAGTGAATCAGAGATCCCCTAGTCATAAATTCTATTATCCTAAATGGTGCTTAAACATTCGATGCCATATGCGCGCAGCGTCGGGCAATTTGCACCCTCCACTGTCAGGGGGAATCTATTAAATTTTGCATTTGCGACTAGTAGAAGTCCTTGAAATTTTCAGGGACATCAGTGCAAGCTGCTGCATCAAATAATTTGCAATAGTATCACTTTCACAATGCGTTGCTGTATGCGCGAATTTAACCTATGATGGATTACATTTATTTAACAAATATACCCATAATTAAATATGGTTAATTCCAGGGATATCGATCCAATAAAACGCAGTGAATTATGCGATTGCTATGTAGTAATTCCACTATACGTATAAAACATGCCGTCACGATGTACGCAATACAATCCGCATCGATCTGTTCTTTTGCGTAATACAGAACTCCCAAGAAGTTACCCGCACCGCAACCGTGCCCTAAAAATACTAAACGGATATGTTTTCCCCAAAGTGGTGCAACAAAATAGTCAAATATAAATAAAGATATCTAAAATAAACGCCTAAATATATTAGAACTAAAGCGAAAATCAATAACTGTTTTATTTATAAAGTAGTCATATTCGGTGATACAAATGAAAGGCAAATAAATGTGAGCGAGGTAAAAGCTTCTTGTTGCAACCGGCATTCCTGCTGTAGAGCGAAAGCTCTCGATAAAAAGATACGCAAGTTGCAACGCAAACAATATAGTAAGTCGTAGTATCTACTTAATGGGGATGAGTCAGCCGAGAGCAGCTGTTGAATGACTGCAAGCACGTAAGCATCCGGCAAAGCTCTCAGAGACGAAGCTTCGTTTGCGTACGTGGTTTTTTCTTTCTTTATATGGGAACCCTCGAGACTCCAAATACTACTAGTAAACATGGAATCCGCATTTTTCGAGCACAACAATGCGGGGATTTGTTTGCGAAACACGAAGTGATTTAGCTCTCTGAGATTTAATTTGTTTTCTCACTGTATTGCCGCGGAGTGTTCTGAATTAACAGCCATAGAATTTAATCAAGCGAAATTGCATTCATTCTTGGTAAGTTATTTCATATTAATATAATACGAATATAGGATGTAACCACAATATAAAATAACCATTCGGAAGCACTTGTAGTCAGTTAGGTATGTGCTATGGATAAAGATTAACTATTTATATAATAGCATACTTTCAACAGTGTATATACTTAACGTAACAGCCTCGTATGTCTACAATAACAGTCATATGTGACCAAACAAACACCGTTAATAAGCCAGCAACCATAAAATAAATCGGTATTGCTAAAGATGTCCTCTCCTAACAAACATAAAAATTTATCGATAAGTATGGAGGTCACTAATACATAGGAAGAAATGCCTTAATGTGGACAATATATCGTGCGGGTTCCGTAACGCATTATATTCAAACATCAAGACGATTCTAAAGTGACTCGGAATCAAACGAAATCCCCGATACAACGATCAATCAATCTCACACCATTCTGCCTGAACACCACGTGCGTATAAAATTATATCGTTTGCCGTGTGCAGCATTCCCGACCACGTGTGCGAACGGGTGCACTCGGCACACACGACACGTGGCCCCCAGGCCCGGATGACTCATCTCGCAGGCGGCAGCATCCACCAAGACTCCTCGTCTAAATCGGTCGGCGAGCGTAGTATTTTTGTATCGGCAGAAGTAAATAATAAATTTTACCAATACGCATAGCGCTGCGCCGATGAGATTGACGGATAACTTTGGGCACCTTACCAAGATGCATTACTTTAGAAAATCGGCTGTGACATGCGTGTGTTTGGTGATTTAATCAGAGAATATGCATACTGAGAGATGTATTGTCAGGTTAAAAGATATCCTCATCGATTAAATGAATCCAACCAATAATTAATGACGAGTACCGTGACGGTGTCCGTGGCCCAGTTGGTAGCATCGTTCGCTACGGTTACGGATGTCTCGGGTTCAATTCCCGGTGCGGAAGGTTTTCATAACTTGATCTTTCAATAGATTTATGGATTTCTTATCGCAGTCTGAGTGTTTGCGATGTCTAAATCTCCCTCCCACCCATCCGATCCTCACGGGGCGTAGCGAGAGCGATTAGCTAACCACTAGTCCAGTCTTAGCCCTATCCATACTCCCTTTGAAAAAAGAGAGGTTGAGCAACTGAGTAACAAACAGTTTTCATAGAAAATTCCGTTGAGATACCTCCATTAGGAGACCATATGCTACACGTTGGGAGCGGACATGGAAAAAACTTTCGAGGAATAAAATTAATAAAACAAACGACATTAGATTTTAAAAAAGTCACTTTTGACGAAATAAGTATTAGGTAGTTTACTTAAACATGTAAAATATCGTCCCAACTCGGGAAAAATATACATTTAAAGTGAAATAAAAATTTTAATCAAACCAAATTATTACAGATTCAAGTGCATTCATTTCTATCATTTTTTTTTAATTTTACTGTATCTGAAAAATATATTGTTTGATTGCATGTGACAAAAGCAAAAACTATTCGACAATGATTCACTCTCAAAAATAGCATTTCCGACTTAACGTTTTAACCATATCTATGATAATACTATAGTTAATATACTGTATAATCAATTTGACTACAGTACAATCAAGTCAGTTGCATACATATTGAAAGGATTACAACTAAGTTCTCGCCCTGCTATTTATTTTCTTTTGACTAATGCGCCAAAATAAGCACGACAAATACAATATGAAAAATCGCATTATAACATTATGAATATCGAAGTTTACTCAAGGTGTTTTAAAAATACACTGATTTCTCAAATACACACTTTCCAGCTATTTCGGGCGACAGTACAAGATTAGAATATTACTCAGCGACGGCGGTTGGAAAATTCAAGATACTACACATAATATTTCTGGCTCGCGATGCGTTGGTTCAAAGATCGAGCGAGAAAAAGAAGAACCAACTTATCGATAGATATAATTAGATCCATTAAATTATGCTACAAGACTTTGAAACAGCTTAGAAATCACGCAATTACTCAGCCAATAATAATTTAATGTTTAGTCATACGTTCTAAGATTATAGTAAGTAAGAATTAGCTGTGCAGTAGTGTATTATATAATCCAATTACTAGGTTATCGAATAAAGCATTCACCTGTGTATCGATCAAGTTATGCATTCAGACATTTTATAGATATCAAGTGACAACACATAACATGCTAGTAAAAAATTACGCACGGTAATAAACAGTGGTTGTTTGTAAACAAAAAAGATTGGCGCCGACTTACGAAATTGAATAACATCTGACTTTTTTTACCACCATAGCATAAAATGTAGATAATTTCGTCGAAAAAATGCGATAAAAAATGAAATTGTATGTTTAGTATGGTTTCTATTACGACTAACATGGAATAGTGGAATGAAAATGACACAGGGTTCGCATTTAAATAAGTATTAAATAAATCAGCAATTCTGGCGCGCCGAAAGGCATAATTAGCTTTTCAAATAATTTCCTAATATACCTAATAATAAATCAATGCGGAATAAGCAAGGAGTGTAAGACACAAAAAAATATTCATTGTTACGTCGATGTATCACTTCCTTGAAACAAGATATTGTACTATGCGTATAGAGAAAAAAAAACACTTCAAATACAAGAAAGTGTTTCCGGTTAAGAAACTTGCAGTGAGCTTACGGGGGGACACGAGCCGGAGGGGTGGAATAAGGCTCTGACGGCCTTCGCTAGTCGCTCACCTTGCCGAGTCCGCAGGCAGGCAGTGGCCAGAGTCTGCGCTGGCGATTGCCGACGCCGCAGCGGTCGACGCCCTACGCCTCAAGGACGCCGCTCCCCCTTGCCTTCCAAGACACTGCACTTACGGCGTCGGTCGTTTAGTGAGTGAATCATCATTTATTTTAAATGTCATCTCAGATGCCAAACACTATTTCTTTCATTGTGCGTTATATTTAGAAATAATTGATGTTTCACGTATAAAGTTAGTTTACGTGACTACTTATGTATGTATTTATAAGAATAGTTTTACCAATCAGACTATAGGAATTCGATTAGTTACATGTATGTATTTACAAACTCCTGATAATGAATGTACTATGCATGCTATTCAACTAATGTACAAAGAGTGTCCATATCAACCAACAAAATCTCTATTGATTAAATAAAAACATAGGAATGTATTTCATTTGTGAGAAAACATTTTCGGTTGGTTGTTTATTCTCCTCCTAAAGATAAGTACTTTCTTCAAATTATTGTAAGACTTCAGCTAAATACAAATGCAAAGATTTCCTTATCGGCAAAGCTGTATAGTAAGCGTGCATAATAAGTGGGACATCTGCAAATTATAAATAAGGAAAAGCCTGACAGTCTGGTCGTACCACAATAAAACGAATTAGTGGTGGTCGAGAGCCCGCAGTCAATGCATCGCAACTTTGTGCGTATCTCATTCTAAACGCAAAAAAAATAAACACAGAATTTCACAGGCGTGATTCACAGCGCTAAGTCGGGACACTTTGACCCTGTTTTGAGAGCGATCTCGGAAAAATAAAAACGATGACAAAACGGAGCGGCAAGTCATCCGGTCAGTGCGCCATGCGACGCCGCGTGCGCGACGGACCCTATGGCCAACTCGTCCTTCTTTATGACACGGGGCACAGATTAATCTATTTTGGAAAGAATTCAAAAAAATATTTCTGGGAATCACAGAAATAATTATCGGTTTTCCGAGCGAATCTTTTTCTCTTCAGAATTAAATAAATTGGTCTTTGTCTTTTTGCAGAGTAATGATTGTGTGCTCAGAGCATGACCAGTGTACATATTTGAATTATGTCCGCACTCCACAAACAGAATTCGTTTAAAGAAAACTCTTTGTATGTATTGCACAACCTCTCTTTTCATAGATAATGATTTGATAGGGTTAGAAAATAATAAGTGTTCAGCTAGTCGCTCTCTCTGAATTCCGTGTTTAAGGTTTCGATACGACATGGGTGAGAAAAAAATGTAAGCACTGACAGACATTGTATGATTAAAAAATCAATTTAAGCAAGTGTGCAAGGGATTCGATCTCATTACCACGAAACTGGATAGAATAAACCTAATAACATTTACCACTTGGCTATGGCATATATATATATAAAAGGGCTATTGAGCTTAAACTAGCATGTATTTTTGTCAAATCGCAATTTTTTCCGTGATAAGTATTTGATTGGATGATATTTTTTATGTGATGAAGAATATGCTTACTTGCACATATAATACAATTTCAAATGAAAAATTAAGATTCTTGCGATAAACCTCTTATTTTTAAATAAGCATGGTAATAGTAATATATTATAATTAAAACTTTATATGACCAAGTATCGTTTTCATTCGCTGAAAATCTCGTTTGTATACATCCTGATAGGTTGAACACGCATAGAGTCAGAACACAATTATTTACGAATAAAACTTAAAAGGCTTCGGAGAAACGGGACGTCTGCCAGCACGAGAAGGCGGCTTGTTAATTTGTAAAGTGAGATATATTATTAGGCTACGGTATCGACTGTCTCCGATCCAGAACGGCTGCCATTATAAATGTATAAAATATTGCATATATGTTATTATTAATAGGCTTGGATGTGAGTCAGGATAGCAGCGGGCGCTCGTGACTGTCCCGAGCGGTTAATTTCGCTTCCTGGCCGACGGCCCAAGAATCGGCGTCGCGACGCCCTCACCCTACACGAGCACGGTATCGGCCCGCGACGTCGAACTGGGCCAAGCGCCGACTTTTTTCTTCGTTCGAGTTTTTCTTTAAGCCCGCCTCTGACTCACCACCGTAATAACGTTCATAGTGTTTTGCAATGTTTTGACGGTCGAGTTCTATTTTCACACGCAGACAGGCAGTCGTTTCGGCGAAGGTGTGTCAGACGCGAGCAATTTGCATGTGTGAGTGAGTACTAACTATTATTATCCGCAATTTATCGTTAAAATGTTGCGAATATTTTTAGACTGCAGACGGCATTCCCATTACTTTCGTTTTTTTTTTTATATATTTCACTGTTACAAAAACAGACTATGATTCACATTTAAGAAGAAAACATGTTTTCGTGATCTCTTGATGATGCGGTATTATTTACCACAACGCTTTGTCCACTTACTGTCCCTTTCTTATGTGATAAGAAACATTGCCATGGATTAACATTAAAACTAAATCATAATCCATCGAGATTCCAAGTTGAAAAGAAGGACAATATTAATATTATCTTTGGATTTCAATGAGATTATCAAATCGTTCTCATATTGACATGCAATATTAATAATATATAAAAATAGTCGTACAATGTTTGATATTGAGTAAAAAAGCAAAATGGTTTAGGCGCTTACCGATAAACTCAAACGCTTCCTCGAAGTATTGCTTTAGGTTCTGCTGTCCACAGTCGCTGGCGGGTATTCTCTTGTGCGTGACTCCGGCCGTAGGGGGTGGGCAGGGGACGGTCCTCGTGACGTTCAACACGCACGTGGCGCCCAACTCTCGGAGGCAGGCGGCGTCTGATGCGTCGCGGCCGTTTCCGAGGTACAGGAATGGGAGCACTCTACTAGCAGGGTGGTTATCTATATCTGAAACGAAAGGATTCTTCAGATATCCAGCAGCAAGTAAATTGCATTCAGTTTAACATGTTTCCCACTCAACAGACTCTGTAACAATATTGATGCGAAAATTTTTATTTAAGCGGCGTTAATATTTTCAAAAATAAGTCAATTTTCAATAATTATAATGCCTCAACAGAATTTAAGTTAAGCGATCAAATCTTAAGCTTAATTTAATTGTATTATTGACAAATAATAAAAAAATACATTTATTCTATGCGGACACATAGCTGCTGCGATGGTTCATTCCTTACAGCCATGCGATCAACTCGCAACCTCGCGTTGAGCATTCATGTCATCATTATTTTTTTCCAACTCAATTGAGCGTGACTAAAAATTACGGATTATTAATTTAAACGGATTATAAGCCTTATGTACTAATATGTTTAGAAATAAATAGTTAGAATATTACAGTATGTTTTATAGTCAAAATTTCTATCTCACCCTGATTGTGGTATTGGACCAAATTTAATACAGGGCCTGTATGTAACATGACGACCTTAAATCGATTTAAAACACTACTGATATGATTTATTCTAGATTCTTACAGAACATGACACACGCATTTATCATACTTCAAAATAATACAAACAATAATATTCGCGATTAAAATTGTATATTGTAACGAATTATTGAATCATCTGTGCACACATGTCGCAAATAAACAGACCATATGACGCCGCGCAGCACTTCTCTGAAATGGTTAACCGCAGGAGGAAAATATTTTCGCTTTTGACTTCCGATACAGCGGACTATTCAAAAGGCCAATCCTATGAATAAACGAATTTAATCTAAATCATTCGCATAATATATATCATACATTGCGCGAATATGAGTGAAGTAGAGCATGTGGACAAACCATTGATACCGCCCGCCCATGTTGCAGAGCTAAGGTTCCGTGAAAATATATGGTATCTGTCCTATAAATGACTTACAGAATGAATAATGTCAAAATAAATAAATATTGTAGTTTAATAAGTATCTATGTAACGAAAACAATTTACAGTAATTAATACTAGATAATTGTTATGATCATGTTACCCAAGTAAGAGGATAACGTTATAAAGTTGGTAATAATCGCTGCACAGATGGTGGTTAAAGTTATATGTATGTACAGGCGTTGGATTTTTCGCTTTCTCGCTCAATCACATGTCAAGTAAACAGTACGAGCGAGATACAGTGGCATGCGGGTGCATGCTCTTGCATCCTACTTGCTCATACACGAGTGATGTTGTGCGATAGAGATAAATAAGTCCACCGCACACCGATGGTATGTAACTCTGTAAATTATAAGTACTATACCAACTATATTTGAATTAAACGAAAACCCGATTTACTGTTATTGTGGTTTCATCATCTATCTCGGATAAATAGGAGATAAACAGACTATAACAAAGATTTAATTGCAATTAATTCAATCACGCCTAGAAAACAGTCGATTACTTCAAACAGAATCTGCGTAATCGCTCGCTTTAAAATATTGAAATCAGTATGCTTACATTTGGGGGTTGGATACCGTTAAAAATCTCACATGAATACATTTACGTATTTATGGGATACTATGATTATTGTTAAAGAAAATTACGTTTCAGAATTTAATATCAATTTAAGACAATATGTAATAAAAATACTGTTGTAATCTGATTTTCCTCGCCATATATAAAATTAAATCTCGACTTTCATTATTTTTGTCATTATGATAGTAATTCTACGTAAGTGTATATCAGTGATAAAAATGATTCAATGTGAAAAGTCATTACTTGCCAGTCATAAAACAATGATAAAATGACAACCATTTCTTTTCGGATTCATAACAATTATCACTGTGGATGATTAATACACAATAATAAATACTTCACTTATCACAGAACAACTATGTTCATAATAATGCATTATTCACCCGGAAGATAAAAGAGTATCGATATTTAATTGTTGTTTTATATCTCGATGGAACTGGAAGCTAATGAAATGCTTAATCTGTGTCGATTCTAGATTGATATTTAAGAATCAAACTAGAATGTCATTTTGCAAACGGATTAGTTATTTGGGTAATGTGAAAGTTGTGGTTTGTTCTCTTCTATAGCATAATATTTTCACATGAACAGATTTTAATACTCAGTTGATAATGCTCGTGATGAGCGAAACCGGTCATGATCATTATAAATATGTGGAAGTAGTACAAATGAATTGTGTTATATTTAAAAAAGAAAATATGAACAGATTTAACTGTGATTAATTGGATCAAAGAAAATCTGTTTATATTGAATATCCAATGACAAGAACCTAGAAGTTGTTTTTCTATGTAAAAGATTTACCCCTTTGGGTAAAAGGGGATTATCGTAACTACACAACTTCCGTAATCGGCTAAATGCCCCAAAACAAGAAATGAAACGTAATGCAAAACGGTTGCCAACTTTCGATAGAAGACGATACATGTTTAGACGTTCAACAGATTTAATGTAACAGCTGATTTTATTGTTGCATTTTCCGGAAATTGAAATAGACAATAATAAACATTGATTGCACGTTCATTCGTTGACAATTATTGTAAGTAAGCGGTTATTTTCTGTGATTTCGGTGTATTAAAATATTAAATCTGTTTATATCTGGTATTGATATGATTATACACAATAGGTAATGAATTTTATGTAATATATATCAAACAAACAATATTTATAGGTAATACTCAGGACACTCGCAATCAATTTGAATGGGAGAATGCCACTTAGTGTTTACAGTAAACTAAATTTAATTATCACGTTGATGTTATGTGTCAACCCTCCACTTTTGCAAGTTATCGATAAAACGGAAAAAAATGTGTACGAGACTTTCAATTGCCTAACTAAAACTAAACAATTATGTATTGCGTCTGCGGGTCAAGTACTGTACATATTCAACAAGTGACACAGGTCAAAAAACTGGCGAAATGACATTATGACCGAATTCGTTTTCATGCTGATTGGTTTATTGGCACGCAAGTTATTGTAGTGCAACATTTTAAATTTATTTACTGTTGTCATCTTCAAAATAAATCTTATAATTAGACCTGTGTCGTAAATCAATTAAGCCGTCTGACAAAATATTTTGTTACGCATTGTCTCAGGATGTATTTATAGGATTATTACGTCGTATAAATGACAATATTATTATTTTACGTTGAGCTACTACAATTTCCAAGGACATGATATAAGCTTATAAAATATGAAGTAAAAAAAAATGAATTACCGAATGTAATATTAGTCTTACAAATCATGTTGTTAAACATGTACATTTGTATTTAGCGTTATGTGGAGCACGTCTTGCGATTCATCAATATTTTACACTGCAGAAACACTACAAAATATGTATTATTATAAGTTGTCTGAACGTTATATGTCTTCAATGTGCTTCATTTCGAAAGAGAAAGTCGAAAGAAGTTCTGCTTATGATAAATCGTTCAAGTGTACCTCAATGGAGTACGTACCTAGTCTTGAATATTCAACCAAATCAATACGTGGCGGTTAATTACCTGAAGCCTCCAGCGGTGTGGCGGGGAGTTGCGACCCTCCCAGGTCGGGAGAGGGCGGACATCCCCCCGCGGGAGGAACACGAGGAGCGGCTCCCGGCAGAAGCGTATCCTCGCACAGTTCCTTGTGCCTTCTGTGGAACTCTTTGTGACCACCTGCAAGAAAGCGACGTACAATGATTACATATAAATTCATATTTTTGAGTCAATTATGCTTTTCAAAGTATCGCCAGGAAAAAAACAACTGCTTGTCAATAATACATAACTTCAACGGACTAGGTAAATTACTGCGATGCTGACGGCAAATAGTGCTGAACTGAAAAAACATACATATTTTATTAAGGAAAGGTAGGTTGTGTGGATTTCAATCTATACTATGATAAACAATGTCATAAAAATATAATCTAATAATATTTTCAATTACATAGGTATATGTATTATATTTTAAGTAAAAAAAAAATATTCAAAGCTAACTGAAAGAAATTTGAAGAATTTTATAACAGCCTTTATTTAACGCATTAACTCTCTTAACCCTAACTCAATCGTGTTAGAATATTTTTTGTCAATTATAATTATTTAATGATATTCAGGTGCTCGATATGTGTGATCATTGTATGAAAAAGTCACATTTCAATTTTACGCTGACTGTACTTGATACATTTAAGAAATAAACGTATTGAATACGACGATACATTTACTGAGAAATAATATCAAAAGTATCTTGAAGGAATTCGTTCCAAGAGATCAACTATCCATAATGGTAAATCACGAGGCGGAGGGAGAGGCTTCACGAGCGCGGCCAGAGCGTTTCGAAAGACCAAGCCGGCAGGAAGCGTGCGCGGCCTTCGCGGGTGGAAAACTACTATGCAGAACCAGCTCCCTGAGTGAGTCACCATCACGGTACAGTTTTGATACCTCGTTTTGCTCGGTTGATCCTACCGGCCGCGACTTAGCACGTATTGTCTTCAGGCCTAAACATCATGCGATATAGGCCACTTTACATTACGAAGCTTTTGTTTATCAGGTTCTAAGTATTGTACAGAAATCTTCCAGTTTTAATAAAATTCGGATAACTAGCATAGCTCCCTACATAGTATATATTGTACAATATCAAATAGAAAATTTTCCAAGCCGATTCGGCGTCCACGGTTTAATACCTAGATATTGATACTGAAATACTCCCAAATATCAGTATGAAAGTTAAGTACTATCCACTAGTTTGGCCTAGTAGGTATTTGTTTACTTCCCATATTGCATATTGTCGGTTTAGATCAGCGGTCACCAAACTACGGCCCTCTAAATATTTTCATCTGGCATATTCGTTAACGCTAAAATTTCTCGGATATTCTCTTTATTGAAATTCTAAAAATGCAAGTAGTGCAGGCAAAATAGAACAATAGAAATGTCCAAATAATAGCCCCCAATCGAAAATATTCCGTTGTTTTTTTCTTCCTTTTTAATTAGATGTGCAGTAGGCCTACATATATAAATAGATACCCATTCATTATAATAAACATTTTCCATTACAAATTCCAGTGTAAACTACATTTATTTGCAACTATTCTTATTGTAATCTAATTAGAGCATTATATAATTTATATGAACATAACATATAAATTAATACTCTAATTCAAATAATTAATTGCATTTATTTGTCGTTTTCCCGACCCAAGTTTTAAAAAAAATCAAACTGGCCCGATACTCAAAAAGTTTGGTGACCACTGGCTCAGAATTTACAGTTCGTAACAACCACAATTCCTTAGAAGGAATATTAGTATTATTTTCCTTACATTATTTCTATGAATGTAGAATTTTTAACTGTGCAATAAGAATTTCCAATTATGACAGTCAATTTTTTGAGAATGGTCGGAGCACTTACAATCAGGTTAAAATATCTGTATGTTAAAAGTTGTGTGGTGATAAATTTCCATCAATGGCGATACGTTACCGATTTCCCAGTTTATGAATGGATTCAAGTTCATCTTTTCAATACAGTATAAATAACAAAGTATTATTCAGTTCTACCAGAATTTTATCAATATGTTTATAGCTATTTCGGCTTCACGCCATCTTCAGAACTATAGTTATATTATAATGTAATTCTACCAAGTAAATGTCAATTCAATTAATCTAGTCCATTTGCACACAGCAAATTTAGAAGTCTATGTATATTACAAGGACTCGGATAATATTTTATTGCAAATTTATCAAAACATGTTATCAGTATTAACGTCACGTTTTACTTGTTCTAACTGAAGAACAGAAGCAACACGATAACAGAACAAAAACTTAATTACGAACTAGCGCGAAAATTAATATGTACCTATACCTACTAAGTACTTAGAAAAATTAAATACTTAAAAATCATTTGTTTACGATACTCGCATTTTTTAAATTAAGAAACATCTCGAATAAACATGATTTTATGATATACAGAAATAACATTTTTATTATATTTATTGTTTTATCAATGTCTAAGAAGCATTCAAATAAAATAATTATATCATCGTGGTGCAAATTACGAGCATCGAGTCCGTAGTTTCAACGCTTACACATCTGAATTGGTGTTTGGTAAACAGATTAAATTATTTGTATGCATGCACCTATCTACATAATGTAATGTAAACAATGCAGATTCAATACAAATCGAGTAAAATGTACACACTGCTATCATAACGTACCTACTATCATGTCAAATAAATTGTACCTATGGTAATATATATCTACCAAGGTACTTAGTTGCTTGGAAAAAAAAACAATTTATATTAGACTGACCGGCAAACTAGGGTTATTATCTACCGTATTCAAAAATTATAAGGTTTAATATTTGAATACGGTAGATAAAAACCCCTTTTTTTAATTTTTTACAAAAATAATATTTCGATGATGATTATTTATTCAATCAGCCAATTTCGTTACTTTATACACTATTAAAAATATAAAGGTGGGTGATCTGAATTATACCCATAATATAGATACTGGTTAAAGATTGCAATGCAACTTTACTTTAGTCTATGCTCATCTTTGTACAGTAAATCTTCAATAATAAGTACAGAGCAATAAGATTACCACAGAAATACTATCAATAGAAGTTTAGATAAAATTGGATTTCTATGTTTACGTTTAGTCGGGGATATTTTCAACTTTTGTCTGAAAGATAACGCTACTCAGGAACCTGTTGGTGATGATGAGCTTTTATATATTCTATTATTCAGATTGGCATCTGGCATGTCTAAGTTTCAATCGATGTGTTACAAATTTATGTTGGCAAGCCGCGGAATACTATCATTTTTTGAATTGATTAAGTAACAGGACACAATTGTTTAGCAGGAAATGTTTCTCAGCACTAGTCGAGGCCTCAATATTGTGGAAAAATATTCCGACATCGACGAATGAGTCACCAGATATTTACATTTTAACCTTGCACCCGTGTGGCGAGTCGCTGACAATATCGCTGCCGTAAATTATAAGACAACTGACGTACACAAATAAATTATTTCGCAGCTGTAGACATGGCAGAGAATAACTGACAGCGATGTTAAAACACCCAGTTACATTGAAGAAAGTGGCGGTTGAAACTTCAGTTACAAAACACGGCCAGCTGATTTCTTTAAAATATAACTCAAATCTAATTGAGAAGAGATCAGTTGCCATAGATCAATGCGATGGACGTACGGATATATATTATGAAAACACTAAATTGACATGAACCTAATGCGACAATTTGACACACTTATACAACTACGAAACCTACTTAAGTTTTAAGAAAAAACATTTTCACATACCAACTGGTTGAAGAGGCATAAACCTCAGAACGAGGCATGGTGATTGCCTTTTTAGCCTCATATTAACACCAACTGTGCAATCACTTGCCACTGATCTTCCCGCGCGTGATCCTTTGATCGACGGAATCTTCGAAGTTTATCACAACACTTCAATTACACAAATCCAACGTTCGAGGGAACGTTATGTAAAAGAAGATACACCAGGAAATAAAAACGAACACAAATAATAATTTCAAGCACGAACTGTAGTTCGCTTAACTATTAACACTATAACTTTCACTGAGAGATAGAAGTAAACACAGTCACGTTGCAGTATATCAATTGTCAACAGTTGAATGTGATCTGGCGAGTTTTCATGTTTGTCCGCATAAATATTCACTTGCGTCTAAATGCCTACGACAGTTGTAAATAACTGATCGTTTTCGAAGAGCGTTTGAGGACAGACGCAGAGTCGCTGCCAGCTTGAAGCATGTGTCATCACCGAGAGCGGGGATTGGCCGGCGATTGTGTGACGTAGCTCGCATATGCCGGTGTGTGAAAGAAACAACGCTACGAAATCCCTGCAATATTCAGTGCTCAAAAGGGAGATAAACACAACGATGTAAACTGAGAGGGACATAGGTGTTTTTTGCGTGCGCAAAGGCGATGGAAAGTTTGTTGTGCATTGGTGTGGATTTGTTTTTTTTCTCTATTTTTATGACATTGATGAAAAGATGAGACCGAGATGACGTTTGATCCTTATCAATTTATCATACAGAAATTAACCCAAGTGACGAATTAAATAACTGCCAAAGAAACCACTTTATTAAAACTAAGAATAATAATCAAACATGTTTTTTTCTAACAAATTGAATATAATAAAATGTAATGAGCCTGAATATGATTGACTACAGTTAACTTTCGAATATGCGATTTGTGGATTATCTGTGCAAAAATTCAAAATAATAATATAACCTACAAAATAAAATCCACCAATAATGTTAAAAGTTGTAAATTCACCAGTTGACCTAAAAATGGCAGCCAGAATTACATATGAAAATTTCACGTAGCTCTACTGTTCACCATTTAGGAGGAGTTCTTGAAACAGGCAAATTGATACATGTATTTTCTGCTATATAGGTACCTAGTATAGTTTTAAATGAATCGCAAATTTAAAAGGCATCGAAAAATTTTCAACACATAAGAGAACAAATTATTAAATCGACAAATAGGACTTCTAACTTTCTGATCTATAAGTGTTGTTTCGTGGGTGTAGACTACAAAACCGTCGGGTATTACTTCGATTATCCGTTTTGAATGGGTAAGATTATCCGGATAATCAGGACAACAAAACACTTACCGTCTCTTACCGTCTCTTGAAAATCTAATCATTCATTGATGCTTTTTTGTGATAATTATGGCGCCATTTTTAGAGACATGGTGCTATTTCAAAAACAGCCCAGCCCAAACATACTTTAAAGTGTGTATCTTGATTAAAATTAGGTAACTCTTTTTGTAAAAGATCTCTTTCACATGATTGGTAACCGAAACCCATATCCTTACTGATAAACATTCAATTGGTAGTATCTTCAACAATACGATATGAAATAATTAATAAAACGTTATAAGTTCATATTAATAGTTCATAAACATTTTTTGTGTGTTCTAATGAAATGTTGGTGTTTGAAACAAAACAGCGAAAACGTCATTTTAATTCCCGTTGTTTTTTAGAAAGTAAATAACTATAGGCTTAAATGGTAAAGAAATTACATTTCACAATGAACGTAAGTTTAACCTTTAACGTTTTCTTTGAAACATATACCAAGCTAAAAAAGAAAATCTCAAAATTAAATGTGTCGCCAATATCAATCAAATATTAGAATGTTAAAAAGTGAATTCTATACATTCAATATTTTAACTGTAAAATAACCAAAGACTTTCTATAAACACAGTTTGTGAGTGATTCCGCTTAAAACTTGTATTTCTTCTATTGATAAAAATATCAATGAATCGAATTCGAATAACACAAAGATTTTACACGCAAACTTCAGACAGAAGGTTTATACGCACCATCGAATGACTCCCGAAATTCAGGACTAATCAAATCACGAACAATTTATGATAAAAATTAATACTCTTTTTTTTTACTGAAAACCCACAATCAGTATTCGCAAAGAGTTTTTCTCATTGTTTTCCCCATGCATACAAAACTTTCAGCTGACAGAATCTTTAGTAAGGCTCGAGAAAATGTGGGAAAGTGATATAAAGACCTATAAATTGATATAACCAGGAATTTGAGAGGCACAATAGGTAAGGAAGGGGGGACGGAACACAATACCTTTAAAGAATATTTATTTTTTATGTTTTATTTATTTAAGTATAGGTATAACTCGAATTGTATAATTGCACCTATGTAATGTTCCGTAAAATTTTCAAAACGTCTTATTTTATCTACAAAATATTTATTTATATCGCTCCCCCAATTGAAATAGCTGTATATTTCATTCAACATGCAGTACATTCATACGGTCTTCAATTTATTATTATTGCGCTCCCGCTGCAAGTCTGTTTTCCCTGTTGCGCAAGATTTAAAAATTTGCGGCCTTCAGAATAATACCTTCATCCTTTTGCTACCGCTGTTATATTTTTAATAACCATATTTGGTGTTGCAGTTTTAGTGTGTATTGCTTTGTTTCACTTCTAGAGAATGTCCAATTATAGTTCCATACATTACAGTAAATAAATGCTCAATTCACAAATACATACTAAAAGTTTTTTTTATAGCGATCCTAATAAAAATTATAAACACACGTATGATAGTTTTATACCTTTTTAGATATTGCAATATAAAAGAAGCTTTATTGTTGGTTCAACTCTCAATTATTTCAGAAAAACCTCAGATTGTTAAAATTTAGAGTGCATTAACATTTAATATATTTATACGGAATGGTTACTAGCACACTAAATTTGTTATAAAAGATGGATTTAGTCAATAACGAATAGTTCTGGGAAATGTTATATACCGCATTCTGTCACAGAAATTCATTAGTTGTTCGACAACTTGGCTTCCTTTGAATAAATATGATACAATAATTCAAGGGTCTCCAAATTACACCCACGATCACCATGAATCCGGTCTGCACACTTAATTATTAATATAAAATGAATGCTAATCGAATTTGTAATGTACCAAAAAAAAAAAACACCACCACTGATAGACATACACCCCTATTTATAGAATGCAATTTAATATTATAAAAATAATTAATGAGACTAATGTAAGTGTTTTTTTCCGCTGACAATTATTACTGTATCATGGATCTGTAGAGGTTGCGTAGGTGCGTATTTTTTTAATAAAAAACATCAAAGAAGTTTTATTTAAAAAAAGTTACGATATGTCGATAGTGTTGGTACGGTGTACTGGGTATTGGTCCGCCCTACTTAGTGAGATTAGAGTAAGTCTGGCCTTCAACAAATGATAAACTTTTTATGTAAAAAGGTTTAGAAAACGACATTAGAAAGACTTAATTCAACGAAGTAACTTACATCATCATGTAAAATGATTTATTTGCTTGTAAACCAACAGCCGGACCAGCTTTTAATAATTATAATATTAGGAAAACGAATAATTATTCTGTTGTCGTGTCCAAATAGTCAGATAAATAAATTTGCTGTAAACAAGATAACCAACCGAATAGGGGAGAAGTAATCACTTCACTTACTCAGTTATTTATTGAAATCTGTCGATATTCTATTTTCTATTCATTCAATAGATTATAATTTGGATATAATCAAGGGGTTGGATTTGTAGCACCCGTAATAAAAACCAAGATCACATACTATTAATGTTTATTTCGTGAATGATTAACAGATCGGGAAAAATGTTTTGTTTAAAGTGAAATTTGAAACGCAAGCAAGACCGAAATACAGTTTATGAAAATTTAAATAGAAATTTGATACAGTTTGACAGAATGCCACAGTATACATATGGTAATTTTATTGATACAGTTAACGTGTATGTAAATATTGATACAATATGTTTTGAATAATACGTTGTCGAAAAATATAAGTTTTGTTTTGATAAAATCAAAATGATTCACTTGGCATACAGTTATTTATTCATGCAAACATTGTTTTGTAAAATGAACCGGATTCATTATTTAAAGTTTTTGAGTCACCTTTTATTATTCTTATTTTACTTAAAAATACAAATACTTGACAACGAATAGCATTCATTCATTTCGTCACTAAGCTTGAAGCGCATAAGCTCAGTATTACGAAAGGGATATTGATGCGATATTAAAGAATATATAAAAAGCATTAATATAATGATTTCTTTCGAGCAAAGATAAAATATTCGCAATGATTTATGGCTATGTGGTTAGTTTATCAATATATGAAAAAATCAAAGAATCAAAATGCGCGTTCTGGCATTCGAACACGTGACCCAGCAACCGAATATGACGAACCCCCAAGAGCGTTTACCAGTCGGATACAGAACCAGCAACTTTCTTTACAAAATTTTGATTTCCATAAACATTTTCCTTTCACGACTCCACCGCTAAAGACCCATGGTGTGTCGCGTACGTACTCACCTCACACGCTAACGACACACCGTTAAGCGGCGATGTTCTCACCATCAAGAAATATTGTTTTTCAATGTATGTCATTTTATATAGATCAATTGAAGAATCCAAATATTAATACAAAGTTTTAATTTTTCCAACAGAAACCATACAGCCATAAAGATGTCAAAACCATTGATACTGTGTAAATAATTTTGCATAGGGAGGCATAATTTTTGGGAGATTGATGACTGCGACAATAATTTTTATTTTTTTATAAGGCGTATACCGTTTGTAACTAGCGGAAAATAAACATAATTAATTCCAATACTATAATCTTTATTGAGGATTCGTAAAAAAATACTAGAAGCAGTGTTTTAAAGTAATTTTACATGGGAATATTATCGTTCAGAAGTAGGAGCATATAAATCCATTAATCACGTTAGTAAACTATAGGTTTGCATTTTTGCATACAGGATTGAATATGCATAATTACTCTTACAAAAATATCCGATTAGATTTCGAATGCTTGAAATTCCTAGAATAATTCAGTGGTCCTGAATCTTTTGGTCAGTGCTATTTTGTCCTAAATGTACATATCATAGTTTTGATTTTTATAAAGTAGCAAATAAACCCGATTCGTCATTAATACTTTGTCTCAAAACAAAAACTTATTTTATTTATCCTGACATGCCATTGCGGTAAACAACAAAGAAGTTA
This sequence comes from Himalopsyche phryganea, assembly GCA_022494535.1. Lineage (NCBI taxonomy): Eukaryota > Metazoa > Arthropoda > Insecta > Trichoptera > Rhyacophilidae > Himalopsyche > Himalopsyche phryganea. The sequence goes on from JAGVSL010000028.1 coordinate 3,781,166, forward strand.
TGCGTGTACAGTCAATTAAATAAATGAGTCTGCAGCCATTTGACAATTGATTGAATCAATCATCGACCAGCGGAATCATCAGCTGCAAGATATCTAAGTATGTGGTGTACGCAATAATACTCCATAGTTGACAAGAATAGAATAAGTTCAACATTGTTAACAGCAGAAAAGGGACTACAATCCCGAGATGCAGTTTGTTTATTTTTTGTAACGATTATTAGCACCGTATTGAAACTCCTTCAAAATTAGAAATAAAAACACTTGAACAATTTTTTTTTCGATTGAATCGGCATTTTCTCGGTGGAACTATATGGCATAGTTATTTTTTTTTTTTAAATCATATCAGCTCACAACGTGGACCATATCTATACTTTTTATACGAAATAAGGCACGCACTCAATCACTTTCTCCGGATAATAGCGCGGAGTAAGAAAAGGACTAATAGGTAACTGGACGCTCTCTCCGATTCTTGCTTTCGTTTAAGGATGCGTGGGGCGGTATGAAAATATCGCAAACTTCTACGCGTTAATCTCTTCGGTATTCGAAATCATAGCCTCGCAACCGACCCGAAATATTACGCTCCGTAAGTGAATATAATCGCATTGACATTACCAAACTCGGTCCACTTCTGGAATATTCCAAGAAACTTTATATTATTTAGCAAGCAAACAACAAATATTCTTTCTGTTAACAATGCGTAATTTGTAGGGTGTCGATACAATGTATGGTATTTATTACGAGAATTGGTGGAAACTAAAACAACCAAAACCCCATTGTTCCATACTCGTCAGGTCGAAAACAAATGCACATAAATCAAAATTTATAAAAAGCAACCACGTTCAGAAATTCACCTTTTGTAAACGTGGATTTAACACGCAAGTTCCAATGCTTTCATAAATTTTAGGTTTCAATTTCTCCTGACCGGTCAGATTTCGTCTCGCATAAAGGGGGGCCATGTCTAGACCCATTAAATACTGTTTCCATCCATGACTTGAGGAAAAAAATAATAATTTTTCATGTACCCTAGCCCCAGAAAGAACCGAGAAACTCTTCATTGATCAATTAATAAGATCTTTGGAAGGGTAGTTCCTTTGTCGTTTGGCAGTAAAGTCGGAATGTAATGCTTACTTTTTAGTAGAGATAATACAAAATTACTAAAACTATGACTGTACAGTCGGGTTTTGGTATTATACCTATACCAATATTGGTGATTTGCAACGGTTTTATTCCATGGTATATTGCCTCTACTGAAATTTAACGATTACGACCTAAAGTGAAACCCGTATATCCGCGATTATAAGATGCATATTTCTATGCAATATATGTTGGTGTCTCTGAAGTCGGGGTGAGTCTTATAATTAGGATGCCAACATTCTGCCGATGCTGACCCGCAGAAAAATAATGTATATTGTAAAGCAGAGAAGATTTTTTACGAGAAAGCAAGAAGTAAGGATGAAATCTTACAGCTTACATCACAGGGGAAGATATTGAGAAAGGCCAGTGCCGGTAGAAGAAAAAACTTGTGAGTGTAAACTTGAGTTTTCACCGCAGCACCAAGATTTTTTCGTTTTCTACGGCCACGATTGATCGAATTAGCTCTCTGACCCGACAATTGTTTTGTAAGCCCTGAGCCCCAATAATGATCGCCAAGCCCGGAAGCTACGGGTCAAAATGATTGTGTTGGCAGCCCTACTTATAATCCCTGTCGACAATGCAGCATTCGTGGCGATCCCTAGCAGTAGAAAATTGGAAAAAACGTTACAGAGAGAAAATTGGAATACTCTTAAGAAATGTAGCATCACTTACGTCATTGATGGCATAGAATATGACATTTTATAGATATCGGAATTCATATTCTGTATTTATTGGGTCAGTAATTAATCAAAAAGTCAGTAATTAATTTGATAAATGGTCAGTATACACATGTTCATTTAATAAAATAAACGGTCAGTAATTTATATAAAATGGTTGGTTATTAAATTAAGTTTAATTTATTATTTTATCTTTTTTACTTAGTTAATCCAACCTTCCTTTAATATTTACTCACCGTAATATTGAGGAATCATTCAACAAGAGAAGTATGAAAAGTCTTGTAAAACATTTGTCTCCCGACCAACTGAGCCGTCGCCACTTTAATAATGTTTCTAAAATTGTTTCAATGATACCAAAATAATCTTCAGTTATTTTTACTTGACCTTTTTTGAAGTACGTATATTAATATGGAGTCGCGAAATATGTTTCTAAATCTATCAATATGTTTGAAATACAGAATGCCAGTCGAATATGCGAAGAGGGAGAAAAACGTAAAAGAGTTATTAAATTGTAATACTTACATAACAAAAAGCAATGAAAGATGTTACAAAATATATGTGACACATTATAAGAAGGATATTACTTCAAAATCACTAATACATTTCATGTGAGAGAAGAAAACATATCTTTGATTTTCACATGCTCACATCACATGAAATAAGTGGTTCCGTGATTACAGTGGAACTGACTCATCACTTTATTATTTAAGTTCAAAATCTATTTTGTAAGATATTTTATTATATTGTGTGCACTTCTATATTCTATGAAAATCGATAGAAGATAAACTATTTGACAGATGACACATTCGTGTTATGGCGCCGGACTCTCCTCAATTCATATCTTATCAATTTTGTAAACAATCGTAATGTTGTATTTTGAGTTAGCTAATATTGTTTTACAGGAATCACTTTGCCAATTGACTTTGTGACACATAAAAATGTGCAACGTGATGACTGATATTTCATACTTACCTACAAATATTTATCTGTCGTGATAAGAATAATACACGTTTGACTATTTGGATTAAAACTCATTAAATATATGGGCTGCGATTAAAATGTAAATTATTTGATCTACCCCACATACTGTATGTGTATATCCAGCGCTCCGTACATGATCACACTGTAAATTGTGGAATAATTTTAATGAAACGGAGATCAAACGTCTTTTTATATAATGGGACAGTCTTTTATTCCATTGATTTATCATTAGAATTTATTTATTTTTTAAAATAGCCACATCTATGTGAATTGAAATAATAAATTGAAATTTGATGAACATCATAATATGGCCTACTGAAATATAGCAAGTACTGGCATTTCACCTACAATTGTTAACGACGCGAAGATATTTTGTGTAATTAATTGTGTGAGTAGTGTAAAAGAGGTAGTAGGAGAGAATGAACTGGTCCAAATTGCGATGTAACATTGCTATGAGTCACTGGTAGGGTTTGACATTAAAAATTCCCTCGTAATCAACCGATCACAAAAACGGGGCTTAGCGAGAGCGATCAGCTATACACTATATCTGCCCCAGCCGTATCCTTCTCTCCCTACTCTCTTCGAAAAAGAGAGGTTGTGCAACGGACTAAAAAGCAGTTATGGTAGAATTTTTTTGATTCTTCCGTGTATATTCCCGGGCACTGTAACACGAAACGAAACGCTGTGTTTCAGTCATCCATAATATGACATGACACGTCATTTAACTCACAAAAACTATAGCTGCAAACGTACAGGCTTATGTATAGTTATGTTTGCTCCCGCCCTCCGTTTCCATGCCCCGCTCCAACGCTACCAACGTTCGTCAATCATCGCGATTTTGACTCTCCATAAACGTCCAAAATACGGCAATATCTTCTAATATGACAGTGAATGCATCCCGACTGCCCAACCTCGTCCTCCACATAAAGATTCATTAGTGTCCATTATTATATTGTGCGATTGTAACAATCGTACTGCAGTTTCCGCACCGCGCACCTTTTTTTAAGTTTTTCATGCTTAAGACTATATAAATATCGCTCATCTGAAGGTTTGAACTGGGTATTCGAGTAAACATGAATATTGATAGGTAATATTTTTAAACAAATATACATTTATGCGGAAATGTTGGTCCAATTACCATCATTTTCGAGCATTACAGCAATTGCCAGATGCCGTTATTTCTCTTTCTCGCTCAATCACTTGTAAAATGAAAGGTCCGAGTGACTAAAACCTACAACCTACCACAACTACTTGAGTATACACAAGTTAGATTGTGTGACAGAGATAGAGATAAATCCACCACACGCCGATGGCAGGTATAAATGTTTTGTAAATATTTTTTAATCGGTCGAGTAACGCTCCACGTAGATGGTGAGGTGCAGCGATGACCGTTCGGTCATTTGCTTCAGATTGGGAGCGGACATGATTTTAAAAAAATATATGGAATTCGCTTAATTGGGCCAAAATGCCTTAATCCTGAAGTGTTTCAATTAAGCGGAATCGATTGTTATGTATATATCATAGTATCGTTTCATATAAATGTAGTTATAGGTATGCTGTGAGGAAGGATGATGACGCCACTTACCGAAGACCAGATTACTGACGGCCTTAGGCAATTAACAGGCAAAAAAACTGAGGTCACAAATTCTCATAATATGTTAGTGTTACTGACTTCACTGACTCACTCCTTTGCGTGGCTATAAATTAAATTGTTTATTACTGAATTTTAAGCAGGTAAAAACAACCGTTCTTAGGAAACTCATTTTAGTATTTTTTATTGATAAACCAGAGTCCCAGTCAGGGATATAATCTGATTTTTTTATTTTCACGTAGGCAGTAATGTTTTGCAAAACTACTACGTTACAACAAAAATAATATTTGTTCTTTCATAAATAAAAATACAATAAATATTTGGCATTGCAGTTAATGATAGTACTAATAACCATGTTGTAAGATATTTTTAAATTTTTAAATAACACAAAATTAGCTAGATGAGTATATTTTCAAGTCACCAAGTCACAAGTCATAGAATAGACCAGTTCTCCGCAACCGGTGTGCCGCGGCATGTTAAAAATTAAAGCAATTCGATTGCTAAGCTTGTTGAAACAAACATTGGATTGCTTTGATATTTAATGGAATAATTCTATATGTGTTTGCACGGAAATAAAATGGGGTTTGTCTTGGTGTAAAACAAAAAAATCTTCCGTAGAAATTCCGTAAAAATTTCCCAGTGGAATTAGTGAAAACAATGAACGAGTGTATCAAAATACACATCAAATCATGAACCTTACATACATATTTTATTGAAAAAATATCATTCCCTACTGTTTCACATATAAGTGTTTTGGTTTTCCCTTGGCAAAATTTCGGTAAGATTATTTGGACTTCGCTTTGAAACTATTTTCTATTTTTTTTAATTCGTAACATAAAAAGTACGAAACTTACAAATTGAAGCTTGTGGTGTGCCGCAAAATAAAAATGAGTGCTTAGGTATGCCGTGGGGAAGAAAAGGTTGCTGAGTACTTGAATGAACAACTAAACACCTATATTACCCACCCAAGATCGCAAATATTAGATTGAAATATCTATTGACCTTGCTGTTATTTGAACCCAGAACCATCGCATGGCCTAGCGTGGAGTTTAAAAACAATGGCCAACACGTTAAAAAGTGATTAGGTTTTAAAACCTAAATTGTCGGACTGTTTATATCTTTATATTGTTCTATATAATATACGATTGACGAAAGGTGTGGATCGGATACCAATTGTGGCCCCCTTACAAACATTTGATGGGTTTGTATTTTAAATCGTACATATAGATGTAAGTACAGTCATTATGACATCATTAAAAAATCTTCAAGCCGTCGATAACCCCCCCCCCCCCATTCACAATGCGAGCGCATGTAGTAACTAAGATGGAATAATCTATATAAATAATCAAATTTGTAAAATATTATATAAACAGGCAGAAAACATAAAAAAACAACAAGGTATTTTATTCATATATTATTAACTCCCGCACGCCCATTTTTTTTTAGATTCGGTACCCTAATAAAATATAAATAGCTCTATATAAAAATAATTTAAATTTATATATAAAAAATAATTACGAAAAATTAGATACATAATAAATCGTTACCTAATTTTCCTTGTAATATCAATACTAAACGATACAAACTCCATGCATTTAAATGTCTGAAGATGCCGAAAGACGAAACTCGTGTCGTTTATAACAAAACTTATGAAAGTGTAAATAATGTTAACGACTCAAATACGATATTGAAGTTCCATCAAGAAACCTCAGTCGATTTCTTAAATTAAATATTTCTTGGTTACGGTGTATTAACTGTATTACGGCGTCCGTGGCGCAGTTGGTAGCGTCGCTGGATACGGTTACGGATGTCTCGGGTTCAATTCCCGGTGCGGTGGGAGTCCTCCCCCCCACCCATCCCATCCCAACGGAGCGTAGCGACAGCGATTAGCTAACCACTAGTCCTGTCCTAGCCCTTTCCTTCTATCCCCATTCTCTTCGAAAAAAGAGTGGTTGAGCAACTGAATAACAAGCAGTTCTCGCAGAAAAAATCCTGTTAAGATACCTCTATTCGGAGACTATATGCTCCACTTTGGGAGCGGACATGGAAAAAAAAACTTAAAACATTTCTGTAAACTTACTCTAAAATAGTTAAATCAATCATACACCATGACTCATTAATTACTTAGAATATTATGTACTAAAATTTTTAATAGTGAGGTATTCCCAAAAAAAAAATGTGTATTAAACAATTATTATTCATTTATTTTTTCAACTATTCGTGGAGAATTTCTCACAATAATTGATATGCATAAGAGTATCCTTTTTTATTGCAAGCTTCCGATTTATAGAAGAGGGCGCCACCAGAAGTTGATTCACCGACCAGTCATTGATAAAATCACTGTTGAACATGTGTTGAAATAATAAACCAGCTATCATTACAAACTATAAAAATATGTCGGGGGGGAAATGAGAATGGTCTTTTTAGCGAGAATTTGGCGTTAATTCTAAAGAATTATTGTTGTCCCCTTTAGTCATCGGAAGATCACTTTAGTCATTGAAGATAATATTGCGTGGGATGCGTGAAAACTATCGGAAATGTTAATACTAATTTTTCAGGAATGTTAACTTGACCCTAATGAGCGTTCCAGAAGTTATCTAGAATTTTTAATAATAAATTTGACACACTAAGAGTGAAGAGTAGATTTATTAGAATCGAACGCATGCCGCATTTTTAAAACATTTAACAGGGAACCGAGCCGCTATTTTTTTCGTTTCGGTTCGGTAAAAAAAAAATATCGGTTCAGTTCTGGTTTTCGGTTCAGCTCGTATTTAAATTACTTTTAAGGTGTTACAGCTGTCAACTATTGGTGGAAAGGGAGTATCTTTTAAAAATAAAACACAATTTGTTTGTACTACTTCCACATGTGTATGATGATCAAGACCGGTTTCGCTCATCGCGAGAATTTTCAACTAATAAAAACACAAATTAAATTAAATTTTTTGGATAAAATTTATTAATTAAACCTGGCTTTTATCAGCGAAAAATTTTCTCGTAAATCGAAAAAAAACCGAAATAAATATCGGTTCGGTTTCGGTTTTCGTTCCGGCAAAAATATTGTCCCTGATATTTATTTAGTGATGAATATTTTCACTTTTAAGGTGTCAACTGTCAATTCTTGGTGGAAAGACATTATATTTAAAAAAATATAAAACACAATTCATTTGTACTACTTCCACATATTTATAATGATCAGGACCGGTTTCGCTCATCACGAGCATTGTCCACTCAGTTTGTAATGCTCGTTGATAATGCTCTTGATAATACTCGTGATGAGCGAAACCGGTCCTGATCATTATAAATATGTGGAAGTAGTACAAATGAATTGTGTTTTATATTTTATTATTTTTGAAAATAAGATGAATATTTTACTTACATTTTTTCACAGAATCATTTTATATTCCAGAAATTATTTTCAAGCCAAATGCATACACAATAATGTGCTTTCATAAACACATATAGGTATAGAATATTATGTTACTTATTTTCCCATTTATAAAACGCCTCCAATTAGCTCTAATATCCGTTTTATAAATTTCTATGATGTTTTTTAGTTAGTATTCGTTGCTTTTTTCAGAGACTTTTCTATTCATATTTGAAGATCAAAACAATCTTCAAAAATCACTTATAAGAGTGTACACATACAACACCTTTATAGATATTGTAATTACAAATACATTTTTGTACAAATCTGAAGCAAATTACGAAGATAAATGTACGACATTAACCCTTGCGTATTAATGGTATTACGACGAGTTACTTCGGCATTTAAACCTTTAAATTATCTGTGAAAGTCATACAAAAAATTTAAACAAAGATATAATTAAAAATATAGTTTACGCCTTCTTTGTTTTATTAATCATAATTTGAAAACCTAGTCAATTTACCATCGAACAATACAAAATTATAGTATGGTATTGTGATATCCGAGATGCATGACCTTACCGTATGCAAGAGTTTTGTTTCAAACGGCACCGAAACACGTCCCGAGCTTGTTCTGCTATGAAGAATTTCAATTCTTGTGTCTTTTGATAATTTCGCATAGTTGGATATGTATTTCAGGTTTTACACACAAAACATGACGTAAAATAATTACTTAATACTATGTACATAAAACCATATTTCAGTTTTTGAAATTGTCATTTAGCTTTATAAATACGTTTATATAGTTAAAATAGTGAAACTTCATCCTCATTTATAGCACGATTCATGAAAAGTTTGTAATATGAAAATATATAGGCATACAATAAAAATAGTCAATTTTATAAATCCAATAATTGTGTCCACTTAGTCGCGGGATAAATAATAAAGATGCTTCTCAGCATAAATTGAAAAATACATTTTTTTTAAATATCTGACGACGAAATTTTCTGTTGAATAAGCATTTAAAAGAATATTGATATTGACATGAATTTATTGTATTAAAAGTTCTTCAATTTTAGCTAGGCTAACGCGTCGGAAGTGTGTAAAATTATATAGTATCCGTGCTCTTGGATACAAATTCAGATGCTAAGTAAATGACGTGATATTATATCTAATTTCCTATGCACCAGTTATCTTTTAAATTATTTGAGTAACATATAATGCACCTTTTAAAAGCCGTCCGTCACTCGAGGTTTACACGTGGAGAAAAGACAAATACCAACGCTCAAGATCTCAAATGTGAAATTACGATTGTATGTTGAACTTAGCAGGAATTGAACGTGAGACACTTTGATCGCTAATTGGATATATGTATTTATTCTAAGCAGGTTGGTAGTGTGTATGTCCTGGACTAAACAAAAACAAACATCCTGTTGATTGTAATTTCGCGGTAATTATTATAGAGTTTACCTAAAGTAAATTTTTATTTTTGAAATTTATATTTACATACACAGCAAGATCAATATAAAACAAATATTCACCAGGATCTCATAATTAAACTTTCGCAGTGGCGTACTCCTACTTTGCAGACGGAGCAGACAGGTCCGAAATTTAATATAATCTTTTTTATTACCAAATGTTGTCATATATTATCTGCTCATATAGAAAGCGAAGCCAGACAAATAGTTCGGTTGATGATTGTATTTCCAATTACGACAATTTGTTCCACTTGGACTGTGATGCAGAATCTATTTGAAACAAGGGCCAGTTTATCCATTTTCTAATCTTTCTAATCTTAGTGGATAAAAGTGTTGGAAAATAATCATATACTATACTAGACAAGTTATGCATGTCATTATATTTAATTTGATAGTTACATCATTTTACTGCTTGATTCTTGTTATTTTGGGCCGCATGCGGCCTACGGGAAGCGTTTGTGCATCACTGCACTAGAATGAGTAGATAGACGTAGATTGAAAAACCAATTTAAATAGTAAAATTATGTTAATAGTTAATACTTATAATTCGATGTTGTTTGGATTATAGCCTGATAACTGCTCTTCTGGTAATTTTGTGATATGATAGAGAGAGAGATTATATTTCATTTGGTAATAGCCTGACTTCTTTATTTCTTTTGAAAATGCTCAAAACACAATGGCTATATATGATGATATGTGAAAGAACATGGGGTTATTCAAAGTTTAAAATCGCTCTCATATAAATTCAGCATTTTGCAGTTAACAGGTTATGCCTAAACAACAACGAACTGTTTTACCAATTATGACACAAAATTGTGTAGAATTTTAATTCATTGAAAAGTGAATTGTCAGAAACCATAAATGTACTTAACACAACAAAATATTACATATATATTTAGTTTGATAGGCTTAAAAATTATCTGAACTAATATTTATTACGCACGCATATTAAAAACCAAATGACAGCTAGGTGTTTGAATTTGGAATTTACGGAATTTTCATATGAAGTGGGTATCGCTCGCAAATATTTATGAAAGGAATTCAATTGGTTTGTTCAATATAAAGTGCTCAGCCATAGATAGACATAGCTCCGGCTTTATATCCTAGACTAGACAAATTTCCCAAATGGTCAGCCGAATAATACATTTCTATCGCGTCGTGTTTCGCGCGACAGAGATTCCATCGACGTTTGAAAACTATTTGATAATAATTTACCTCCCTACAAGTTCTTTCGTCTAGCACACTGACATGCCAGTTCTTGAATAATTGATTACTTTTAACTGGAAATATTGTACACAAATAAGGACAAATTATTCGCTCAATCATTCTGTGGAGCATTTATGTTACCTGAATACCTAAGATCTCGGGATATTTGAGATTTTACTCGTAAATAATATGTCATTATTAAGTTACAGTGCAAATATCACAAATATCCAGGACCGAGAAAACAGAATCCCATTTTTTTCAAGTCTTTATTCATAACGTATTTTTTTAATGTGCAAAAATGCACTAAAGTAGATCAGTATTTTTCAACATATTAAATCACTGAATCCTCTTTTCACCGTACATATAATAAAGGCGGGATAAATAAAATTATTTTTTATATATTTTGGCACCACCATTAGATGGAATTAGATGTCCAAACAACCCGAGAATTATGTGGTTTTTGCTTGTCTCGGTTCCAGGGGAATTAAACAAATAGCCCGAGACGACACTCACTCTTCCTATACTGGACTGTAGAATTTTGCAAACATGACAATATGTCTAACACTTACGATTTGATCTAATATCACTATCGTAAATTGTGTTAAAAAAGCTTTTCACCTCGAAAATGAATTATATGCTCCAGCCAAAACACTCCATGAATTTCCCCCAACTAGCCCTAGTGGTCGCGACCCAATGGTTGGCAATAGTGGTCCTAATGCGTTACCACTCGGCTACGGAACTGGCAGTTAAGATAAAAGTGAAATGCAGTGCATTAAAAAGTAATCGTTTCATATTTGGCTTTGACAAATCGATAGCACATCACGATCTAATGAATCCTTTGAAGTATTCTTGGCAGTTATTCAAATAATACGTCATTTGGAAGTTGTAGACAGGTCTGACAAAACGCAGTCAACGTGTCTACAAATCGTGTGTAAGAAGGTGCGAATCCGTGTGCAAGAATGATCTCTTTCTAAAGAATGCGAGTTACGCACAACTCGATATAGAATTTGGACCATTCTTCTTGGAAAACTATTTTCATTTGACCATTGAAATACTGAAAAAATCTGATTTTAAGATGATCGCTTTTCATGTAATGTTCATTTTCTACGTGTGCAGATTAATACTGACTTTTTTTCAGTACTTGTACTGCATGAAACAACGAATGCTTAGAATTCTACAACTTAGCAAACAGTATACACGATCGTGCAAAATAAAATTGTCGAGTGTAAAAATGATATCGTTATTTATTTTTGGAAGAATTGTGGAAAGATCGACTTTGACGTGAGCTTTGATTCTTTTAGTGACCATTTACTCAATCAAGTAAAATTATAATATGAAAAATGAAAACTATTCAAATTTATTAATAATGAAGGTTATACCATATGTTTTTCTCGCCAAAATTAAAAAGCTGACGCTACTTAGTAATAAGTTATTTCTATTCTAGATGTAGCCGGGTGGTCAACGACGTGCTATGCGGTGATTACGGTGTCCATGGGCTCATATCCCAGTATATATTGACACTTTCATAAATTTATTTTTCGATTTGTGTTCGCAGGCATGGATGTATGTGATTTCCGTATTCCCTCCCACCCATCCGATCCTAAAAAAAGCGGAGGGGAACTAATTACTAGTCCTGTCCTAATTACATCCGTCTATCCATACTCTGTTACAAAAAAGAGAGTTAAAGAGATCATTTCATATAGAACAACTTCTGTTGAGATACCTCCATTACTGGCAGTGAACATAACTTAAAAATATATATATACTGCTATATCAATAGTTAAGCCCAGAATATATAATTCGTAACTCCATAAACTACATCTCGTATCATTAGCAACAGGGTACAAACTTGGTTTCTGTATTGTGATTCAATTTCAAATAATTTTTTTAGTAGTGAACTTTTAGTACCACAGTATTGGACAAAGAATAATCGATAATGTTCGGATATAATGTAAATATACAATATTTAAATAGCGGCTATTTTTGATTTTCTTTACAATAAAACACAACAACACAATTCGGATTTCGGTGTCTGATGCTTCCTTTTTTTTTAGTGTTTATACATGACATGTAGAAAAATTTAAAACGAAATTGTATTTCTATTTTATGATAGCGTTTACATTACAGAAAATAATGTACCCATATAAGCTTTGTATAAATTTAAGCTATAATATTTCACGAGAATAGTAATAACTTAATTTATTTTACTCGTCACTTTAATAGCCTGTATATTTTCTCCCATGATTTGCTAGAGGTAGCAACATTCAAATATTCATCGCATTCTCGTAGTTGGAATATGAAGTATGAGTTTGTCGGAGTCGATAAATTTTTAAACGGCCACAGTCTTGTTGTATACAAAAAGTTATTCATCATTATCGTTTCTCAAATATATATATATTCATATTAAAATTAATATGTGTTTCGAGTTTTCCTGTTATTTCTCATAATTAAAATTTGACGAAATGTGATCAAATTTCTCACGTGCATTCACTCAGGTTAAATTTTTTTATTGACCGCAAGTGTTTATAAATCGCTTTACATTTCTCGTTAAACATTTAAACCCCGACATAGTTATCGATGCATAGTTAGTTTTCCCGAGAAAATTTGTCATCCCTAGCTATTTCCAAAGGTTTGTGTGAACGGAAACTATATTGCGAACGATGGCGACATAACGCTTGCGCAATATTAAGTAATATTAATCTATTTAATATAAAATCTTAGTATAAGAGATATTATATTCAAGTTTAAATATTTGTGTATAGTTGTATAGAGTGTTTAATTATTTTTCAGTATAATACATTGGGACTTCATTTAACGAATAAAGTACTAAAGCATGAATTAAAATGAACCAATTTTCGATGTTTTAACTATTGTAAATTAATATTCCACGGTATAGTCATAGAACACTTTAAATACATTTATTCCAATAGTCCCGAATAGCATCAAATTGATGAGTCTCTGATATATGGCATTACTTTTAAAAATCCGTCTATTTAAATTGTTTTATTATTAAAATCCATCAAATTACGTTCATCTTAAATTAAATTGCATACTTAAATGATAATTACGTATAATAACTAGATCTTGTATTTTTTTTAATCACAAAATATTGTTAATCAGATACTATTAAAAAATCTTTGTTATATTAAAAAAAATAACTATTTTATGTATTACAATGGATGCCTCTTGTTACTCCACTAGTGGAATAACAAATTTATCAATTTGAATTTGATGGAGATCATTTCAACTACTAATGCACCGTGTTTTCAATGGTGTCAATGTTTTAAATTTCGAACCTTTCAGTTTTTCGTATATTCTTCATGATTGTGTATTTACTCAGCACGACAAACTTACCGCAAACGTGACGAGCAAAACGACCCCAATACGGACACAGGCCTTGTGATCGAATGACAAATCACGTAAGTAGTTACTTACAGACATTATTATTTCTAGAACACCAGCCTAGGCCAGTAAGAATCAAGTTCTAAGAAGTCATTTTCCGTTATACCTTTTTTGAAATTAGAACAAAGGATAGTTTCATCTTTCAACATGATATACTGCGTTTACTTTTTGTGCAATTCACTCAAGTAAGACACGATCGAATGAGATGACTTAAGAATCATCTTGATTCCACATATCAGAATATGATATATACACAATACAACGACGATATATCGGTAGAAATAATAAAATTTGATAAGATATTGTCTTGAAATACTATATTATTAACTTTAAAGGGTAGAACTTCGTTTTACTAGCGCTAAAATTGCAGTATATTTAGTAATGCGAGGATTCATCGATTGCATTGCAATTCACATTACATTGCACTTGCAGAAAAACCTGTTTTTATAAAAATAAAATGGCAAAGTATTTAGTACTATAAGATCAATATAAAACAGATAGTTCTGACAACGGCGGGATGCCGAAATAAGTAAGTATCATCAATAAATTAATCTTGATAATCAGAGGTTCTATTTTTACAATAAAAGCAATAATAATATCATGAAATTAAATCAAATGTATTACAAATTTATTCTACGTTCAATTGTCTACAAAAAATAAATATTTCATTCGTCAACGGTTATTTTAAAATAACCATTCCGATTTGGTGGACATCGGTTTGAAATTGCGAGCAAGAATTAGTTTTTACGGGTAGCACACTGTTTGACTTCCGATTACCACACAGTCAAATCGAACACAAAAATAAAGTAACGTGAACATTGTAAAATGGTTCACAAGCCGTAATATGCATTGCGAAGAAGAATATAACTAATAATAAAAAGAATATTGTGATCAAGAACATCCATGCTTCATCACATCCCACCTGCAATTGCTTGGAAGTGCATTCTATATCGAAATGGATTACTAATATGCAAAGTCAAGCAAGGGCTTTCGCCATCTAGAAGGCACCAAGGTTACATTGATTCTCGAAACTATAGGGCAGGGCTGACCGACTTATTTGGAGTAGCTAGTTAAAGAATGGAAATACAAACAGCTTTTATAAATACATAGAAAGAACCTAAGGACAAAAAGAAAACGTAAATTTTGGTAATGTGACTTACAATTTAAAATGATACCAAATAACTTAATCACTTTTAAGGTGTTAACTGTCAATTCTTGGTGGAAAGGTATTATATTTTTAAAATAAAATACAATTTGTTTGTACTACTTTCACATGTTTATAATTATTTGGACCGGTTTTACTCATCACGAACTGATTTCATCGTTTGAAAATGCTCGTGATGAGCGAAACAGGCCCTGTTCATTGTAAACATGTGGAAGTAGTACAAGTAAATTGTGTTTTATTAAAAAAAAAAAACTTTAAATAGTATATATCGATGAGATTCCTTTCATCATTTTATTGACAAAGTTATCATCATTACGGATTGTGGGGCATATTAATAGGGCTTATCGAGAATTAAATAAATTATATAAATAGATATGTATATATGCCTTAAAGCAACGGTAGCTAATTTCGGCATTTTTGCAAATTGAATACAGAAAAATGATTTTTGTCGACTCATGCTTAAATTCTAATACAAACTTTTCAAAACTTGAATGAGAGCTCACTTTATTTCACACAGGAAAAAGGGTACGTTTAAGCCGCATTGCCCACCTATGAATTTAAGCTTATAAAGGATATACTTGTTTGGATCGCGAATTATTCACGGTCCACCTATCGGTGCATCCTGAAATAGAAGATATGATAATAATAATCTTTGACCGATGGAGGCTGCAGTGAGTAAGAGAAGCTTTGTGTCTGCGTGGCTAAGATCAAAGATGTCGTACTGTTTAGACTCGTAGTCTCTCACTAATGCACGGTTTTCAGATTCAACAGAGGTCATTCAGAGCAAATGACAAAAGGACAAAGAGAATGAGATTTTAGATTATTTTTTAACCATTAGTCATTGATACATATGTATCACTGTACAACAAATTTAATATCGCCGAAAAAACAGCATCGTTCAATTTCTGTAAACAGCAAAATTCAGTACTGAAGTCTCCAGAATTTGCGTATTACCGTCATTAATGTTCGTCACATTCCCATTTAATTTAAGTATAATTTTAGCGTAAATGGATGTATGTACGATAAATAAAATACATAAAATAAACTATTTAATATTTTGCATAGCCGAAATATAGCGAACCGTTTTTTTACCTATAATTTTTATTTGTAAGAAATAGTGTATAGTGAAAATTATAAAACATAGCTTAAAAAGAGTGGTTTTGGTTAGAGGTTTGTTTTTTAAACTGGCAACACTTTTTCCAGTGACCGCCAATTTGACAGCTGACAACTGAGTTTTGTTTGGCATTTCACCATGAACAGACCGCTTGACATTGCACAAATTGCATCTGATCCTGACTTTTATCGAATAATTTTGTTCAGCGATGAGGCTCATTTGTGGTTGAATGGCTTCGTCAGTAAACAAAATTGCCGGATTAGGAACGACGAAAATCCACAAAAATTGGCAGTTTGGTGTGCTTTATGGGCTGGACGAATCATTGGTCGATATTTTTTCAAAGACGATACCGGCCAGAACGTTACTGTCAATGGAGACCGCTACAGATCTATGGTTATTAAATTTTTCGTTCCAAAATTGAATGGCCATAATGTTAACGAGCTTTGATTTCAACGAGACGGTGCAACATGTCATACAGCGCACGCCACAATCAATTTTCTAAAGGAAACTTTCGAAAATGAGCGCATTATTTCACGGAATGGACCTGTGAATTGGCCACCGAGATCATATGATTTAACACCTTTGGACTTTTTCTGTGGTAGTATGTGAAGTCGTAAGTCTACATCGATAAACCAGCAACGCTGAATTATCACCGATATACGGCCGCAGTTGCTTCAGAAAGTGCTTGAAAATTGATCTTCGAGATTGCGCTTTCTTCTAGCCAGCCGTGGCGCCCACACGCAGGAAATCATTTTTGGCATTTAATAAACTTTTCAATAAATCTAATATAATGAGCAAAACCACGATTATTAAATATTTTATTTCATTTAAAAGTTCTATACCTCTAAAAAAACACTTTTACATAAACATGTTTACGCATTTTCTCATGTCATATTTAAAAAAATACCTGTATGCCTCGTTTGGGTAAAGTGAAGAACCACAGTTGTCTTTTTGTTGCCATTTAGAAAAATCGTTTTTTTTTACGAATAATACATTTTTTTAATACTTTTCAAAACTTGTTTATTATAATTATGTTTTCTTTCAATCCGGCTCCAAGGATATCGATCTCGCCATATTCAAAACAATCGTAATACGGTAAGTAGTTTTGAATTTAATATTTGATCATTTTCTTGATGCTTTCGTCTATCTTATTTTGCGCTATTTGTTTCAGACTTTATTGGAACAAACTGTAATACATATTAAGGTTGAATGTAGTTTTATTGAAATAACAGACATCCCTTGGCTTTTGTAGGGTAAACCATACCAAAATCTTTTTTACATACTTTAATTGTATTTCTCAATTTATTTTAATATCTAATAAAAGAAAAGGTATTCAATAATATCGTTAGGTATCAATATTACAAACATAAAAACATAAATTCAGTTCAAGTACTTTGTTAATTGTTGTATGATAATTAATTTACCCGCTTTTTATTATTACAGCAGAAGATTAAATTAACAAAGGAGCCATAATATAATGTGAATAATAATAGCAATAAGACAAAATTTTCAGCTCTTTTGCGTATACTTTCTGCTGGTTTATTTATGTTTTTGCAATACTGTACTGCAGGAATACTGTAACGATAGATATTGTCATTTAGTATCACTGTTTAACCACTTTTATAATACAATATTAATAAATATAATTAACTAAATTTCGAAAATGTTTTTTCACTAATCACCGATATCGAAAATGTGAACCCTAGGTGCACACCAGACAGGAAGAAAGTCATCTCTAAGGAATTTGCTTTATTTGAATTTCAACATCGCGATTCGTCTGCAAAGATGAGTCCTCGCTCCTCAGGAATTGGTACCTAACGGGAAAAGCTGTGTGGATTATTTTTACACACATCTGCTTCAATGACGCCTCCTCCTTTCTTGGAAGGAACCTAATCTAATCCGAAACGGATTTCCGAAGGATTAATAACGACATTAAAAATAGAATTATCAAAAACCTTACTCACCTTGAGACTTAAATTGGCTATACGATGAATTACATTGCATGCAAACTTTCGAGTGCCCCCTTAATAAATAAATGCGTCAAACAACAAGTTTAATTCATACATTTGAGCTCATCTGTCTTAGATGAGATGCATTTAGTGACACACCCTAGTTTTGTTTGTTAAGTTTAAGTTTTATTAGGGTCCATAATTGACAGCGCACAGCTTTAATGGCAATGGTTTTTGGTAGTCAAACCGAGTTATTGTCGTTAAAAGCAATCGGTTGCCTTAGGACTATAGCTAAAAATTAGAAAGCGTCCAGCGGACGAGTTTATTATTGACAACATGGGAAGAACCTACAGTGGTTGAAGTTTAATTTTTATTTTGTCGGAAAGTCGGCTTTCGGAGGCCTTCGGCTCAAGGTAGCCGGCCGGCCAGCATCGCAAGTAATTATAAATTGTTTTTGTTTGTTTTGAAATTGGACTTAATTTAAATTTAAAATCGTTTGTTATGTCAATTGCATTATAACTTAAAGGTAAATTCATGTGTTAAGTAAATGTAAATGTAGACTCAATTTTATGTGTTACTGATATTTTTGTGTAATAAACCACTGCATCTTCGTTAATTAAATAAGAGATGAACTGGATTTGAAATGGTGTTTGCTTGAGATCCCAGACCTCCGGACGTTGATAATCAAACATTCGCCTCCATCGATTCGGTATTCTCATTAGTTTATTCCAATTTTATATGTATAAATTTAAAAAGTATGTGAATATTTAGTATGCATATGCATGGATATTTAAATGAATATGTTTAATTAAATAAAAGAACGGATAGGATATTTCATGAGGTTGACCAAATTTACACAATCATTAATTTGACGCTGTTAGGATCAACGGATTAAAATATATTTAGTTTCATATTATTTTATTCACTGTAAATTTTAATTACATAGTAAAACTATTGTTCATATTTTATCAAATAAGTTTGGAAGTAATTGTTATTTGATAAATCATTTTTAGCTCATTACGGAGTCACCATTGAGAAATTGGTTGCTGTACGTACATTACTTTTGATAAATTATCAAACAATTTAAAGTTTTCAGAAGAGTTATTTTAATGTTTATATTCATGGCGATTTGATTCTGGTTTTTGCATATCTTCGTAAGTATTCGATCAAGCGTAAGAGTTTATATTTACATATTTAAATCTTAAGGAGTATTTCTCTACATATTATGTAACATTTTACACCACACCCTTTTTTATGTTTCCTCACTGAACTTTGTCCATTTTTAAAAATCCATGCTTCATGTTTTGAGCAACGACACATTAAATAATTCGGTGCGTTTATGTCAGAGAAAAACATCTCCTAAACTTGGTAATTAATTGTAATACATTGTAAGAAAATTGTAAAATATTAAAAACAATTGAACAGCGTGTTCGATTATGAACCTATTTCAAAAAATATGTTCTATTCAATAGAAAAGCGTGACATATTTACATATAAGAACAATTTAACTTTTATATAGTGTTGTATTTCAACTCACATCAGTTCTAATGTATAGCGAAACCGAATGGCTAAAATGTGTCAACATTTTGCTCTGCACTGCAAGCCTCATTAAAAAAATAAACATCCAAGCGTTGTATTTTGTAACTAATAGAGTATGTACTCAACTTAAAACAGACATCTGACGTAAATTTGTTTTTCCGAATTGTGTTTTGCATGTAACTGATTAGGTTGCCTCATGATGAAAATGCGAATAGACTTCCGAGAACTCACTTTTCACTCTCTCGAAAAAAATACTTAGGCCGTTATGTTATATTCTAGGAAGCACCGTAAGCATTCTACCAAAGGACTTCAGAGAAAGTAATTATTGTTTCATACACCGACGATTCGCAGCACACTATTATAATTAGTGCAGTATTGTTTTTGATCATTTAGACATTGGACAATTGGAGACACCGCCGTTATTTTGTAAGTGAGAATAATTTTCTTGGAAGACGAAAATATATAATACACTGTTTTATTGTATTACCAAGAAGTGCATTTTTCTTAGAAAGGCAATAATTTATGATGAAAATAAGATAATAAAATAACAACGAGTCGTAACTTATTTTACACTTTTTTGAACAGCCTCGTACCTCTCAAAGAATTGTGTCATGAACTGCTGGAAAAATGAATTTTGATTTTCCCACAACGCATTCTCTTCGAAAACAATCAATACCCTTGCGGTATTCATCATGAATCATGACATTATTATATCGTCGCTGTATTTGAACCTCTACCGTATGAAAGAACACACTTATTTTTATAAATTATGCTTTTACTTAAAAACAGTTTTGTACAAACAAACAAAATGAAAAAGGAATAGAATTTCGAACATTTGGCAAACCACAAAGCCCAATTACTCAAAACTAGTATTTTTCAGTTAGTTTTTTCTATAATTTCCCAAAAAACGACGATATATCCCCCCCCCACCTCGAAGGGATTGAAATTATCATTTGTATAAAATAAAGCTTAGGTATTAATATAACTTATAGTACTCATTTATATCGTGAGAAACAATCAAAATACATAAAATGCGCTGAAATGAAATAATAAACACTTCAATTATGACAGGACTGATAGTAAATAACTAAAATAATGCCGTAGTTATGATTATTCTTCCGTAAAATATGGATTTGTCACTTCAATTAATAAGTTACATTATATAAATATTAGGTTTTGTTGAGTCGTTGGAAAAACTACCGACTCCGAATTTAACAAAAATTAAAAAATGTCACTTATTATTGTCTCTGCCTGAAATTCCATTGCCAAGTATATCGGTCGTAATTTCACCAAACCATTGCGACATGTAGGCATTTTTTAATAATTCTATCGTCATCAATATTATGGAATAAGACGTATAACATATAACGCAAATTTATGTATCAATTAATTTAAAACCGAATCGGTAGTATTAAACGGTACACCGTTATTCCACAAATAGTGTATAAAAAACATGGAAAAGCTGTTTCTGTTTAATTTTTTTAAAAGTATTAATATTTTCTATCGCCAATTTGTTTTCAATACGGTATACCGGCGTTGTCCTGTTTGTAGTTGATTCAGAATGAAAAACGTCCGGAAGAGCAGTGACGTACTTAGACAATTACACTTTTCAAGAAGTGTAATAACCCATGAAAATTTGTTATTCTTATATTTGACATAAAATATATAAATTTGTTCGGAGTTTAAGAAACATACCATTCATAATATCAAATTGTATAACAATCCATGATAAAATATACAAAAAGGCTTAACAACCATGTCTATCATCTTTTAGTAATCTATTTTAAATTAATAAATCAAGCACTGCGAATTCTACTGCGAGAACTAAAATTTTGAAATAAGTAGTGTGAAAAAACAAAAAGATTGAGGAACAAGAACTTAGTAAATTAAAAACTTTATTCCATAAATATAATTTTAAAACGGAATCTTCATAATCAAATACTAAACATGTTAGCATAAAATTAAAGACAACTAATTATTTGGTCAGTAACTAATTTCATAAATGGTCAGTGAATAATTATGCTTGGTCAGTAAATAATTGCCAAATAATTAAAAGTTTTATTAGGTTAATTTAAAAAAACTCACCATTTTAAATAAATTACTGACCTGTATACTGACCATTTATGGAATTAGTTATATACTGACCATTCATTATTTCTTACTGAATAAAAATTGAAATAGTTAAATCCTAACCCAATGAAAAGAAGCAGGCCATAATAATTATAATATTGATATTATTGGTACTGGTGACAAACAAAACCTCAGCGAGTAAGGAATTTCATCTAAGCAATCGAAAGTAGGTACTTACTAACTTTTACGTATTTTAATAAAAGTACTTTTCATTACGAATAATAATTCCGATAGAGTGGTACAGATAACATTTAAAATCATTAAACATTATCTGGATAAGCTAATGAGATTAGCTTTACCGATCGATTAGATATATTTATTTATTAAATATGTTAGTTTAGTTGTGCCGAATTTTCAACGAAGTGCGGAAGATTGTATCGCTTTATAATATAATTATTTTCAAAACAATATTAAGCTATGTTTTGAATTATTACTACTCAATCAACCAAAACTTAATATCAGTTATCTTATAACATTTATACATCAATAAATTCTGTCATTTTTTAGTGTGGAGTTATTTCCGGTATTGGATTATTAATCAAGACCATAATTAAGTTAAGCACAAAAAATCGAACGATAATTGCAGATCAATATTGGCATTTAATTTCCTA
This sequence comes from Himalopsyche phryganea, assembly GCA_022494535.1. NCBI lineage: Eukaryota > Metazoa > Arthropoda > Insecta > Trichoptera > Rhyacophilidae > Himalopsyche > Himalopsyche phryganea. Next base: position 3,803,506 of record JAGVSL010000028.1, read on the forward strand.
CCGTCGTCCCTGACTAAGAGTTATCTAAGGTCATTCATTATTTTATTATATCAAGTCATTTAAATAATTTGTAATCGAGTAATTTTCCATCTTATAATATGCGCATTCATTATCAACATAATTATGAAAACTTATGACTAATATTAAAGACTATCATTAAATATATTACTCGGGACAGAGGTATAAAACATTCGACACGTGTATAAAAAATATCAAAACCGATATTTTCATTAAAAAATCTTAATTTTTTGTTAAAGTTGCTTTAGTTGCCTTTGTTGCTTGCGAAATATGAGCATAATAAAATCTCCTTGTAGATGATTTAGGATGTTTATCACAAACTGGATGTAAGCCACTCATTGAAACACTTTTAGATTGGGTGAAAGATGATAGAAGGATGAAGATTGGAAAGTACTAGATGTACTAGATGTACTCTTTCAGCATAACGGTGTCATGGTAGGACAGGCTAAATACACCACAGATATGCATGGCTTTGTATACTGTAAAGCTAAACTAAAAAAATCGATTATGAAAGAGTAGATTCAAACCCTTGAACATGCAAGACGTAGTAGGACGAAACTCTACCACTCGGATACAGAACCGTCTACCGATCGAGATTATAAAATATTTATAAAATGCGTTGCATTTACCTTTTTATGAACCAATATTTTAAATCAACAAGTGTTACATTTTTACTGAACAGAGCTTTTGTTGGGTGTATACAGTGGTTTAAATTGAACTGAAATACACAATATTATGCAAAAATGTTGTAAACGAAGTCATTGATCGATGTCACCAATAAATTGACGGCTATCTGCAAGTGTTGCACTATCTGGTAGAAAAGGTTGAGTTTGAAAAGACATAATTTCGTAAGTATTATACACTCTAACGGAAATAAAGAAAAATCTTTGTGCCCTATATTATAAATCTCACATGTATTATCTATCAGCTCAAGCCAAAATCAGGTAAAACTAACTCCTATGCCAGGCCCATTTTTGAAGAAATATCATTTTTCTTAAGCGTTTACTAAACGTGTTATAACTATGGAAATAGTGGATGAAGTCAAATGAATCTTTTTGGAATTGTTTAAAACATTTTAATATTTATTTTTTGTATGGTAAAATTGCCAACATTTCCCTTTGTGAAAAGCCACACGACAATATTTACACAAGTACCGAGTCTCATTCCTTTTCTTGTGCTTTACACACACCTTGCATGTTCTACAGGGCTTATTTTTTTCTGTTGACGGTATTGGTATCAATATGTAGTTAGTCATATCCCCCGACAACCTATCTTATAGATCTTGGAAAAGTCTAACTTGAAGTGGGCTAGATGTCATCGCAATATCGTCTCCAGAAGGGGGAGTATTGTAGAACTAAATTTCGATTAATATCTTAAGTCAATGAAATCAAAACCTATTTTGGCTATAACACAAATTAGATGACTGTTTTGGAAAGTTTTAAGTCTTGACTATAATTAAAACCAGGACTACGCTCCAATACGTATCGTTTAATGACTCAAACATGACTGTTTTTGATAGGCTGGTCTATCACGTGAAAACACTGTTCCGGGACTCAATGTGCTAAAACTGCGCATTTTCAACTGATACAAGAATTCAATTAAGAAAATGTATGTATTTACATTTTTAGACTAATTGAACAGCTATATAGAGAGAAGTTAGTATTCAGAATCACTTAGGGTAAATAACCGCATTAATAGCATACTTAACATATGATTATGGGCTTTTATCGTAAATTGAGTTAAGTACCATAAATTAGTAATGATAAAAGAAGAAACTATCAACTAATTCTTTTTTTATTCATAGTTCCTAAAATCAGTTGTTCCACGTTCGATCTGCGCACAATAAAATGTTGCTAGCAACTGTAGTTACTAGAATTTCGCTAATTTTATTCACAGCTGTGGATAGTAAGACGAATAGGAAGCGCGGCCTTGCCTCAATTCAGCACAGCAGAGCTATAATATAATACATTATAAACCGCATATTTAGAGAGATTCATCACACTTCAAATTCTAATGATAAAATTCAATCGATATCGATCGTGTCACTGGTTGGATTAAATTTAATTTGCATTTTTCTAAATCACACTATAAGGAAGATGAACGATGGGCAATACAGGAAAATATTATTATGTTTATAATATTATTGACATGGTTACAGAATATCTAATCCTGACTAAATAATTATAACTGTCAATATTGCCTGGTATAATAAGTTTTGTATAATTGAGTTGATGATATCAATACAAAGCAAGATATGTTCAGTAGTGAAAAAATAAACTATGGTTCCAGCTCATGTTATAAGAAGTACAAGTTGAGCTGAATCGTTGTTTTTGTATTATATGTGACGTCACTTTGACGAACCAAATTTTTATTGTCACCAAAACATTGTTGTAAACATAGTACATTATAATTGGATAAGCGCATAGTGACGTCAACAAATACAAAAATGGCGACTGTCACCTTTTATCCAGCTCACCTTGTACTTATTAATTACACTATGGTTCCAGCCTTAGTAGATGTTTTAAGCAAAATTTAATTGATTCGTTTGATGAATGTATAATTAAAAAAAAATAATCATAAAATATTGAAAGCACAATTTATGTTCGCTCACAATATACTGTTCTTAGTAAGCTGTCTTTTTACTTACAGTGGTAAATTTCTTTTGTGTATTTTTGAGGAAATGAACGCTAAATTTTAGATGTTTTTCTGTAATAACATTATTTTAGAATGATTTCATATAGAATCATTTTTCATATTGTCCTTTTCCACAAATAGCAAAATCGATTCACCAAACCTTAACAACACATTTTAATACTTATTTCAGCATACTATCATAAGTCAAAGGATCACTATGAACTGTGTTTTAATAATGACTTTTGTTAAATTCGTGATAAACTTCAAATCAATTCATAAAATATTTGTTAAATATATACTTTATAAGTACTAGAATATAAAATACCAGAAGGCAGTGCCACCTGTCAATATTCGTTTAATGGACCAAGAAATGCACACACAAACACTCTCTCTTTGTCTGTGTGACGTTACAGACACAGATAAAACAAAAAAAAAATATATTCTATCACTAAGGTTGATGTTACAATAACTGTAATAGTTTATGTTTCAGTTTTCACAATAATACGTATGTTTATATCTTTTTTTTAAATTATGACGTCAGTATTGATATCATTAACTCGAGTATGAACTGAAGCTGCACGAAGGTTTACTTGAACTTTTCTCATCCTTGAAAAGAACAGGATAAAAAGAAAAAACGAAAAGACACATTTAGTGAAATCGCACTGATAAAACCAAAACCGTAGAAGACTCGGAAAATCCCAACTTCTGAATATAGAACGGGGTATATTTTGTGAAAACATTTCCCGTCGTATTGGGGAGAATTTGCGTCATCGAACTGCTGTTGCTAATGAACATTAATTTGCGCTATAAAAATGACGTCGTAAAATAGTAACAGCTATCCGCGATAGTATTTTAAGTGCCAGAGATACTGAACTGACGTTGGTCCATTATTTACATATTGTAGATACATCGGTGGAAATGGTCTAGTCCGCAAAATCTGGTTACGGGACCAACCACAACGTATACAATTTTCAATTGGTGGCTCTTTTGGGAACAATCAAAGCCATTTTAATTTTCTAAGATTATATATAATGTCATGAACCGTTTGAACGTTTGAAATTGTAATAAATAATGGAAAACCAAGTTGTCAGGTCACAATTAAAGGATTAATATTTTGTACTTAACTGGATTAAGCGTGAGGATTATAGAATTAGAATCGAGCTATACGAGGGAGAAATCGTGTTGTCCATGACCGTATTATAGGGAAGCGTGCTATAGGGGAGACTGTAAATATATTACGAATATGGGAAACAACAATAGAATTGTACCAACGTTCTTTCAGGCGTACATAAACAGTACACCCGATTCCCTTGTTGCAAAGTCGGACCAATTATTTGTGAGCTCGAAAATTGCATATTCCAAGAAATGTACCATTTTTATATGTGAACCTAAGTTTTTTGTAGGATAGTCTTTAGAGCGTATATATGTACCAGGTCCTATTATAGATACCGGTTGTGATCATATTATTATTTTAAACTAGGTGCTTGTATGTAAAACATTTTTATTGTTTTGTGCCAAAAAATTTGATGCAAGACTGATATTTATCAAATGCTACACTAGACATAAATAAATAATATTACGTTATCCTCCATTTTCCGAACATGATGAATTTATCCATAACTTGTTATAATATCACGTTGTGGTCATCGAGTGACTTTTGACGTGCCATTTTATGACAGTTGCGATGATATTTCATGGAATTCCCTTCCGCCATGTCTTAATTCAGCAAGAAAAAACACACTTATTATTAATACGTCAGACCTCCAAGCTGCAAAAATGCCACACATACTGCGAAGATTTAATAAGGATAATAAATTACCAATGAATTAATAAGTTACTCATCATAAGCACTTTTGAGTAACGTTTCCGAAAGGTGAGCGATTGTAATGCAGGATGTAAATTATATAAGTAGGACATCGGACTATCGTTTTTTTTTGACAGATTGAACGTTGAAAATTCCGTTATGTGTTCAGCCTCTTGGTTTCAATTTTAAGTTCTTGTTTTTGACTATCCAACGCAAGTGCAATTATTTAAGTTTTAAGCTCAAAAGGCCGACTACAGGAACAAGCACCCTACACATGGTGTGAGAGTGTGGTATTATTTTTCTGAGTATATTTTAGTTGTTATTGGTTCGGTAGCCGATTAGTCAATGCTTGCAGGGCTAAGCATCGCATCCCAAATTGACACCCACATCCCACATCGAACAAAGCAGTAACTCATCTTTAGTTATTTTGCAGGATGGTGAAATACAAGCATGAGAAATTTTTACATTATATTCCCAATACAAATATTTTTTTCTCTCTCCTTCAAAATGCCTGCATTGCTCGATGTAGGTTTCGAAATGGAAATTGATACATAGCTTCAATCGATTTAAAGATTTGTTCTCGAATATAATATAACCACGAATATCTGTGATAATTTCACTTCCCCAACTACCTCCAGCCCGATCCTGAAACCAATTTCATAGATCGATTTACAAATCAATATATGAAGGTTTACATTCAGCGATTCGAACTATTGACCGTACAGTCGATAATAACGAAGATCGCTCTTGAGAATTGGCCACTTGGATATGCAACAGGCAATACACAATAATTTGTTTTTCATTATTTCACAATGGCTTTCTATTAAATGCACTTTTGCTTATATCATATTCACTTTATAACAATACATACGTACGTATTAAAAGAAAGATACGTACATACGTATTAAAAGAAAGATGTTTATATCGTTTATTTTAATAATTAATATCTTACGGATCTATTAAACATATCAACTTGTATTGACTTTTAATGAATTACTTTCAATTCTGTTAGTCATAATCATCTAGTTAGTCATCGTTTGAAGATAAGACAAAAATAAAATGTATAAATACTTGCTGAAAGATATCTATTCGATAGTAAAATGCAGGCGGTCCTTTTTGATTTTTTATTTTATTTATAGATTACATTTCATGAGTCATTTTCTGTTATCTAAGTAATGAATATTTTTTGTCACATCGTCACTTTTGGGAAGGTTTATCGGAACCTCCAAATACCAATTCTAAAAAAAAAATATGTGTGTATTGTGAAAAAATAGGTCAATAGTATAGATTGTTTCCTTGCGTCGTTTTTATTATCTTTTAACATACGCATACGACTCTAAATTACGCATACTTATATATGTAGTTCTGTTAGTTTCACGTGTAAATGTGGAGGCCTTGATTCCATCTCCAGGTTAACTGAAGTTAAAAATAATATTGAAGAAAATCTCATACTTCTGCATGTACGAGAATCTTTTGTCGAATGTTTTAATTGATTTTGTGACTTCATTTTGAAAAATCTATACAATCAATATTCAAGTGATTTACCAATTAGAGATGAATGACATTATTTTTTTACCGCAATTGAATTTTATAAAAGCTTGAGTTATCATACAACGAATTTTACATCGTATGCCGCAGAAAATTTCCATTTAATCCACATGAGGCCCGCGTCATCACTGGTCTCGATAAATATAAAAGACTAAGTCTTCATTTGCATATATTTTTTTATCTACCATGTCCGCTCCAAACGTGAGGCATATGGCATCCTGATGGAGGTATCTCAACAGAAGTTTTGTGAGAACTGCTTGTTACTCAGTTGCTCAAGCTCTCTGTTTTCGAAGAGAGTAGGGATAGTAGAATCTCTCGATGGGTGTGAGCGAATTTTTAGACATCACAAACATTCATGACTACCAACAGAAATCCATAAATCGATTGAATTATGAAACTGTCCGCACCGGGTATTGAACCAGAGACATACGTAACTGTAGCCAACGACGATAGGAACTGCGCCACGGACGCCGACAAAATTCATCATTTGCATTAGTCGAATACAGGTGTTTTAAAGAATTTCAATTCACAAGAAAAACAAAATACCTATACTTCATTTAAATGAACACATACATAATACTGTCAGATTATAACTGTACTTAACATTATTACAACAAATAAGAAAACCACTCTCCTCACGGCACTGTAATTAGTATAGCTCATTGTGACTGCGGGCAGTATTTTTATCGTTTTTAACCAAATGGGATAAGAAGATAAGTATAGTATTTAAGCTACGATTAAGAGGAATACCCTGGAAGTTATTAGTGGTATTCCTCAAAAAAATGACTCCATGTGGCAAACTTTATTTTAACGCGGTTATATACCAACAATTAAAGTGCATTATTTAGAATCTAGAGCGTTTTCTACGCAATGAAGTGGTTTCCTGTATGAAAAAGTGTGTATTTTTGGAATCAGGAAATTAAGTTCACACCTTTTTATGGTTTATTGTACGGTTTTATTTTATGGCAGCTTGATTTAATGTTGTTGACTGTTAATTGATTATTAGTGAAAAAAATTACTTTATTTATTCCATATCTTTTTATTTAAAAACATGACTGTTACAGCTACTCGAAACTGGTTCTGTTGAACAATGTGTTTTCATTATTTCGTTTATGTTCTTGAACAAGAGTGAGCAAGCTTTTCATGACAGAGGGTAACATTAATTTATCTTTAATCTAATAAAGCCGCACAAGAGAAACGTTAATTAGATATTCTCATAAATTTATCAGTAAAATGGTTGAAGCTCCCCATCTCTAGGCATGTTTATAAGTTGATACTTTGTTACATTTAAAAGTATTGAAACAAGCGATATTAGCTGAATTGTTTTATCATTAATTATTTCCGAGGGAGCTCTATGTCTACCATTATGCTCAGTGGTTGAAAATTTTAATTCATGACATCAATGTGGATTTGACTAAAACAAAATATAATTAATACATCGTAAATATTTTATTGAAAATTAAAAAAAATGATCGATGTATAGTTTTATATGTATAGTGTATTATGAATCGAATAGAACATATTTGAATTACATAATCAATGTTTTTTTATTTTCAATATTTGACAGTTTTCTAAGCATAATATTTATTTATCCACTATCTTTACGTGGTGTTAGACAATATTATTATCTGCTAAAAGCGAATTGAAATACTATCAACTACGGTTCAAAAGATGACCAAGATTGTTTTGGATATTTTATCCATGGACGAAAAGGGTGTGATATAAATTAATAGATTTTTGAACCACAATGTAACCAACTGTTGATCTATATCACGTTTTGTAGATGTATTGTAAAATATGATATATTTTATATTAATACACGGTTGTCCAAAAGTATGAGACTAACACATACAAATTTTGTAAAATTAAACGAACATTTGAGAACATCTATTGAGATCTTAGAAGCTATATCTATGTACTTTCAAATTGATAACAAATATTTTATTAAATATCTTTTATGTCGTATTGTTATCATTTATATTAATATTAACTTACAACAATATTTATAATAGTTGATTTGTGGTTTAGGATAGAATCGAAAATAATCTATTAGGCCACTTTTGTCTTACTCAATTGTCTCATGTTGACATTTCGCAGTTAATAAAATTGTTATTTATCTTAGATTGGCCCACTACATGGAAAAAGGTGCTGTTATAATACCATGATAATACTAATACCATATGAATATTTTTTAGCTAAGCAAAAGTATTGAGTAGCCCCTGGTAGTAAAAAAATATGAATTAATGTGCAACATAATTTGTTTCATTGTTGAATTTGTAAGCTGTCAGCTTGGCATCATAAAACACAATTTAGAAACTTTTCTTAAAATAAATTAGATTGGCCATATTTTCAATTAGTATTTACTAATCTGTAAACCAAATGCTGTATATTTTTCCACATCTCAAGTATGTACATTGTATATACTATTAAAAAGCATAAAGAAAAGTTGCGGAGACTTTAAAATCACTGAATTTATAGTGATTGTTTGTATCGTGGGCCAAAGTTACTTGATTTGGATACAAAGTTTGGCCCACCTTGTTTTATCTATATTATATATCAATTATAATAATAAATCTACTTGTGCTAATTATATTTCATCTTAAGACATTAGTACGTTTCTATTTAGAACAATACCACAACGACAAATGCAACGGCGAACTAAAAATAAATACAAAAACCCTCAAAACTCAGCCAAAGTTACCCAGATTGACCATTGAAAAGACAAATTATATTGATATTCATATTGTTTTTCGAGTGTCGTTGTGAAATCTTTGTTTTATTTAACTTTATTATTATTTATTTATAGTACGCCATACTTTAAGATCCTGGAATTAAATTTCGGGACTACAATCCCTAGTGGTAACCGTGTATCGTTTATTTAAATATAAAGTGCAGTGGCATAATCTCAGTGAAACCACACAATTCCACTCGCAACGTGTGATCCTTTTCAAGCGTTTTTCCTGATAAATTATCGCCGAGGAATGAGTCAAATTAAAATAAAAAAATGACGCCATTCTTTTGGCATTATTAATTTATATACTTCGACAATGATGCCCGGCGAGAATCCGGTTCAGATTCACTACTACGAGTAAAATACTCCAACGCCACCTGCCCCCTGGATGTCATTTATATACCGTACATAGATTGAGTGAAATAATTATTTGTTACTCGTGGCAAACAATGCTGACATCACTTAATTACGATACTTGGAAAAAAAGCATCACTAACTACGGTCACAACGTGGATTCCCCTGAAAAACAATTAGAAAAAAACGTAGATATGTCATTGTGCGGTTGTAATGCACTGATGTTTTTTTTTATATATATAATATGTATACACTGAGACAAGCTGGGAAAAATCTTTATATTTATATATCGACACGTCTTTTGCATTTTCAAATTTGAATTGTAGAGATTTTGAACATTTCCATGTATTTCGTCACTAATGACCCGGGTTTCACCTTTCGGCATCTTAATGCGTGTGCTTGAATGCCTGAAGATACCGAAAGGCGAAACCCGGATCGTAAGTGACGAAATACATGGAAAATATACAAAATCTCAACAATTCAAATTTGATATTGAAATTCCGTCGAGCACTCTCAGCCGATATCTTAAATTTTGTATTTTCGTTGTCTAGCCCTTAGTTCTATATGTTGGTATCAAACAACATTAGTAAAAGTACCTACTTCAACGTTTTTTCGTAAAGTATAAACACTAAACTAACCACTTGCACGAAAGATCTTTACCTAAAATCCGAAGTCCAATGTTTCAAAAACTAAAAACTTTTCAGCAAACTTTATATAAAGTAAGAAACTAGATTTATAATATTAGCACTCTCCCAATTTTGAAGAAGATAGATTTCTACCTAAACTTCTCCGAAAAAAAGAGTTTGCATGATTAAATAACCACCAGTTTACGTTTAACGTTTTTTTGAGATGCTCCTTTGGAGATATATATGCTACGACATGATTTTATAAACAAAAACTAATACCGGACACCAGGAAGTCGAGATCACAAATTTAATTACTCGACCAAAAGATACGAATAAATAAATAAATTTGTTCGGCCATTGGTCTCGGCAGGCATTATCTCAACTATGAAAGACTTGAAGAATTGTGTATTTGTAATAAATGATAGTTAAAGGAAAAAATGAGTCACATCGCAGGGGATTCCCGACCGCATACATTTAAGCAACACAAAAAATACCATTATTAAATTAATTTGACGATCCATCCATCACATCAAGCATAAATAAAAAAAATAATACGAAATGACCTGCTCTATAGATCCATACTTCATCAAAGAATAATAGCATGGTTTTTGCTTTTCTTGAATATAGACGTAATTAAATGAAAACAAACAGGATTGCTTCTTCAACTAGAATAAGATAGCATCATTTCGCCAGTGATTGGCCAGTTAAGCGACAGGTGTACTTTCAAAAGGGATTTTGAGTCAACGAATGATAAATACATATTTTTTTCGCTGTTATTCGATTAAACAGGGATTAAGTAATGTAACTAACTAAAAATAAAATAATTAGTACTGTACCAAGCATAAAATAATAGAAGTTTACGAAAAAATGCCAATTCTCCCAGTAGTCGGTCCCCAAAATCCAATGGTCGACTTTTCATTGCCCAGTGTTCGGCCATCACTATGAAACTTCATAAATATCGTGAACGAATTTACTGAAATTAGACAGAACAATAAAAAACATAATGAATCAAAGCATGACTATATTAAGTATATTTTGTTAGCGATCCCCATACAATATGAATTTGTCGAAACTTGCGAAGTAAAAATGTCCTTTTTTTAATTGCGTATTGCATCATATAGGTCAGTACAGTGCCGATATACGTTGGCAAGTGGCAAGACTACCTACAGGAATTTTAAAAAATCTGTTTTTTTAAATGTATCCAATATTATTTAAGTTTTAAACTCAAAAGACCGACTACTGGTGACGGCTGACTTTAGGAACACTCACCCTACGTATATTATTTTTATTCAACTCCGTTCCCTTTTGAGAGCATATGACCTCTGGGCTGCCTTTACTTTTTAAATTTGACCCCTGGACTGGAATGACTGCTTATTAGTGACTTGCTCAACCTACCTTTTCAAATTCACCTTTGTCACATTGCGGAAAGAGCTTACCATTGAATTATGGTAATAGAAATCAACATTTTTTTAACAATTATCGCTGCCAATTTGTATAAAGTGGGCATCTTATGAAACCTGTCAACAGATGGTATTTATTTAACGAAGACTGATTGCAAGTTCGTCGTTCAACTAACCTTTTAAAATTCGGCCCAGCGGTTAAAGTGCTGTCATGGCTTTAAAAACCTACATTTTCGGTAAACTGAATCTTTTGGTGGATTTAGCGGACATCTTAAAAAAATATTCTTCTTCAATGATAATCGTAGCAATATATTTTTTGAAATGATATTTATATATAAAAATTCCATCATCACATACCTAGTTACGTTTTTGATAATTTATTATTAAAAAAAAATGCTTTGCAGGATTTTATTTGACAGCCCTGATTTTTCGACGAACAGCAACACGCGTTCGGCCATGTGATTCGTACAAAATGTTCAATTAATATCCAATGAAAAAATGTAAACATGAATGACTCAGAATTTTGAAGGAAAAAAAAAACTATACAACAATCTAAGAAACGCAAGTGATAACTCGTCAAATGTATAAATTTCTGGTATAATAAAAATTTATGTATCTATTATAATTATAGTAGGAAGTGTCTGTTTAACAATTTAGCCTTGTTGAGTAGAAAGTCAGCCTATAATAGAGAATAAAAAAGAGATAACTTGCAACACTCAAATCGGACATCAGTAATTGATTTTTTAAACAAAATTGTATGTATCACTTTCAAAATATATTTGTTTATATAATTTAAGACATCGACTGAGGGTGCTTGATGGAATTTCATCATCAAATTTGGATTATTGAGATTTTGTACACCTCCATGTATTTTGTCACTAACGACCCAGGTTGTATCGTATTTGACTCGTATTTGTATCTTCTATAGAAACGTTAGACACTGTTTACTGTCTGTCAGTTCCAGTCCATTCGTGCGCTCGAATGCCTGAAGATGCCGAAAGGCGAATCCCGGGTCGTTAGTGACAAAATACATGGAAGTGTACAAAACCTCAATAATCCAAATTTGATATTTGTTTATATTATCCAAAATCGAAGACTGATTATTATAAAGTATTAAATTACTGTTAGTGTACATTTTACGTAGTTGCAAAGCACGATGATGAGCTGTGCATTCTAGAATCTAGATCCAATGGGATATTTTATGGCACCCTATAACCCCGTCACGTTTCTTCGGTCCCGGGATTTTACAAATTCAACTCCGGCATTCCGGAGCTCTACAATATGACATCTACGACGACGCTACATCAGTGTAGAAGCTAAGCGTAGCAAAATTAAAATGTACGACAATCATTTAGCTATCCATTGTAAATGAAGAATTTATATTAAAAACATTTCCGCTATGGTATAAAAGTAAAATCGGTAATTTTGTCACTCCACTCCTTATTTTTTAAACACATTTTTCATTTGTGTTTCGCTACTTTGAGAAACGTAAAAAAATAGAATCGATATCTACGACGTAAATACATTTTATTCTGAGGACTATTTTAAAGAAGTGAAACATTTATTTATTTTCAATTTCGACGAATAATTATATTTAATTTTGTGTAGACAACGAATTTCGACTAATCAACCGCTGAATCTATCAAACATAAGTGACAAATCGATCTGAACCCGCCACCGCTTTACGATGTGCGAGGAAAAATCTAAGGTTTATTTAGTAGTTGCCTTAAAAATAATTTAAAAAGACTATTCATGATATTTTGAGAATTCATTTAGCCAATCATTCATCTAATAGTCGTTTCCGATAACTCACAGCTTCTAAAAAATAATTTAATCAATAAAATGTATGATTCATTCACGTATGGTGAGAATGTCGTTGTTTAATTTAAACAAATTAATAAAATGTCTTAATTTTTCCCCCGTTTGACTCATATATATATATATTTTTTATTATTGTACAATCACGGAGTTGTGGTAAGTTTGTCTCTGACAGTTTTGATTTTTAAGATTGAGTCAGGAACTAAACTTAGCATCTAAGCTTTTACCCATTTTAAAAGTCTGATAATGTCAACAACTCTAAATATTTTTTTACTTTTCATATACATTTTATTCATATTAACGTGAATAATATAAAACAATCAGAGAAAAGGGTACATCTATATATACAAAAATGAATGTTTGTTTGTCCGGTATGCGTTCCTTTACCATTCATCCGATTTCAATGAAACTTTGGTAAGTTGTGTTTCTAAAAAAAAATCTAAAAAAGTATTTAAAAAAGAATCAAATACGTACAAACGCGAAGTCCTTCTGATTTATTCGTGTACGCACCAGACAGAAAACAAAAAATATTGCGTATCCAAAAGCACTTCAATAAACCGAATCAAAACACAAACACTTTCTTTCTTTGAGTGGCATTGCAGCGCATGCCGGGTACTCACTAGTATATCATAAAAAGGTCAGCGACGGAAATATGTACCAAAATACAAACTTGTTTACTACCTGCAAAAAGAACTGTAATTTTCAATCAACCCTATTGTTCATAATATCATCAAGACATAATAAAACATTAATAAAATATAGATCCTCGAAGGGAACCCAGGAGGAAAGAGACAGTGAAAAGACAGTCGCTGATGCGATAGGAGACTGCGTGATGAAGAAAGCCGACAGTCTAACTAAAATTTTAAAAGGAGTGCTGATAACTTTTAAGGTGTTAATTCTTGGTGGAAAGGCATTATATTTTAAAAAATAAAACACAATTCGTTTGTGCTACTTCCACATGTTTATAATAATCAGGACCGGTTTCGCTCATCACGAGCATTATCAACTGATAATGATCATCAGTCGTGTTTCATTTTTTTTTAAATGGAGTGCTGATAACCAGACCGGATGATTGACGCCACGGCTCAATTTGAACTGTAATGCAATCAATGAATAAGAAACTCACATTTTATTATTTTCTGGAATAGATTTCCAAAAACGAAATAAAACATAAGCTTCACAGCTTAGAATCGAAACGCAGCAATTTAATTCATGGGAGATTGGAACTTAAGTCCTACATAATGTATCAATTTAACAGGCTTAAATTGACAAGTGGTACATTTCTTTATTATTTCCCTTGAGTACAGATAAACGAAGTATGAAGGATAAATGAAGACAACTATTACAATAACACTAATAAAATTGATGTTTTAAATGATTTTTTTTTTCAATAACTCTCCGCTGAACGACTATTCCATTTAAGGCTTTCAGTCTATACAAAATAAAACACGAGTGCATAAAATATCTCAAAGTTGACATCATCAGCACCATAATGGGAACGATACATCGCCATTACCACTTATTTATGAATAATAAAGACGATTCTTTGGTAGTGTATCAATCTGTCACAAGAAAAATTGTTATTTGACGCACCAAAGTGTGTAAAACATATTTATTTTGGTTTGCTTCATTGAATAATAATTAAAATGCAGATTTTTCATCTCGAAAAACAAGCTCAATTCATATATTCTACAATTCTACAAGTATTGTTTAACAATTCATATATTCAACAATACTATTATTATATGTACAATAGTTACAAATCAGTACTTTTTAGCAAATTCAATCTGAAGCTTAACTAACCCGATAAAAACCTCAATAGAAACGGCGTTTGTAAACTATCTTGCGTAATGTGCAATTCACTGTATATTGGAAAGATATCAAGACGTACAATATTTCATACTAGATTCAAACAATATATAAAAATATTTAATATTAAAAATCCAAATCCCAATTTTGGAATCTTCTCATTTCGTATTCATCTAAAAAAAATAATTCAACACACGATTGTGTACACTTTTACAATAAAGATTAACCCGTTTACCCCAGAGCGTCGAGGCCACAAGGCTAAGAGCGTCACAAAGCCGATTTATCGGGTAATTCTTTTATTTAATACACAATTATTGTCATTTGTATAGTAAACATAACAAATCGATGTTATTATTTTACATATGATGCATTAATGTTTGTGCCGATAGATAGGCGCTTTGTAACTAAAAGAGTCGGAATAAAAACAATTACTTATGAAATCTACTCCGCCAAGAATATTATAAACCACGACTCCAACTCCAAACCCCTGACTACTATTCAAATATTTCCATTATTTGGACTTCTGAAATGATTGTGGGTGAATAAGTAACAGTATCTTGGCGTAGGTCGATAAAAACGCTGAACCATAACACACACATGTATATTAATTTATTATTATTTTGATACTGATAGTTTTCGTAATAGTAAAAACAAGAGTTCAATTACCTTGCCATTTAAGCAAAGCCTCGCAGCAAAACACGATCTGTGTTAATGATTTTTAACAATAAATAAATAAATATATCAGTGGTTCGAAACCTATTTCAAAATGCAAGGACATTTCTAAATACATGTTTCTTTTATGCATGGGAATACGTTCCAGAGAACCTACAAATCGTGTAAAAAAGTTAAACAAAGAAATGAGAGATGGGTTCTTTACTTAAACAAACATTTTATAAAAATAAACGTATAACTATATATTATAAATGAATAAATTCACATAAAGGCAATAACAAATTTTTATTTAGGTATTTTAATAAAATTGAAAAAATATATTATTCAGTTGGTGCTTTCGGCCAATGAATAAAATATGTGATGATCATTTACTACAGTTTTTTATATCCGTGTAAAAGAAAACGTGTTTTCTAAGTCTGTGTAAAAAAGAAAATTAGGTGGATAGTATTTTTAATCGAACTCTCAACAGAGCATACATACTATGGACTGTAATGATTCATTAATAGGTATTAAGCGACGCTTGGTAAATAGCCACTTTCTCAACATCCCCTTTCAGAAAGAGTAGAAGAGAGAGAAGCTGTTACTTAATTTCTGTCGTTTCCATTAAAAGATAGGTAATTGAAAGGTGATCGCAATGTTACAATAAATTCATCGCAATATATTGATGTCATTTATATATGAAAGTTTTTGATATAAAATCTTACATATTTTTTTAAATTCGAGAATTCGAACATGTTATTGCTGAACAGAATTGCGAGCGATGTTTTTTGGGTGGGACCATAGATTACTTATATAGTATTTTATAATATACCTGCAACCTGCAAGTAGTTTTGTAATATAAATATAGCCATTGTTTGATGAAAAAAATACGTGTCCTATTTACTAAAATTCATCGATAATAAGTTATATTTGATAATCGATATTATACAGTACTTTCATTACAATAACTATTTGTGTATATTTGAATAAAATAATTATAATTTAAAGAGCGTTGTCTCAATTACCGATCACATTAGTCAAATAAAATAAATGTTTACAATAATGTTGGGCCAAATAATGTATACGTATTAAAGGCAGGTACAGAATTATAATATAATGATAAAATACAGTCACGAAGAGAAGGCATGATTTTACCAATGAGTCAATATCGATATCCGAGGGCGAGATCTGTTTCGTAATCGAGTGATGATAGCTGCATTAAAATTAATTTGCGCTATATATTTTCATCTATCATTTAACATCACATCGATATAGACATTAAAATTGATTTTTGATTTGCTGTTTGCTGTTTTGACGTGATATGACGACGGTTTGCAATCAATCGCTCTACCTCTCATTACGTCCCTTTCCTCTGTATCGAGAACAAGGAAAGCGCAAGCAGAGACTGGTCACTATCACTTTTAAACGAGCTTGTAGGATGTGACTAGGGATTCTTCGTCATTATCAGCTATTCGAAAAAAGAGTATGAAAAAATTAAAAATTTTTTTTTTTTGATTAATCAATAACAAAATATAAATACACATTCCAATACCGTTACATTGTATAACAATATTTAAAATTTGCAGCTGTGTCGGATTGCTACAACGGTATTTCTTTAATTACTGAAATTACGGCACGTTTAAAGAGTTTTTTAAGTCCCGAGTCATACTTCTAACTCAATTATGTGATAAGACATTAAAAGCACCCGAGTTGGGTAAAGGCAAAAACAGACACTTCCTTGGGTTTTCATTATTGTTCTTAAAATCTGGATAAATTGTGATGTGATATTTCATCGATTTTGTACAATATTTCATTAAAAATTATTACGAATACTATTCGAGTTGCCCAAATATTCAAATAGTTAAAAGGGCCGAATATATTCGAATATTGAATATTCGAATATTCGAGCTGGAATCCCTAGATGAGGTAGAATGAAAATATTTGAAAGAATCGTAGCTGTCCCAAATTTATTTATTGATGCGAAAAATTCGAAAAATGTTGGCAACTATGAAATCTTGACAATGCTAGATTTACATACCGATATTGTTGGATTATTTGTTTATTGCTACTGAAGCTATTATCTGGGTGTTAACATAATAAATTATGAAATATAATAATAATTACTTACATTTTTGGAAGTTAAGAATATATAAATATGTCCTTTATGTTTTGAGAATCATACTAACTGGCAACAAAAATAGCAAAAACATTTTTGTCGAATATAATTAAGGTTTGAAATTATAAGAATTGAAATCATTTCTTTTTATCAGGATCGCATCCATATTCAGCGTTTAATAAATATAAGTCGCGAGTAAATATTTTATAGTTTTGGAATTCGACAGCGCTGTAATTACGGTATAATTACTTACTGTATGTATTTAAAGCAAATTTTTCATGTTCGGCAATCGACATAAATATATTAATTTATAAAGAAGTAAGTACCTAGTTAAAGCTATGGATATGTTGTAGAAATGCTTTAGTAAAATTATACTCTATTACTATTTATTTTGTAAATGTTATCTTATTTAGAGCTAGACAGATTATGTTGACCTACAGTATACCCACTTAATGCATTCATGTGTCAAGAAATTATTGCAGGTGTACAAAAAAGCGTTATTTTCAAAATGGTTCTATTAAATTTCTTTGCAAAAACACTCGTCCTTTCTCGATAAAAAAGCATTCTCATAAAATTCCGAATAACAGTGAGGTCATCCTTACGGTCACACCTGAACCAAACCGGACAAGCCTCACTGAGCAGGGGAGCTTAAATCTTGTACAAATAATTCATGGTATTACTATGATATCTTATATCTACAATATATTTAGTTGTTTAGTATGATCAACTTTTTGTTTTTAATATAATATAATATATTTATAGTTCTATCGTGTAATGAATGCCACCTTTTGCTTTGTTTTTTTCCCGAATTTCCGCAGTTTCCATGTAGAATAGTTTGATAGAATGATATTATGTAGGTATTAGGTTAAAAAAATAATTCTTAACCGATTTTTAATACTATCTACATTACAGAACCCGACTTAGTAACTA
The DNA here is from genome assembly GCA_022494535.1 of Himalopsyche phryganea. Taxonomy (NCBI): domain Eukaryota; kingdom Metazoa; phylum Arthropoda; class Insecta; order Trichoptera; family Rhyacophilidae; genus Himalopsyche; species Himalopsyche phryganea. Next base: position 3,821,945 of record JAGVSL010000028.1, read on the forward strand.
AAAGGCTTCTCACATTTCTTAATTTCAGTCCCCTAATGATAAAAAGTAAACAATATCAAAATTTAGGATGTATCCTATTAATTTGTTTACTTCTACGAGGATTGGTAAATATTGTTGATCGCTATTTGACTGTCTTTGTCGAACTAAATACACTGGCAAGAGTAATATTATACACCAGGTGTCGGTTCCAACTGTCAACATTCACTCAACAGACACTCTCTATCTGCGTATATCGTAGCAACGTAGTGCTGTGCGGTTCGCTACAGATAGACAGAAAAATCTAGCAAAGACAAATATAAATATATATTACCATAAATTATAACCAGGTTGTTGTGCCACCTGTCAGCATCTACTTAATACGTTTAATGCGATTCGCAGACATAGACAGTGTATGTGTGCTGTGTTTTAGATAAATCAAGACAAATATAGTCATATTTCTATCAAGTAAACGCCTGTTAAAATTTATAAACCGATTTATATTTTTAAACATATTATAATGACCGATACTTTCTTTTAGTGGTACTAATGATTAGCAATCGATATAATTATTGTTCGCTCGTAGTTTTCATATTTATTCTAATGTTTTTGCGATGTTGATATTTTTTAGAACAATTGTTCACACCTGACATTTATTTACCGGTCATATAAAATTCTGATGCTAAAAATGTCCTTGAGAAATTGTAGTCAGCTGTGATGAATCAGCGATCCGAGAAGATTCGTATTGATTAAGCTGTTGGAAACAATTTTGAAACCATGATTCTTGAGATAAATACGTAATGCTCGTGACGTCAAACACTCAGGTGTTACACACTAATCATACAAGTACAAAAAATGCAATGTTTAGCGGAACAGGAAGTATGACATGTGTAGTACAGCGGGTGCTACGCCAGTCATGGATATGCTATAAAAAAAAACAACGGGGAAGTTATGCTGCAAACTGTTTGTAGCTTAGTCACCGAAGAAAAATTTATGCTAAAATAGCGATAAGCAAAATATATTTTTCGGCTACCAGTTGTTTGATTTGTAGAGGGATTTGAGAGAGATTTGAAGAAAGCTTTTGGGTGACGAAGATTAAGACTTTTCGAAATTTTGCAGTTTTTCAGAAACCGATAATTGTATTTTACTATAAAATCCAACATTTTCACCAAAAAAAACGATGTGAATTATTCCTACACTTGATTGAGGAATTTATTTTATATATAATAGCCCAGACCGGTCGGTAGGTGTTTTATTACTATAACATATCACATATAGGTACCAATCCATTTTGATTGTAATAAAAAAATAAAACTAGCTACTTTAGACATTCAGTATTTCAATTTAAATACCGTCATCTATGACGAGTACGGTTACTAGTTAAACCTAAATATGCTTAAATTTTTGTCTTACACTATTCATTTGCTCCACCATTTTAATTTCACTAAATCTATATATATAAAAATGAATGTCTGTGTGTTGGTTTTTTGGTTTGTCCGGATCTTATAGGCTCCTAAACTACTCAACCGATCGCGACGAAACTTTCAGGAAGGACTTATTGTGATGATGCCGGGAAATATTATATAAAATAAATGTTTGTTTGTCCTTTACGCGTTCCTTTACCATTCATACGATTTCGATGAAACTTCGGTGAGTTGTTGTGCACACATCCGTGAAGGGTTCTGAAGAAAAAAATTGAAAATCTAAAATTGAAAAAAAAGAATCAAATACGTACATACAGCGACATCTAGGAAAAACCTTCTGATTTATTCGTGTACGCACCAGACGAAAAACAAAAATATTGTGTTATAACAAGTGTGATATTGAAACTCGGGTTCGGGTCGGGCCAGACCTGAAGATGATAGGCTCGAACCGGGTAAATCTATGAAATTTCGGCCTGTGCAGACCTCTAATCCAAAAGCAGTTCAATAAACAGGATTAAAACCCTTTCTTTCTTTGAGTGGCATTGCAACGCATGCCGGGTACTCACTAGTTAATATTTAAAAATGTAAATTACGATAATAATGTCGTCGTGAAAAATCTACAAAACGAGAATTACAGATTCTCCGTCTGTAAACCTGCACCATAAAACATTATTATTCATACGCATCTGAAAAAATATTTTTACAATTGTCAAATCGCTATCAATATGTCACCTGTCACTCTTCGGTTCCATTGTCATGTCACAGGTATTTTGAGGTAAAGAAATTAAGTAGCAGTTACAGGAAGCAAACAGTAGCCGATAACGAAAATTATTTCCAGCACCCAAAGACAAGTCACTACCAAAGAATTTATTCAAATCTAAATAATTATTGCCCAATCGTCTGTATACAGAATAATGACAGACGGCAGAACAATACAAAAAACAGGACACGTACGAAACGTCATCGTGTCAATGTATATTATTTAGCGTAATTTCGAAGCATGTTTGCGCACTTCCTTATGCCGCTACATCGCGCATATAAATGAGCATCCAGTGTTACCAGGATCAAAACATTTCTCTCAATGACGCCAAAAATAATTCAACTAATTTCTAATTAGTAGCGAGAGCGTAGGCACGCCATGTATGTGAGAGACTCAGGGGCCTTATTTATTAAATCGGCATTCATTTGGTATTTAGAACGATACAACTTCATAATAGAATTCATAGCTATTGACCCATCACGTCATAGTCAGAACTACACGATGAGTTTTGACTATGTCGAAATAGTTATCAATTAATAATACTTGTGGAACGCACTGCTGTTTATAGCCTTATCTAAAAGAAAGAAAAAATATTTGTATTATTTTCACATCATAAGTTGACTGCAGCTATAAATATGCTATAACACTGGTTATTTGACTATGGACAAAAAGTATCTAAGAATTTACAATGAAAGGAGCCCACCGGTTTAGAAAAAGTTGAAGTAAGTCGATGCTCTTAATTTGAGATACAATTTTTATGGAATCCCAGAGGAGTGCATACGGTATTATTGTAAGCTTAATAAAAAATATATATTAATATTGTCGATGTGCCAAATATCTATCAAAATGCAAATCAATTGTATACTTGTATAAATTAGGCAAAGCTCAACGATAAAAGACGTTACAAGCTCATAATTATGTGCATAGATCTCGAATCACAATGTATTAAATCGGCTAATTTAGTTTTATCACAAGCATTTCAGGAATGAGCAGTGATTCGAAGACTCGTTTTTACACTATGGTTAAATCTATTTTCATCAAAAATATGGTAGAAATGTATTCCCCCAACTTCTTATAATAGTAATAATCTCCAAATAGCCTTAAAGGGGGTAAAAATAAGCAATATGTGGGGAAGCTCTCAATAGTTAAAAAGTTGACAATATCACATACATATCGATACTGTTCTACTACAAACGCCGGTGATTTATAATTTTATTTATTCCACTATTAATAAAATACTATTATAAATGTTATTACATTCTTCTTTCTGGTGTTATGGGGATGGATAATATGCTTTATTTGTAATTCACGTTCCTTACACTGCGATAGTATTAATGTTAATTATGTACAATTAATATATTCGTACATTAGGTGCAAAAGGATTAACATGACTATTAACTGTCGCAACAAGTACTTAGTTTTAATTTAAAGATATTTTTATATGATAACTTTTTTCAACGCTTTGTTAACAAACAAAAAAAGATAAGATCGTTTCTGTGATAAAAAAAATACGAGGATTAAAATGATTTTAGATAAAACCGTCATAAATGTTATTCTCTCTCATTCTAATCCACTAGTTATGTCATAAAAGTTTCAATCTGGCAACACTGTCGATTTGCAATCTCTTAAAATAATTGTAATTGTAATTCAGCCGACATCCGCTAGATGGCTCTGATTGCCTCTCGCTAAAGAAATAGCGTATGTCGACATTGTAAACATGTTTTCCCGCCAATTTTCCGAGCGAAGCTTTCATATTCACGAAATCTTGTGCAGCGATACATTTAAAGCTGTTTTCGCGAATTTATTTATGACTTTTCAACGCATAGTTTTTTGTTTATGTTAATAAGTTTGGTTTATATTTATCATTAGTTCAAGTTTTCAGAATTGCGCTAAATTTGTGTCACTACATACCTACATGCTGAGTATTTTTTTGAGAATAGGTATATAAGTGTTGACGGTGTATTTTCATCGCTTTCATCATTCGTCCTAAGAATTCACTGTCATGGAAATTGCAACGTATGAAATAAAATAAATAAGACAACAAAGTTCTAAGAAAAACCAGCAACTAAACGTTTACGTGAGACGGTTATTTGTTTTTTTTTTCTTTTCCTCGATTCATTTGTTTACCCTTTGCGGTGAATCATGATCGCCATAATTTGTTACTTCCTTATAAACTAGGTAACTTAAAGGTCTCCTTTGTTTTGTGTAGAATACAGGGCATCAAATGTAAATACAATCAACATAAATCATTTTAAATAGAAGAAATAATATATGAGTTTTCAGAGTGCCACGATGTCTTAATAACTTCACTCTTCCTTTATCCCTTACCTAAAGATAGGGCTGTGCCAGGCGTCCCGGTATTCCGGGGTTGTCCCGGTTTCGAGCTTATTGTCCCGGCGTCCCGAAGAGGGCTTTTGGAACAACCAAAAATCTTGGTTTTCATAAAACAAAACTTGTAATAGCGTAGTCATCAACGGTCACTTTAAAACGTGGGAACGGTTTTCTATTACTTCCTACAAACGACTTCCCAAAACTAATGATACGGATTAAACTACGAGAATAGTAGTTTATATAAGGAAGGACTATAAATTTAATTCGTATAGTTGTATTCATAATATTGTAATTCTTGTTTATATCTCTTAATTCATTATTATTTATTTGATCAAAAAATCAACGACTAAATCATTTGTAAAATTTAAATAATCTATCGAAAATAAAAAAGTGAAAAAATAGTCCAGCAAGTAAATCATCAAATACGATTTCGAAGATTATATGGGAGGAGGGGGGAAGTAAATTTAAATTAAATTTCCCGACTTGGATGTCAATAAATCTGGCAGCCCTACCTAAAGAGCACCTTTTCAACAGACGAGTAATAAAGCTTTTTGCAATATTTCTTTTGCGCTTATTCCCGCACCAAATAGCATGGCATTAATCTCGATTTGTCCTCAGTATCAAACAACAGTAAAAAGAGCATTATCACATATTTTAAAGCTATCTTAATAAAATAAATAACAATCAGAGAAACCAAAAACGCCCTGGAAAAAAGGCATACTTCGAACACAATGAAATTGTCAATAGAATGTTTCATTTAATTAATACTGAGTTGTAGATATGCAGATAGGAAATATCCTCCGTATTGTATCACCAGCACCCTGAGTGATAAATGTAAATGTTCCAAGAGAAATCAAAAGTGTACCCATCACAACACGATATGACTTCTTAAATGGTGTATAAACGTGGTAAAATTGATATGATATCCTCATAGAGTTTGGCAGCCAAACGGCCGTTGTCAATTATGAACTGGCTGTTGCAGAAAGACAGGCGTTCTGCAATGTGTTGCTCTCAACCTTCAATAAAAGATGATGCGAAAAGAAGAAGAGATATTGATGTGAATCCTCATTAACTCGCAATAGCAGATTAACTTCAATTAGGACAATCGTATAAACTAAGTAGTTAATCAGTATGTAACTATATCTTTTTCGTAAATCGTAAACGGTATAAGGATAGAGACCCATTTCAAGCACTGAAATGCAACCAGTGGCTCGGTTGAAATTGAATTAAGGGAGTGACAAAATATTTGGTTCACTTACGCTACACATTACAGAGGAATATATAAAAGGAGAAACAAAGGGAATTAAACCTTGTTAGGGTCAATTATTGATAGTATCCGGTACAATAACATGCAACGGAAAAGAAATCATATAAAATTAAGGCGAATGACGTAAGAAGGTTAATTTTCGGATTCCTTGAGATTGTCATCAGTAATTTTTGTATCGCTCCATATCTCGCCGTTTATTAATTATTATGTTTCTAGGGCAGTGGTTCTTAACCGGTGCACCGGGGTGCATTTGGTGCATCGTGAGCTTGTTCCAAGTCCACCGCAGAAATATTGTAAAAGACTGAAAAATTCGCGAAATGTTGAAAACCAAAAAAATGCTTCTCGAAATTATGATAACCGACGAATCGATTTTATCTAATCGATCGCACGTGTTGCCTCGCGTCAAATGGTTTTCGAATAATAGGAAAAAGTAAAGTAGATATTTTACCTTCACTTAACGAAAACATTGCCAAGGGAAAATAACAGAACATCTAGCTTTATTGGAAGAAAAGATTGTATATTACTTTTCTTCCTTAAATATAGAAAATTACGACTGAATACGAAATCCTTTTGCCACGATTGATACACCGAGTTGTGAATTTTCATACCAAGAAGAAGAATTGGTCACCTTGTCAACGAATCGTAATCTATGGGGACGTGAGTGAGTGACTTTCGTATTTATCTTGTATGATTTTCCAATTATCAAAATATTTGGCGCATTGCCTGTCAGCTGTAATGCCAGATATTTTTATAAAATTATATTTATAAATAAATGGTTCAAACTTTAAATAAGCAATATTTTCGAATATTGGCAACAGCTGATGATACTGCCAGCTGACATACAACCGTCGATTATCTCACACCATCCAGTCATTGGCCAGAAGTTGTCAATCGGGTTTCCGTTAAAAACTCGCGGCCTTATTTGGTTCACGGAGAAAGAGTGCATGTCCAATTTTAGAGAGAGTTACTTTTCCTTGGCGCGCAGTGCGGGCGTCAATCTAAATTTGAGTAGGCATATATTATGAACGAAAATAATCAGTGGCGTTGCATAAATCGCTAAATTTCAATAAATATTTCTACAACTACCAACCTTTAAATCAATTCATTCCCCTAGTTAAGTATTTGTATTTCGTTATAAAACAAAGCTTGTAACTTCGTTAAAAATAACTTAACAGGAGAGCGTAAAAACCATCGAAAGTCTCTGATCCTTTTCTATAAATATTATAGAGCAGACGAGAAAAAATTGATAATTTTAATATCTGTATTGTTTACGTCTACAGCAGACAAAATTTGCGTATATATATACTTAAATATCAATGTAGAATTTTAAATAATATGACTAAATATAATCTGTCAATCAATCATCCAAGTGTTCAATTTTCGAAGCGACGAATTTTCCTGCGATGAGTTTTTCCCACGATCTGTTGTCCGTGATCAATTTTCATAAAATAATTTGCGCTGTAAAATACTTGTTAGAGTTTGTATGTTTTTAACTGTTTCGATACATAGATATTTAATCAAATAGAAATTACCAAGTATCAGTGCCACCTGTCAAAATTTCTGGATATGGCTTAGGTCTGCAAAAGTATTTATTTTGATGAAAATCACATTTAAACATTTTTCACCAGTATTTAAATTTGATTAAGTAGATAATAAACTTTTAATTTAAAAATTCCTTGTACCGCCATCTTGTTTATAATACTTGGTTTTATTGGCTTACAATTTTACACTCGAGATGTTAAGCTGTGTAAGTAAACTAACTAATTATCACATTTCTATAAAACGGATTTTTATATTTCACGGCTTTATAGAGGTTACGATTTTACGGTTAAGACAGTAAGCAGACAGATAAATCAAAGTAAATATTTTCTAAATCAATAATAAAGTAAATGTTTAAATACGCCACTGAGAGTGATTGACTGTTTTTTTGCTCGGCCTGTACCCAACTAGACTCGAGCCGGTGAGTCAATGCACGGAAATAATTCAGAGTCGGCGGTCATGTGAGTTGAGTTGAACTCGATGCCCCACTATGTAGAATGCCAAATGGTGTGCATAATAGGACAAGGGCAAATAAAACCATACTATATAATTATATATATATTTTAACCACCTTTTCTACCATCGTTTGGCAAACACGACAAACGTAGAATTTTGTATAATTTTTGGTAGGTGGTGGAGAGTCTATCGGCATGTTTCTCGTAGAAAAAGTAAGTCTCATTAGGTTACAGTACGGCTGCCATAGTAGTCGAGACGTCGACAGGGAAGTTTGAAAATTGAATGGCAAAGGCAGAAATAAAAAAAATTCATACACTCAACAAATGTGTAGTTTTATTTATAAACTATATGTTGGTAAGATAGTCGTTAAAACCAGCTCTTTAGAGAGGGTATGAAAATAAGCACGGAGCTAGTAAACGATTTATAGCTTTTGAATAAGAATTAAAACGACATTCACATCCATGCCTTTGGATAAAAACCTATACATCTATTGAAAAATAAGTATGTCGAATCCTTCATCGCACAACTGACAAAAACGACAGCCTGTTCAATAGTCGGCTGCTGGATCGGTACTTCAACAATAGTTTTAATATATAGATTACATTCGTCTTAAATATATTTATTTTTCTACGTTACTATTTCTCTCTCTAACAGGACATGCGCAGATATGCATGTCTACATACATACAGGTAAATAAAGACAGATAATGAGAGAATATATTTGAAGAGCTTGGGATCAAAAATGACTAAATCCACTTTCTGCTTAACATAAATAAACACTTTTCGTATAAAAACTTATCCTCTTCACAAGCCATTCATGTACATACTTCGCAAACTGTTTTATTTGATGTATTTCTTCTTATTTATTCATTTGACATTGAAGAAGGCTCTAAATATGCAGTATTTTAAGCAATATGAAAAAAACACTTAAAACCACACATTACAGCGCAATACTTCACTTGGATAGGCTGAGTGACAGCTGACTGAACTGTCATGGCCGACAAATTCAAGCAAGCTATTGGCTGATTTAGGATTTGGTTAATAATTATGATACAATATCTCTACTGAATTTGGGCAGTTTTGATTTTATGGTCATATTTTGACATTAAATTGCACAAGCTATAGAGCATTAAACTGCACGGATTTTAGCGACGTTGAAAATGCAATTCTGTTCTTTTGAATTTGTCACTTAATATCACAGCGATATCTCGTTTTTTCTCAAAACTGGATTTGAGCATATTTGAACTCAAGCTTCTCATATAGATATATATATATATATATGTGTGTGTGTGTTAGTGTAAGTAAGTGAATTTTAGCGACACACTCTTTCTGTCTCGATGTGTCTGCGCATCAAGTATTAAGTGAATAACGACAGGTGGCATTGTAACCTGGTAATAATTTCTACTTAAATTAATATGCTTTCATTATTTTAGATAACAGTGTAAGTACTTGTAGAATGATCTCACCTAAGTGATATATTATTTATTTTATTATAAAGGATATTTGTCTACTTATTAATTAGCAAACTGTTTTCTATTATAGCTGAGATTTATTTATGTTTACCAGCCAGCTCAGAAAGTTCGACAACATAGCGCTGTTTAAAAAACACCTGTAACCTTAGAGTACATGCAAATAAACACGCTAAGTGCGCATCTTTGACTTGCAAAACTCTTCCATGACGTATCATTACCGTCAAAACACGATAACAGCCATTAAATCATATTATGAAAAACGCCCATTAATGTTCATTAAATAAGGAATAAAATCCTATAGCAATGTCAAATAACAAGATTGTGTTATCATCAAATATAAAACATGCGAATTCGTATGTTTTGCCTGTAATGCAAAAGATGCATAATCGTGTATCAAAGCAAATTTATGTTACTTTTTATAGTTTGTTTGATCAGCAGTGATTGTGAAACTTGGGGTCGAAAGAATATTAGGTCAGTTCAAACACATGTATGCGTGTAGTAACTAGAAACCAATTTCTGATAAAAATATAGCTCAATACGAAGACAAATGAATTCGCGGAGATGAGGTGGACTGAGGGAATGAACGACCATGTACCAGAGTGGAAAATACTCTAGGTAAACTCAGATAAGCAGTGACGGATTTATATTCACGATTGCATGTTTTCATACTTTGATTTTTTAATCGTTTTATAAATAAAGGTATGGGATGTATTCCATATTTTCATTCCATTACACCCCATCCACATACTCACTATAGAAGGAAACACGGATAGAGCGATTTTTTATTAACCACTACTTTCCAAATACCACGATCGTAACCTTTTCTTCTATGAATACAGATTTTACTCTAAGCTCGGAGCGGAGAGAATTAAAATAATTTGTCATTAGTTCATGCAATTTAAGGCATTCTTAAATGCTTGTGATATACATATTTATATATTTTGTGATTTGTATGTTTTTTCTGTGATATGATAATAAGCAGTTATATCGATTCATAGAACCGTATAATACGAATTTATGAAAAATAAAGTGTGAATAGAACTCCAAAATACGGCTGACTCCCTCATTGAACAATATATGACTCTGAAATCAACGTATATTGTAAAATATGGCTAATACAACATTTTCCGATTAAAAGGTCATTTTAGGCCAAAATGTCAGTTAGAACCATTTCAAAGTAAGGTAACGAATTATACTTATTTTGATTTGACGCACAACACTGCGCTTAAGCATGATGCGCGACAGAGAGAGAGTGTAAGTGTGAGAGTGTTGAACATATGTTAACCGGTGGCTCTGTCACCTTGTGTTAAATATTACTGGTCTTTATCGAGATACCATAAAAAACCGTGTTCAAAAAAACAGTAAATATAAACGAATATTTTGACCCCCATTTCGAGAAGAACTGCTATTGACGATTTGTGAAAGTCATTCTGACTCACCTCTCAGAATAATCGTGCACTAATACAATCAAAGTGATTTTATATATTAATACTACCATAATAATTATTATTTATTACCTGTTATACTATAACCTATAACTGAATCAATTAATGAAATTTAAATAACATTCGTTCGATACATTTGTTCCATAAAGACTTATTTAAGGAATTAGGTGTTTTTGCATTCTTTTAAAATACATATTATACTGATAACTTCGAAAATATAAGTTTATTCGATAAATATAAACATAAAACCCTGTTCTTGAAAACACTCCGAAAGTTGAAAAGTCATATGTTGAGTAATTAAATGTAAAATGCCGGTCCTATAACTTAGAAGTTAATGCTCTTGGGCATCCATCTTACTCGGTCACGGTGTACACGGGTACTTGATTTAAACAAAAAAAATTAACATTGTTTTACTCAAAACTGTTATTTCCGACATGACGTTTTTTGCCAGTATGACGTCGATATAATCGTAAATATTGTTTCATTGAATGTTTGCGCACAAAAGTGTTCATTGTTATGGAAACCGATTCAAAACCAATCATATCGTTTGATTTATTTAGTGCGATTTTAGTTTATACAAAAGGCAGCTAATTATTCTTGGCGCATTAAACCTGAGAGCAATAAAACTATTCAACATTCATTATAATGAATGAATCAGACTAAAATTAGTTAAATTGCTACGCAAAATTCTATTTTTAAAGTACATTAACCTGTATTTACTTGACAAACTAAATTTGCTTTTAAATGTGGGTGTTTTTTCATACTAGCACAACTAATAGTACAGAATAAAATATTCAGTGTGACAGAAATAAGAATACAAAATTATCCACATGGCAGCTAACGAAGACTCGGAAAATTTTTCTGAACTTCGAGAATAAATATTTGAGTTGGAAATTAGGGATGAAGTGGTTAGATTTCGTGACGAATTCGGAGATTAATGAACGTACCAATCAACGCACTTAACCATAGTGTGCTCTCAGCTGAACTAAACGATGCTGAAATGCCACGGGAGAAAGCAAAGTGATTCGCTAGAAACAGGGAATCCCGGAGGATTCGCGTGGTAGCCATATAGGGGGAGAATAAAGTCTAAGAATTATCCTTTTTAGGCCCCGATGGCGAGTGGTCAACTGTATTGGAAATTTCCTACTCAGTTAGGCTGGAAGAAAAGTTTAAATCGTCGAATGGAAAGTTTCGCAAATACGTTTGTGAAGATTCTTTCCAACCACTCCACATCCGATACTGCGTAAAGAAAGTGACTAGCTAGCTTCTGGTTCTTTTCCATCCCCATGTGTGTCTCCTTATACTCCTCGAAGAGATCCGGAGCCATGGTTTGAGTTTTAACACCGTATTGTATATTGTCTACATTTATGACCGTCCGTCTCTCTACTTCTGTAGTACATGCGTATTTGCACTTCCCGTAGTTCATTATTCGTACAACCGAACAAATTGTCTGATTGCAACATAATGTATATAATAACAATATGTAGATATGAAAATTTCCGTTAATAATCTTCTGATGACTTAAAAAGATAACTTTGACGAAAATATCAGATACAAAAATTATGTGGACAGTAATTGAATGAAGATGTAACTCACCCAAAAGCAATGCCGGTTCCCGATCATCGTCGATGAGGCTCGTCAGCACAAGAAACAGAGGATGCGTCACCGGGAGTCTGTCAATATCCTCAAAAGACTCATCGTACACCACAACTTCTTTATAAAATTTCTCCTGCAATAGTTCTTTTCCTTCCCTACTGGTGGCCAGATCGGCTAATCCAGCCTTCCCCTGCTGCAGTCTTCTCCTGTTGAATCGATCAGAACAGTTCACGTTGATTGCTCCCTTTATGTGGTTGACATTGTACGCCAGGAAGGGTCGACAGTCCACCAGGAGAAATGGCGTAGTCGTAGTGGAATATCTTTCTAGCTTTTGGCGCAATGCATCAGGATGCAAGGGAGCGACCTTGGTGGAGAGGTCCGGCTGTCGAGGCATCGGCTCGCTTAAGCTGCGTGAAAGCCTTAAATGAAGGCCTAATCGAGCCGGCGGTGGTGATGGTCCGCCGCCACCGCCCCCTGCAAACAGAAATAAATAATATTTTTAAAATCAAGTATAAACGACAAGAAAAGAGAAGACATCATTGTTAATAATAGTCATTCCAGAAAAGTATGATCAATTATTGGCTCAGTGCGGGACCATTTTAATCATTTGATTAAAAGGTTATCAGATCTTTAAGGTTAAATTTCGGTATAATGATAACCAATTAATCTAGTAGTAGTTTTGACTGGTCACTATTCAAGTACAATAACATCAAAACATATATTTTTTATAGATGGCATTAAGGAATTCAACAACACAATTACCAACCTTCATTCAGTTCTGTTATAATCCTACTATGATCTTAATGTAATGTTAAAAAGATTTCCGAAAAAATCATGAATTACAAAAATATGGTCATCGAGATACCAAGTTGGTTTCTCACTATCCATTGCGTATTTGCAGCCGAGTTTCACGGTCGCCTTAAAGAAAGATATCATCAGAAAAAGGAAGTTTACGTCTAAAATTCATGGCCAGAGCAGAGCTGCATGGGATTGATTTTAAACGATGCACTAGTGTGATTGAAATAAAATCAATGTAACAAAAAGTGTGACTAGCTCAACCACTTAAATCAAGTTAGATTAAGTATCCTGTTTGAAGTCCTTACCGAGAGCAGCTAATATAAGAGTTTATTGACTATAGTAGGAATTGAGGTTATGGCGATCCCTAAATAAATTAACAACAATTTTAAATGCCACAAAGTTAGACTAGATTGCAATTATGTCAGCGTGGCCTATAATAAGACCAGTGTGAACATAGGCTCCAGCAAATAGTTTATAAAGTGTATTAGCATTTATGTCACTTAGAATAGTAATGGTGAACTTCAGTTGTGAAGTTTTGAAAAAATCAAGGTTTTGTAAAATGTTCTTATGATCAAATAACAACCATTAATAACTGTTGTCAACTGTAATCAATTGAGGAACTTAAACGTTAGTGTAGTAGTGAAGTCTGTCCGGACACTTCACTCTTACTCTGGTATTGCAGGTACTTCACAATTATTCTGAAAAATATTGTTAAATATGGGAATATAATAACAAAAAACAGTTTTTTAAAGAAATTAGGAGTATATGTGGAGGTGCACCATTATTAAACTAATAGAATAACATCTTTTGAACGTGTTTGAGGTATAAAGTAATTTTTCGTAATTTTGAAGTTACGCCGTTACTATTCTAAGTGTCACATTTAGGAAACGATCGATGTCCCACTTTATGTATTGGATACGGTAAGTGAGAAGGGATGAAATCAGCATAGACATCTATGCTACTCTATACACAGATCGATTGGAAGGGGTATTCTAATACCGACACTCTCTACGTATAAACTGTATCTGCAAACATGGCATTTTACAGGAAGCGTCTCAAAGATTCAAAACACAGTTGCAAAGTAACTGGTGCATCTATTTTCTTCAAAATTGGGACAGTGCTATTATTTTCAATCTAGTTTATTGCTTTATATATATTTTTTGCTGAAAAGTGTATATTTTTTGAAACATTACAGATACGACATTGCACTTCGGTTTTTAGGTAAAGATCTTTCGTATAAGTGGCTAGTTATGTGTTTATACTTCACGAAAAAACGGTGAAGTAGGTACTTTTTCAAATGTTTCTTGATGCCTACGTACAGAATTGAGTGCGTAGACAACGAAAATGCAAAATACGTATAACCACGTATGTGGCACTGACGCGATTATACGTAGAGAGTGTCAATAAATAAACACGCAACCGAGTAGTATTATTATTAGAAGGTTACTATTCGGATAAGGGACATCTGTCGAATAATAGCAACAGATTATTAGATTCGGACAAAAGTTTTTATTAACCGCATTCAAAGTCGATTTTTTTTTATGGATTCAATAACAAAAACATAGTACCTATTACAGTAAAAATAACTATTCAAAATTAATTGCCTTACTTTGTTTATCTGTTTTTAGAATAGATATAATAAAACTGCGTCAAATAAAGCGATGCGAAAATAACACGTTAATGGTGAATGTATTAAAATACAATGTCTCTTTACAACTTGTATAAACTTACAAACACATGTTTTCTAGCGTACGTCACAGTGTCTATATTTATTCAGAAGTGGCCAAGTGTACTAATTTCCACAAGTGGCGACGATTACGATAAGTTGTAGGCGATATAATATAATAATAACTCGTTAAAATACAAGTCACGACTGTTTGTTTAGTAAAAGGTTTAGTAAAACAAAAACAACAATAATCGATACCTAACAGCATTTCTTACACTACACGAAGACTCCGTACAACAATAGTGCGGTAAAATACATAAGATGACCAGGGATTATGGATTGGAATAGGGATACCGCCTGAGGAAAAAAAAATTAAAATCTAAAAAAAAAATCAAATACGTACGACTAGCGACATCTCTGACCAGACAGAAAAACAAAAAATATTGCATATCCGAAATAGAGGTCTGCATAAGCCTGGGCTCGGGTGGGTAAAGACAATTCAGATTCGGATTCAGGCCGGGCCCGGGTAAGAAATTCAAATTTAACAAAAATATTTCGTACTATGTTCGGGTCATGAGTTAGCCATAAGGCAATAGTTTTCATAACCTAAATAATTTATTTCACACGTGCTATGAATATCGTTGGAAATATGGAAACAATAACGTATATTGTTTGAAAAGTATAAATGAAATACTATATTAAAAAATATATCGGACATTTTTCGGGTTGAGAAAAATAAATCCGGGCTTCGGGTCGGGTTCGGATAACAAGTGTGATATTGAGACTCGGGATCGGGCCGGGCCGGGCCTGAAGATGACGGGCTCGGAGAGAGTAATTTTATGAAATTTCGGTCCGTGCAGACCTTTAATCCAAAAGCACTTCGATGTACAGAATTAAAGCACAAACCTTTTCTTTCTTTAAGTGGCATTGTAACGCATGCCGGGTACTCACTAGTATCAAATAAAAAAACTTCCTATCAGACTGACTGCTTTAAAACAAGGATTTCAGCTATTTTTTGTTTACATTAACACATTAGTTTGATCCTCTGTCTCTTCAAAAGATTTGAAAGCATCGATCAAACAAAATACCAATTGTGAATGAGTTCTAGTCATCAACTCGTTTTTTGTAGCATCATAATATAATATATTATATTATAACATCTTAGGGGTATTTCGAGCTATATTTCTTTATTATTAATATGTAACAATTTGTGGAAGAACCCTCTTTCGGTTTTCTCATTGCGATTGAGTTCTTTTCGATGTTTTTAAATCCTGAAAGAATCGTTGTAATCTTTTCAAACACGGCACATAATAATTCGATACAGTTATGAGTCATAAGTTGTGACAGATGAAAAATTTACAACTAAGCACAAATGAATATCGGTTAGGCTGTTAAAATATTTTGTATTCAAAATATTCGATCGATGCACCGTCAATTATGAGTTTATTCGATATTAGCCTATTAGTTATATATCGATAGTTAAGTAAAATTAATTTTTCAAAACCAAATAGCCTTCTAAACGTCGTTTTAATTTAATAGCTACTTAAATTTCACCGGTTATCAATAGATCGTTTCAGAAGCAAAACACAGCTCCTTTTTAATCTTCGAATCAATCTTGTTTCTTTAAAAGGTATTTCAATAAGTTATTTCAGATGAATGAAAAAAAAACATAAAACTACAAGAATAAGACGACCGCCATAAGAAGAAAAATAGCAGTGCCTTTTCTTATATTTTGTTATCTTTTTGGAATCATCATTAAATACTGTATTAATTATCTATTATTTTTTTAAGCATTGACAATTTATTATAAGATAGTAATATTTTATAATATCTTGATCAACTCGGCTCGTGCAGATAATATATCTAATAGACAAGATTCCATTTTAATTTCTGAATTACTAACAAGTTATTTTAATGGATTAAAAATGACGGTGGCGCTCTGAACTAACGCTAATTTTCACCGGTAGTAGAATAATATAATTACTTACCTTGTTATAATATCGAAGCAACAGTGGCGCCACCAAATTTTAAGATCAGTTTGCCCTAGTTGTTAGTCTTGGATCACTGTGTTTTATCTATTTGTCGTGAAACGTAATATAAAATATCACTTTAAACTGTATGCGTTTTACCGCCTGCTACAACAGAAGTTTCCAGTAGAAGAAAATGTCACTGTAGCTGTCACGCTTTCAATAATTTTTTGGTTGCATAACTTTATAATAATACAGGATTTAACACCATTTATTAATTGATAACTTTATACACGTTTAGTATGTTGGATATTTTATTACGCCCAATATGTAATAGAATATGTATTGTTTTGAGGAAAATTTAAACGACACCGACTAATAAAAATAAAACCACCGCTTTGAAGTGTTTTTAAAGAGCTGTGAGTGGTACTTTTCCCTCCAGAACGAAACTTAAAAAGAGTTTCAGAATTCCACAGATTAGTTTGTATTGAGTTTCTATGGAAACGACGAGACGATGGACATCGTCAAAACCAACATGCTATATTCGTCGGGCAGGGCTGGAGTCAAGACTGAAAAAGCTTCGTTCATTTTTAATAATTATTTCACTGCGTATGTGATTTCGTTGCGTCATTTTAAATTTTGTATGACGCTAATGTTTAAGAAATTGAAAATGAATTACAACATGTCAAATAATGTGTGTCAGTATTCCTTATACAAAATTGTGTAATTTTGACAAACGTATAATTATTATTATTTCAATATATAAATGGCACCGTGGATGATAAATTTCTTCTTTTAAATTCGCCATTTACTTTTACCTATGACATATTACAACGAAAAGTAAAGGCATACATAATATTTATTCCAAACCGTGATCTGGGCAAGCATCATGCTTATTATTTCTGATTATTTATTGGATCAATAATACAAGCAATAGACAGATTTTAATTGTTTTACTGAAACTATTCACGTTTATCTTTACCATTTTCAAACTATTCAAAACATTTTTACTGTATGTATAATCTTTTCATAAAATGTCGATCCAGTCAATTCTTCAAGGGACACACCTTCAAGCCGGAACAATTCCGACCACACGTGGGCGTATGATAAGCCAATGTAAAAGTCATACAAAATTGTAATTATCAGCATTTATTTATGTTAAGGAATTACGTCACTGTTGTGTCATTAGTCAATTTTTTATCATTCGCTCACTATTTAGCAATGAGTCGTAGTGCTCTTGCAACTTGCTGTTCAAAAGACAATATGATTTCAGAAGCGAGAACATTTTTTTCATTACATATTCGAGTAGGTACAGTTCTATATATGACGATTGATGAAAAATTTAAAGTACTTTTAACTAAAATAAAAACAGGGGATATAAATTTGCAATGTTTTCAGTTAATAGCTAATTCAGTATCACGCCATTGAAATAGAATCAACTAGCTAATGCAGAAATCATTTTTAAAATTCAATACATTCTTTGTTGTTTATCCAATCGTAATGGTTTTCTGCACAGTAAATTACACATCATTAAGTATATAAAAGGATGTTTTAATTGATTAGGTACTCTGTGAAAAACACTAAAAAAAGTACTTGCATAATCTGGTTGATTGAATACTTTCATTTCAAATGAAAAACGCAAAAATTATCCACTGAATCCACAGAAAAAAGATACCAAAACAACTAATAGTTCTCCAATCTCTTTCAGTGTGAAAATCTTTCCAAATTACCAAAGACAAAAGTAGCAAATAGTTTCTTATGTAGATGCAATTAAAGACATGATTGTAAGAAAGTGTCAAGCTATAATTTATGAAATAATCAGTGTTTTTTTTTCATGGATGAAGGATTTATGAATACATCTCAATGGACTTGGCAGCAGTAGATGAAGGGGTTATGTTGCTTTCTTTTTATTTGAAAATGGATTACGTTATTATAGGCTGTTTTCATAAATAACTGACACATTGGAATTTGCTGACAAATTAGTTATTGGTTAATAAAATTGCTTGATCATTTAAACCATTAACGTCCCAATTATTAAAAACGCACATAAATTTATAAAATCACACCAAAAGAACTTTCAATTTAATTGAGTCAAAACTTTGATTTTGTAACATAACTCCTTCGTCCACTTGTCTTCAATTAAAATAAAATAAATTTTAATTTAATTCTGACTACACCCATTCATTACGAGAAAATCTATTAGTAGCAGTGATGTCCCGTTGGCTTCTCCTCCAACTCGAGTTCTATAATAGCTGTACGCAACGGGGGGCAGTCTTAGGATAATCAGTATCACTAGAAGAAATTATTCTAAATACAAATGAGATATCTCTACTTCTTCTAAGTCAACATTCTCATACTTGGATGGCATTGCAATTCTTTTCCCACCTTTCTCATCTCTCTCCAACATATCCTACTCTGACAAATAACTGTGCGTGCTGTTAACTAGCCACTTGTCCATCTGAAACATTATTTTGATAGACAAGTTATGCATCTCATTTTGCAAGTCATTTTATACCTATGTGATTGTATAGTTCTTCATTATTGGTTTTGAGAGACGTTTCGTAATACCACCCCCTTAATCATGTTACCCGGGGCATATCCCATCCACCATATTCAAAATTTTCACGGCCTCTGTAGTATCTATGGTGGTAAGATTTTTTCCATGGCCATCAGTTCCAGCAAGGTTAACATCACTTTATTTCATATCATTTCATGTTACAATAATGTTGAACATCGAAATAATTCATTGTAAATATTAGTAATAAAAATTACAATATTAATTGTGAATGTCAAATGAACGCATTCTCTCTGCGATTGTTTATTTTATTGATTTGCCCACATATTGTTGGTTAATCGCATCAAATGCATACGCAATGGTATCATTGTTTAAAAATGCTGACATTACAATATTTAGCAATGACTCAATTCGTGGCCATGTTTTTTCAGATTCGCAGGCAGACATTTGATAGCCTCGCGAGTAAACATGAGATCATTTTCAGAGTGACCAGTAAAGGCAGCAGATCCTGGAAACAGTGTAAGCCCAATCGTGACATCTTTTGGACCAGAATCTGTATTTGAATCTGTGAATCACATACGGGCTATGTTATTAATATACGATAATTTCACACAATAATTTTAATCCATTTTTCGAACATTCAGTCATTCGCCTTGTGTAATAATTTACTTTCTCAACAAAAAAAGAAGACCAACTGTACCCTCCCTCACATTAATCGCTTATATTGAGGTTTAACTGTAATCAAGGCTTTAAGGGGAAGTGTAAAGCTGAGGCTTATTGATATTGTGCTCCAAATAAAATAATATGTCACCCTTTTAGGGGGTCACTGAAGTGAAATACAACGGACGATAGAGGAGTATTAAGTAATGCATAAATTAACTGAGACGTTGCCAACATTCTAGTGAGACGAATTCTAATAAACATGTAAAATTTATTTATCAATTATTCTCATCAATGACACTGTAGCAGAAGTTTCAATAGTACTTGTCCCATAAAGCAGAATGGATTATTCTCATCCCTCTGTATAGGGCGAGTGTTCCTACACTCGTTCCTACGAGAGTCAACCGTCGTCAGTGGTCGGCCTTTTGAGCTTAAAACATAAATATTAGTGGATACATTTAAAAAACAGATTTTTTAAATTCGTGTAGGTAGTCTTGCCACTTGCCAATGTACTATACTGTCCTATATGATACAATACGCAATTTAAAAAAATCACATTTTTTTCGACAAATTCATGTTATATGGGGATCGCTAACAAAATATACTTTATATTGCCATGCTTTGCATCATTATGTCTACTCTCTAATAAATTCGTTCGCGATATTTATGAAGTTTCATAGTGATGGCCGAACACTGGGCAACGTAAGGCCGACCATTGGATTTTGTGGGCCAACCACTGGGAGAATCAGCATTTTTTTGTAAACTTATTTTATGCTTGGTACAATATTAACTATTTTATTTTTAGTTGGCTACACTACTTAATCCCTGTTTAATGGAATAACAGCGAAAATATATGCATTTAAAATTCATTGACTCAAAATCCGTTTTGAAAGTACACCTGTAGCGTAACTGGCCGACCACTGGCGAAATGACCATATATGCAAATACTTCTTTTGTTTCTTCCTTCCTTTCAGAATGGCGATTAAGTTTAGACAACGAATTTTGAAAATATCTCAAATAACAAGACACACATATCAAAGATATATTAATAATTACTTCGGCTTCTCATCATAGTCAGAACTAATATAGCTATCAACTATATCATACAGTTCTTGTAGAGCTAAATATTTAGATATTTTTACTTTATCTTTATAACAATGGAGTTCTACCAATAAATGCTAATTCAAGCACTATATCCCAAATATTAAGTTTAAATTGAATAAATCTAGAATCGAACCTGAGACCTTCTGTACGATCTTGGTCAATACACCAACAAACTTTCAATATTTTAGCGTGTACATAATAATAAACAATTAAGCTTACTTCAAAAACAACCTACGCTCTAAAACCGTGCTAAATTCAGCCAGAGCGAAATTTTAAATGTCAACCTGCTCGGTCAGATGCGACCTCTATTGAAACTCATTCGAACTTTTATATAAGCAACTAAATTAAAAAAAAAAACAGTAAACAAAAAATGATAAGATTATTGGATAGTTATACAATCGATGACGGCATTGTGTACGCTTAAAAATTTTGATTTGTTTTTTCAACAATATTCCTCATAAAATATGATTTTTTTTTATTAAGATCATAAAAACCACTGAGAGCAGTGGCTTTCAATTCTTAACGGCTTCATGGTTGCGGGTGTATTTGATATTGTACAGAAAGTGAGGGTCGCCAAATTTGTTTTCAACGATTATAATACTTTTTTTACAATAACCATATCGACTGTGGAAAGGAAAAAGGATGTAATCCACATCAAAAATACTGTGTATAACTCACAGAAAACGTGCTAATACACTAAATCTATATATAGATATATAATGTATCGACTGTAGAAAGGTAAAAGGATTTATCCCTCCATCTTTTCAAAATACTTTTTTTTCGATAATCACAATGTATACAATTGATAGACATTTTGTTTGGGCTATACACAATATTTTTTGTGTGTGCTTTACGTCCTTTTTCCTTTCCACAGTCGATATTAATAGAGTCGCTGAGTCGCTAAATACGCTCCCGAAAGCTTTACAGATTTGAGTAAATCACGGAAAACTGTTATGGGCAGTATGATAGTTTAAAGTATAATTTAAGTTATTTGTGTCTACCGGTGTAAAAGGAATAGTAAAATATTCTTTTACACTGTCGTTTTTTTGAAGCGCGTCGACCGTGTATAACGATGATCAAGATTTTGTAAAAAAACGACATTTTTATGTTTTGAAAAGTTTGGAATTTCGAATAGTGGTGAAATAGGTAGAAATTTTAGACTTGCAAATGAAAAAATTGATAGATCTATCGATAGAGCACATACGTACATTAAAAACTTATTTTATTGAAATATCGCTAGTAGCGTGTTAAGCGACTCAACGACTCAATTATCAAAATAGGATAATAAATATTCAATGAGTCCTTTTTTATATATTTATTATTCTTTGGCATTATTTACAGAAAAGTTTGGTGATAAAGGACAACGTAGGTGCAATAATGGTAAACTATTAAAATCTAACTTCATGTTGTTTGAGGCATGTTTTAAGGTGGCCAATTAATGATTGTATATTGAAACCACTTTCGCTTGTAAATACATTTTATAAAATGCTTTATTGTGTCATAGTTCGTGTTATATTAATACCCGTGTTACATATTTTTACTGCAGCAGTAAAGGACTGTTTGTGAAAACAGAATCGCCAATTACATGTTCTATCGGCAGTATGATTTTGACATTTTAATTTTGGGTCGCTGCCGAAGTCCAGTCTCGTAGCGGCCCTGCTCTACGCTAATGTAGCGGCAGAGCTCTTTGTGGCAGTTAATTGTTTTGATGCTGCAGATGTTCAGGCGGTTGTATGAGCCAAAATGCAACATACCGCAGCCCAAAAGAATCCATGGTACCCTCCAACAAGACCCAAGTCACAGAATGATGTGACTCACGCACATTATTATTAGAGCGATGCTGACTGAATAATACTAGACTCAATCTTGTTGTGTGTTGTGTCTATCGTTATTACGGGCGGACAAACTTTGATATTTGCGGTCAATCGAGATCGCAGTTGCACTACGAGAATCCATTTCAGTTTGCGGTGACATCTTATTTAAGTGTATCGCAAACAATAAAATCACACCTTTGTGGTACATTTAGCAATCATAAAAATACCAGCGCTATCGGCTGATATTGCACAGTGCAATACTGGAGTATTAAGCACAAATGGGTTATCTAATTTGTAGGTACAGTGTAATCTATCATTCATCTAATCATCAGTATCGTTCGTTTTGAAACATTCTTGCATTCATCTTTTTTTAGAGGGCCTTAAAAAACGATTCACTGTAGTTCGACAAATAAAGCAAAATTAGTGATGTGAATCAGGAATATACAATTATTCAAGAATTTTCTTTTCTAGAAATATCTTTGGATCATAACACAGCATTTCCGAGCACTATTTACGAGAAATCTAATTCGTTGATTAGATTTTAAGATAAGAATTTTTTTAATACAATCAATCTTGTAATTTGTAATAAACCTGATGAGTAAACAATTACATGGTAAATTGCAGATATATTTTTATTAAGAAACTTGTGAACATAAATGAACAAATATGTTTAGGTTCATGTTAAATATATATTATATATATAAAACGTTATAAAAAATAATCAATAACATAACGTTCATTCAGTTGTAAACAATGGTAAATTCCAAAAAATGTGTACTCACTTCAAAAATTCCACAAAAGGATTCGTTTGTTTTCCCGTGTTGACTGCTATAAGAACGGGAAAACAAATGAATCGATAATTTATAAACTTAAATCGAATCACAGTAAATTCTCGCGAATCATGTTTTTCGTATTTAGGACACCGGCGTATTTTTTCTCCATTAGTAAGATTCACAAAAACTATGAACAAATTTTCTAGGGGAAGAGATGAGGTTTTCAATACTGTATCAATTGCAAAACAATTATATGTAATTTTCATTCATACATTGTGTCGGCCTTCGTGGTTTATAACGGTCGATATGATTTTTTTTTTCAATTTAAATTTAAGATTTTGGACACGGGTGTTTGTAATGTATTTTCTCTTCGAGTTGATTTCAATTGATTTAAAAATATCTGGCAGTTTGGCTGTGAGCTGTAATGTCAGATATTTTTTTTGCTTCTTTTAAATTATCTATATATATATTTAAAAATAAATGAATTTTTGTTTGCTTGTTTGTCCTCAATGCTTTCCTTTACCATTCATCCGATTTCAATGAAAGTTTGATGAGTTGTTGTGAACAAACCCGTGAAGGTTTCTGAAAAAAAACATCTGAAACCTAAAAAAAGAATCATATACGTACGAACAGCGACATCTCGGAAAAACCTTCTGGTTAATTCGTGTACGTACCAGACGGTAAAACAAAAAATATTGTGTATCCAAAAGCACTTCAATAAACAGAATTAAAACACAAACCCTTTCTTTCTTTGAGTGCCATTGCAACGATTGCCGGGTACTCACTGGTATATTATAAATAAAATTGTCAGATAACATAACTGTGCCTATTAGGACATTGTAGTACGCCACTGAAAGCTTTTATCTGGCCGTATTCTGACTCATTTCTATACGTATTATTAATTTTACTATCGCGGCCTATCGAATT
This sequence comes from Himalopsyche phryganea, assembly GCA_022494535.1. Taxonomy (NCBI): domain Eukaryota; kingdom Metazoa; phylum Arthropoda; class Insecta; order Trichoptera; family Rhyacophilidae; genus Himalopsyche; species Himalopsyche phryganea. The sequence goes on from JAGVSL010000028.1 coordinate 3,846,434, forward strand.
ATTTTAATGTCAACAATGGCTTTGCCTGTCATTCAATAGTCTTTCCTATCGTAAATGATATGATAAAATAATAAAACAGTATCAGAAATTAACATTATATTATTACTGCTGGTTTGTTCATGATAAAATTAATGTAATATCTAGGGTTGCCAACGTTGAGCTAATGCAGACCCGGAGAAAAATATTTGTGTTATTGAACAAAGGGGATTGCTTAGGTGTGGCGTTTCTTTCTGACGCATCGAAGCATTTTCACTCTCCACCACACTTATTTTCAACACCTAAATATCTTCACAAATTTCACATAAAGAGTCACCTGGACCTTGGTTACAAGTTGGTCACACGGCCCAATCTGTATTGTCTGTTACCTATACTATAACACGTATTGTATAATGTTCTTGCATCACGAGTGACTAAATTATCCCACTGATCCCAAGACTTATTTGTTAAGCCTGAGCCTTGAGTCTCCGAATCAAAATGACGATTTTGGCAGCCCTACAATGTACGAGATGGAAGATGAGATTGCAAAATACGTTTGAATCGGGACAATAAAAAATTTCAATCAATTTTTTCTCGATTTACACGGTGCTCGTACACTTTTTAGGTTTTACACGGTTATGTAATTGGGTTAAACGGTAACGTTAAAGTTGAGCAGGGTTTAAACATAAGTTTTGTTTACTCATGTATAGACGAAGAACAAGATATTGTACATTTACATGTCATATAAATATAAATCAGTAAGACTGAAGAAGATAGTGCTAGAAGTCATGGCAGTCAATCAGTAAAAAAGTCAAATATTTCGATAAAATCATATATAGATGCTGAATAAAAAAAAACAGCTTGACAGAAACTCTCTATAGCTTACATTTATTATATTTGAAATGACTAGTTTTATGTATGGGCGTTCGGCTTTAAAAATTAGTTTGATTTGCCGAAATATTTAACTACAATGCATGATTTTATTTATGAGTAATGAAAAAAAAGGTACCAACCAAATCAACGCCGCTTAATCAGCTGATTTTATATTTGAAACATATCGTTTTCCATCAAATATCTCATAAACCTAAATCTGGTTTTGTCTTTTTCGAAAAATACCGATTTTAAACCTAACGCCATTTTACTTTCGCACACTGAATGAATACTAAACTAACGCTTTGGATAATTATGTTTGTTTGAACAGTGTTATATAGGTATAAAGTATAAAATATTTAATTACTACACATTGTAATTTTATGGAATCTTCCGTATTACATACACGTACTAGTTTCTATTTACTCTGTTATCGAGGAAATACATTGTTTACGAGTTTTTATCAAACTAAGAAATACGTTATGGAAATCTCTTTCAATGATATAAATCTACATCAAACTTCCATCTTTTATGCTAATATAATGCCATCATAAAATACAGGCATGTGTGTTGGGTCAGTTGGCAGTAGTTTTAAAGTTTACTATGTTCAGATGGTGGGCAGATATGACAGAAGAAGAGAAACCTCAAAATAAACGGGTATTAACGATAAATTTAATTTAATTGGATAATACGATATGGCCATAGGCAATGAATTAGCCCAGATTTATTATTGTGCGGTCCTTTTTATACTGTTTTGAAATAATGCGTTTTTATAACAAAATCGGGTGCTTCCTTGTTTACCCCCGGGCGGAAGACACGAAATGATCGCTGCGTTTCAGCCATTCATAATATGACATATGACATATGACACCTCACATAACTCACTAAAACTATAGCTCCAAACTTGCATGCAAGAGTATAGTTATGTTTGCTCCCGCCTCCCGCTTTCATGCCCCGCTCCAACGCTACCAATGTTCGTCAACCATCGCGATTTTGACTCTCCATAAAGTCAAAAATTCTTCTAATATGACAGTGAATGCGTCCCGACTGCCCAAGCTCGTACTCCACATAAAGGTTTATTAAGTGTCCACTATTATATTGTGCGATTGTAACAATCGTATTGCAGTTTCCGCACCGCACACCTTTTTTAACGTTTTTCATGCTTACGACTATATAAATATCGCTCATCTGAAGGTTTGTACTGGGCATTCGAGTAAGCGTGAATATTGATAGGTAATATTTTTAAACAAATTATACATTTATGCGAAAATTATGTTCCATGCGCTTGCCTTGTATTTCTCTTTCTCGCTCAATCACTTGTAAAGTGAAGGGTCCCAGTGGTTACAACCTACTTGCGTATACGCAAGTTAGGTTGTGTGATAAAGATAGATATAAATCCACCGCACGCCGGTGGTAGGTATAAATGTGTTGTTTATATTTTTTAATCGGTCGTGTAACGCCCCACGTGGATGGTGAGGTGCAGCGATGACCGTTCGCTCATTTCGTGTCTTCCGCCCGCGGGTAAACAAGCACCCAAAATCGAGAGAGTTAAGAGAAATCGCATGGAAGTTGCTTATAGTAATGTATCAATCTTTTATTTCTCCGTGATCACTACATCTTTTTACCCTCGTATAAAGATATAATTGAGTCTAGTGTACTTATACAGCCGCTGGCAATGTTTATAACGAGAAAGGAAACGACAAAATGTTTAATATCCTCTTTTGACAGTCACGATAGCGGCATTAAACAATGCGACGTTGATAATAATTGTGCTGCACTTTTGATGAATGACTGCACTGCATTGATTAGTGACACAACATATTACGACATTCGTTCACTTAAAAACAATCATCGAATTATGGCCTCGTTTAAAACGAAGGATGTGACCATTTTGGGGTTATAGACTCACTTTCATGCGTACATTAATATGTAACAATCATTGATTGGACAGATTTAATGTCTGCTCTGCCAGCTGTGTACTTCTGACAGTTGGTTTACTATATTTTGATTCGTTCAATTTACTTTCTTTATTATATCCGTGCACTTTTGACGGATTGTGAACTATTCCCGTATTTTCAAGATGGATTACTTTGATTTGGTTTCTGTTCTTCTAGAGGAATAGTAATATTTTACAGAAAATTGTCAATGGAATGCATTAATAATGCATTTGATTTATTTGTATATTATGTAATTCCAAATCGTATAAGATGAAATAGTACAAAAATGATCGTTTCAATAAAATTTACATCATAATAATGCCTTATAAATATAACATTATTCATATACCTATTTAGAAACTATTTTCTGATTGAATTTAACCTCTTTGCAATGTTCACGTTGCTTTTGTCCGTGTGGTTTGGTTTAATTTATGTACCAGTGTAAGAATTCAGCGTAAAAATATTGATCTATTGCTTGTATTTTGGTTAAATTTATTATGTTTCAGTATGACAAGTCACAATCGAGTTTCAACGCGTCTAAATCAGAACACTTCAGACCGGTTGCCGTTAAAGCGATAAATATTAAATAGTAGAAGATGGTATTAGAAGATGAGAACTATTTTATATTTAAAAATGGTCTGTAGCGATTGTTTTTGTGCATTTCATCATTTCAAGATTTAATACTTTTCATAAATTTTGTGTCCGTCGTAATTAGTAATAACGTCTTTAATGTGGGCGATTACTTATTCGTCTTATTCATTGATAACTTCAAATATATCTTAAATGGAAGTTTAAAAGATGCAGCCTATAATTATAATATACCAAAAATTCAAATACCACAAGTCGTCAGATGCTATACATTTGCTTAACCGCACAGCAATATAATGGAGAGATACAGTTTTTGATTTTTCTTCTATAACGACGTTTCATTTATTAAATCAGCGTAAGTCAATATTAAATCCAATGCATTTCTTGTATGTATGGCAACTCTTTTTTTTCAAAATTCGAATTATTTATTCCAAGCTGTCATTGAAAAGACAGTCGCTTCAAAATATTTCACTAGACATGGGTCCAAGTTACAATTTTTTTCATTACACTCGTAAATCTTACTTATTTATATGCAGTCGCCTTAAAAATATGAACCACTTTATATTGTATCAAACAGAACATATTATTTTGTAATAAAATTTGATGAATGGTTTCTTAAAACAATGCACTCTTTTTGTTAAGAATCATGCTTATTCTCAACGAGTGAAAGAATTTCATTTCAAATAAATTTATTATAACACTATCCCCGCTGACAGGTCTGCATACCTGCAATATATTTGAGTATTGAACATTTTTTCAAACAATTTTTAATAACAAAAAACGAATTCAGTTTTGATCAACGGAATAGAGGGCCATATAACATCACATCGTCTTATACTCGTATGTTGAACATTTGAAATGTTTTTTATGTCTTTTTTCTAGCCCTGTCCGCTACTAACATGGAGCATATCTTCGATGTTATTGAGAAAGTAAATAGCTCTATCCAATGTAATTTTTTTTTTTCAGGAAACTATTACAAAAGTCCTGATATACATCATTACAATATTGCTTCTCTAATTTATCGTGAGGAACAGAGTCGACACACACATACTATAATATGTAAATCTATACGGAAACATTTATTATTAAAACAAGGGAAGAGAAGTCATTACTTATATTAACATCACTTTAAAAATTCTAGAATTCCTCGAATAGAACATAATGGAAAGAGAAAAACTAATAAACGTTATGAAATATTCAAATTAGAACCTTTCTATCGGTCCCCCATTCACATGTTTTTGCCAGCTGTAATCTCGTTGGTCCATCGGAGCATTTTCAATGATCCTAGTCGTAACTTTACCAATGTTTGAATTTCTGTTTGAACCCGTTTTATTTGTCAGAGCATGTCAATAACTTTTCATTTCGCTTGTTTGTAAATAATTCCTCTGATAAATTTGAACCATCAATGCTTCGCAATATATGCAGGATTGTGTAACTTCATCATTTCAGTTGCACTATCCGTGCTGTTACGTGCGTTACTATATGCAATTAAATATCAAAATAATACAATATTTGTTTCAACGAGAATTATTTAAACGGAGATCTTTACCACCGAATGGCTTTAATTTTTTTCTAATGTAAAAATACTCGCTTTTTTCTCGTTTTTGACGTACTGTGCCGCGGCACACCGGTTGCGGGGCACTGCTCTATTCAACGCATATAAAATGTAATTTTTTAAATATGTGGACTTCACGACGATATCAATCAACACAAATGCGGTCAATATCCCGCCTTCTAACTTGGTCGCTCTCAGGCATTGCTTGGCCTGCTTCGTCGCGGGAAATCACTGAGACGAAGGAAAGTTACACACACACAATGAATTAATCGTTGATGATGACGATTAAGTATTGTCTCATTTGTTTCGGCAAATAACACGGTTACTGCATAATCATCATTCAGTGACATCATCTCCATAAAGGAACGCATGCTGAAATTATATGCGTACATCATAACTAATAAATGATATGCGTTTTTTGCCATATCCTGCCGTAAATTTTGTTTTAAATCTGAAATATTTTAAGCCGCTGTTTTAAATAGGTAACGTCATCGTGATAAATACAATAACCGTCATTAAATTGTTGACGTCAAGAGAAGATCACCATTTCTATAATATTAAAAGTATAATAGGAGAAATGTAAAGGAAACAAATAATATGCACCGTACAAATTTAAGTTGCATATTGTACCAGTATACTTAAGTATATCATTAGCTGACCGATACTGCACCCTACGAGATCACGGAACATCACCTCGAACAGCTATTCATAAATGTCTTCGCTAATTACATACTGCAAGCTGAACTGGAAATCACTATAAGATGACTGGATGACGATTCATATAAGGGAAGTCACGAGGAGTAGCATTTGTATTACCTGTAGCCGTATTTATCCGTGATGTCCTCATAAAAACTATTTTCTAGAATGAATAGGACCGGTTTCACTTATGACAAAGGACGTGTTCTATTTTTATAAATATAATATAATGCCTTTCCACCAAAATTCTCACGCATTAAGTCTATTAGCAACCAATAATACTATAATATAAATACTGCTCAAAAGATAGAACGGAAAAATATCCAGCATTAAAAATCAAAAAAAACTTTAAGCGATTAAAACTTCACAGAGAAAACATCAAAAAACATGCGTAACGTTACATACATAATACATATACCACGAAAAACCCCTTAACGATTTTAATATATATTATGATAATCGAAAATATATTGAAATCTACAGGTGATGGTGAAACCGGTTGCCCATTACGGATGTGAATCTTGCATTAACAGATAAATTCGAAATTGCAATCTAAGTATTAAATAATGAAGTCATAAAGACTCAAATGGACAGACCAATTTGTCAGATATTAATTCAGCTGTTTTTTGCGTTTGTTGCACATAAAACGAAGAATTTAACATTATATTACAACATGCTGCTTAGTTTTGAAAACACTTAGTCCCTCTTCATTTTCAAGTTTTTGGTAATATTGATGATTTCGAAGCACCTGCATTAAAATTTCTTTAATTGACAGTTTTTTATACAATACCCGGCCCAATAGTGAGTACCCAGCATGCGCCGTTGCAATACCACTCAAAAAAAGAAAATGTTTGTGTTTTAATTCTGTTTATTGAAGTGATTTTGGATACGCAATATATTTTGTTTCTGTCTGGTGTGTACACAGAAGGTTTTCAGAGATGTCGCTATTAGTACGAATTTGATTCTTAATTTTAAATTGATTTTTAAGATTTTAGATATATCTGGATTGTGAGATTAATTTTTATATACAATAAGACCTACTGTAAGTTAAAAATTAAAAAGTTGAGAGTCGGGCTCGGGCCGGGCCGGGCCTGATTGTACTATGCCTATAGTTATCGCGCAAGCGCAAGCAATAACTTGACAAAGTTTTATCGGAATCGGATGAACGGTATTACAGTGCATAAGATACGAACAAACCCACATTGATTTTTATATACAAGATTCGTTAAGACTTGGACTGTTTTAAAATATTTTCTCTCTTTTAATTTCTAAGTTGTGTACCACCACAAAAAGCTAAAAAGAAAACCTTCGGCAAAACAAATTCGGCAACACAACAACTAAGCAATGAAAATTAACATTTATGTATTTTATTTTCCACAAGAATTAAGTTCTGTGAAAACTATTTCGGTATACGAACATAATGTTTTGAAATAATCTAAAAACATTGTTTAAATGATTAGAATATTTTTTCCGTTAGCTATTTTGACGTCTTTGTTCAATATTTCAAGGAATAATGTTTTCCAAATAAAATTACTATCAACTCCGTAATGTCAAACGATATTCAAAGACATCTGTCAAAACAGAAAATTGTCGAATAGATAGCGTATCTCGCGAGAAAATGTTTTGGCCGATTTCTCGCACTTCAAATGTAGATACGATAACTGTCCTTAACACGGCTACTTCTTTAGTTGAGTAGGTATTTCTTCAAGGACCACAGGTCGCGCATGTTTTATACATTGATTAGTATTCAAGTCCCTTCTACGTTTTTAGTACCTTTGGTTGAGGTCCATTGTGAGAAGAATCCGTTGAGTTTTTCCTTTAGAATCCATTGACTTTTAGATTTCACCGTTATACACATTATTTACATTCCCATCTTGGAATTGTTTTGTTTTATCAAACCCGAGCCCCGTTTGTGCTAGACTATTTTTTTGGGGCAGATTCCGTAAGAGAACAGTCGATAAATATTAACGTCGTTATTCCTTTGCGATCGTAGCGCTCTTTTGGCGATTCCCAAAGATAAGAAAGACTACGAAATTTACAGGTTATTTCAAAAGATAAAATCAAATGCTTAAATGTGAATTAAAAAATCAGTTGATTTTCTGTACACACTTCAACAGTAAACATATTATGCATATCAAATAAGGCAAAAAATGTGCGCTAAAAATAACTCTCAATGAAAATCGAGAATCAACCTCAAGAATAGAATAGAATTTCATTTGAACGGTTTCACGTTTTTATTTTTTTAATTTTGTATCATAGAAATTAGCATCGTCACTATCTATTTATCATCTATTTATGAGTCTGGAGAAAACTGCATTAAAAAACTGTTTGGTAATGATTTTTATATTTAGGTGTGAATATATTTTTTTTTAAATTTTGGATTATTGAGATTTTATACACTTCCATGAATTTCGTCGTTAGTGACATTCGTGAGCTCGAATGCCTGAAGATGCCGAAAGGCGAAACCCGGGTCGTTAGTGGCAAAATACATGGAAGTGTACAAAATCTCAATAATCCAAATTTGATATTGAAATTCCATCAAGTACCCTCAGTCAATGTCTTAAATTATATTTTTTTTATTCGGTAACTTTTATAGATGTTTTGAATGCATATATATTAATATTTTTATAATATTTATCGTAAAATTATCACAAAACATTTAATTCTGTACGCATCAAAACTACAAAAACTGTATAAAAATTGAATCTTCGCAAGCAGCGGAGGACTCCAATAATGAAGCAAATTTGTAAATTTACAGTTATGGAATGTAATACTAAGTAGTAACCTTTTGAGTAAATTGGTTTGCGGTATTGTGCATCTCGACAGTGTCCCTCTCCGTCATTGGCGAATCCGGGTTATATTGACTGATTTATATGAAACATTTAGACAACCACTGGGAGTTATTTGAAAAAAAAATGTTTCTGAATAATTTATTCCAGATTATGCAGTCAACCTTTGTGAGAGCTTTTCCAATAAATTTCACCTTCAGACGATATAAAGGTAGACATATTAGAGACGGTATATTTTAGATTTGTATTTTTGTTTACTTTATATCAGTGTTTCTCACAATTTATCATCCGACCCTCCCAGTGGAAAAAAATTCAGGGGTTTATTTTTTACTTTGACGGCACCAACAGTATTTTATTTACTGCTAATGAAAACATACATGTACATTTTTTATGTTTTCCGAGTAAGCACATATTTTAATGCTGATTTCACAAGAACTGCTATTTTGAAATTAAATTTTTTTGCGCCATATTTAATTGAATATTTTTATCAATTGAAAACACTCACTCGCTGAACAAACCTCTCCCTGATTATTTAAAAAATGTGGAAAAAATAAGTATGACATCTTGTGGTTTATTTCTATAAATTTAATAAAGATATGTTTTAATTACACGAGTTCTTTAAAATAGTGTATAACAAAAGTTTCAAAGTGATGCAATTTATTGTACCATCCTTATTTATAGCTTCTTTTGGAGTTTGAAACAAGATAATCTTCATTAGAGACAGAGCGAACATCGTTTTAGTGAAACAGAAAGCAATTCGAATACATAAAGTTGGAAATCATAAAAGTTTTATTCAATTTTTATAGTGTATTTTTGAGTCATTTAATTTTAAATATTTTCGATAAGCTTGATAACTTAATTCCTCAATTTATTTTCAAGTCATTATAATTAATGAAATTATAATTTCGTTTGATATTTTATTCAATTACTGAAGTATCTACATTCACTCTTTTTAAGCTAGGACGTCTGGCAACCCCACTCATAAAGAAGCGATAAAAGCTTTGCCGCCTTTTCTTCAGTTTTTAATTATGAAGGAATTGTGCCTTGAAAATATTAGTCGGACAGGGACTCAAACTATCTGTATCGATTGTTGGTGGGAAAAAAATATATCTTTTAAAAGTAAATACAATTTGTATTTCTTATTGGACAAATTTAAAAGATGATCGTTCGACTTCACTCAACAAAGGATAATTTTAACTGTTTTTTTTTTAAATATTTAATATTTTACTGGAAACTCCTACAAAATATTATAAATCTTGGTCGAGATGAACGAAAAATATAATGCTAAACGTGTTAATTTATAGACATTTTAACACCTGTTCTGAAAATATATACTCATGTACAAGAATTATTTGCACAGATGATATTTTTGTGTTATTTAACATAAAGTGTCAGCATGACCTAATCTGACAAACTATTTGTTCAATAGATTTATGGAAACAACATTATTTAGGTGAAAATACTAAGGAAAATTTATGTAGTTTTAATTTTTGATAGAACACAGTGAACATTCGAATTTACGTTTTTCCGCTATTTAAGCGCGAGTTCCGGCGGTCCAATACATTTCCTACATACTCGTTTTAATTTAACGCAATTTACGTCTAAAATATTTAAAATTCAAGTACATTTATAAGTATTTAATAAAACTTGTCAGACGAAGAACTTTCTGTTGAAGAAGAGACCACAATCAATCTATCCAACAAAATAGAGAATAAATAAGATAACTATGAAGGACTTTGAGGACTTAAAGATGTTTCACAATGATGACGTATAAGAAACCATCAAAACGTAATATATCGACGGTGTTTAGACCAATTGATGTAACCCTCGAAATTGAAATTGTTCAGGGGAGAGTAAAAAGTGTTTTTACCGAAAACATTATATGGTGAGTTGCGTTATGAATCTTTGAAATGCAGTCATGTAAATTCTCATGTTTGCAAATACGAGATTATACTTAGGGAGTATCGATATAATAGTGGCTTACATCGAGTGGCCGGGTAAGAATTTTTAAACCTAAAACCAATGTAAAATGATGTTTCGCTTCCAAAACGTGGTCAATGTTTTTACGTATTTACATTATTTGGCCAAGACCTGTTTTGCCGTCTCTAAATTAATATCCAATCACTCATTTTCGTATTTTTGAGGGCTTTATCAATTAACCAAAACACATTCGTATTATAATATAATATATAAGTATCATAACCAATTTGTGTATTTTTTCATATTTGATTGCCAAAAATATAAGAATAGTCTCTTTATGATGATACCTCTGATAATAAACGTTGATAAGAGTGATAAGACTGATTAAGAACATAAATATTGCTCTAATTCTTTAATGCAGTGGTGTGCACCATTTAAACCATGAGTCTCTTTCCAATGTTAATTCGTCATAGAGTTCCATTACAATAAGGTAAAAAATATCGCAATATATTTATGTCTACAAAACAAATATTATGCTGTATGACCACAAGATTATGTTATATGGCCACCGTCTAAATTGTCATGATCCTATAGTTCTGATGATGGCATGACGCTGAAATAGCTATCAATTTTATAACACGTGTAACTAAATACTCTGCTAGTACATACTGTAATATAATATAATTCTACCGAGGTAATATTTTATTTTACCCGATTATTTTGACTATTTGATTACTAAAAACTGCAGCGCACATTACTAAAAGGTTGGGTATATATGCTCTAATCATTCTCATGACTCATTGCACTTTGTGAGACTCACACGGCCACAAGGGTCTTTGTCTCTGAACAATCTTTTACAAGACGTGATTAACTACACAGGAATCTTAAAGTAAATTCTTGGCAGGAGAGATATATTTCATTTATTTTGGCAATTGATTATGAATACAGTTGTGGCCCCTCCCCTCTTAATCATCGTTCAAAATATACAATGTAAACAGAAAAGGGAAGGGAGAGCACGATATGAGGTTAATTAATCCGTTAAAGTACGAAAGACTTAATAAATGTTCAGTAAATATTCATAAAAACTGTCAATAAAAAATCATAAACAGTCAGTTAATAGTTACAGGTAAATCTGGTACAGTAAGTTACCTTGAGAATCATTTCCAGACTGACCTTTCAATTCTTGAATGCTTGGGGGTAAAAGTGTAATTCACGTGATATTATTGGACAGGAAAGGGTTAAAAATAACAAGATTATTTTGTTTTTTCAACGGGTGGTGGCGGTATATAATACACATATTATAGTACACCAAACAAGAAGCATGACCAAACATAACATATTCTCGTAACGGTAGAATAATCTTAGTACTAGTTGGTTGCTCCACCTTCACCCGATATGCGTGCACAGCCGCTGTTTCACGACCGTCTTCCGTAACGCAATAACGATCAAGAAAAGAAGCGAATTTACTCTTCATGTTCTTGGTCCGATAAAGAGAAGCACGGGATCGATCTTTTAAGCATACACTACTGTGCTTAAGAAAAGAAAAAATTGAGAGATAGAAGAAAGAAAAGAAAATGTTACTTTCTTAGTCATTTAGTTTAAGTGATATTAAGTATCCTGTGTATCCGTATACTGAGAATCGCCGTGACGAATTTAATCTACTCCGCGTTGAATCTAAAGAGGAATCGAGAATATCCTGCTCGTCATATGATGTTGCCAATTTATCGAATGCCTCATTGTTGCCTTTGGTTGAGATCAAGTCAGAGTAGCCTATTGAGGCCGTATGAGGACGGACCACGGCAAACCATAGCCTATCTCGTGGCAGTACCATAGAACTTGATCAGCGTTCCGATTGTTTTGTTCACAGGTGCAATCCAGCTTTTCAATCAACTTGCCCAGCCCAAACAGTTTTCCGTTGAACATGCTGTGGGCCGGGAATAATCTATGCACATATCCGCTAAAAAAGTTAATACAGCATTATAAAAATGATTGATACGTACCCAATAAACTATTCTGGATATCCACGGCTGATAAAATTGACCGCAAATATGTTCTCCACCAAGAACTGTCATCTGGTATAATTTAATAATCCATACACAAGAAAATAAAACACTATTCACTCAACTTTACAACCAAACCAAAGAAAACAAGACGACAACTTGAAGACTTTCACTTGTTAATAAACTGTCATTTTTTCGTCCAGTTTCTTAATATTAAATACGGAATCAAACACTTTAATATAGTTTTTTTTGAAAAATCAATATTGTTCATATAGTGGTGACACTTGAATTGTAAATTTTGTCTTTTTAACGTGCAATAAATTATATATAGAATTGATTTGGGTTTTTTTTCAGACGCGTTTATCTTTTAAAATCATCTCTAGATTGGGCATAGTACAAATACTTCTAAATTAATAATCGTTTTGATAAGAGCTCGTTTTATCACTTTTATTTTTACAGCATGACGTTCGTAATAATGAGCGTTTTAAAAATAATAACATTTTCGAATAATAAAATTGTTTATGGTTAACACCATAGAGCTGACAAAATCTCCGTGTGAGAGAGAGAAGGGGTAGTACCCTTTCGTTATGTACGTCACACACTATGATTATGTAACAATCTCGGATCAAGTGCATGGTATTTTGCGCGATAGTTCAAGATCAGATCTCAAGGTAATTAATAGTGCCGAACGTAGATATTTCTTTTTTGCATTGCTTTATGATATACCTTCATACGTACGTTTGCCGAACACGACGAAAGTGCACCGTGAAGAGTAAATTACCTTCTATCTTTTATTACCATGGGTATAAGTTATACGCTCGATTGGCAATATGTGTGAATTAGTGATAAAAAAATCAATTTAAGATATTAAATCAATTAATCTCTAGCATATACCCTTATTTTGTTCAAAGTAATTGATTGTTATTATTTCGTGGTAACTATCCTGTCGGAACCGTTTTGTCCTAGCAATCTAGCAACACCGTATTCTAACTCACTACATTCGCGATATCGTGATACACATGATGATTACAAGCAACTTTGTATTGCTTTTTAATACGCCGATCGATTTTCCATTGGTAATCTTCGTTGATCTTTTCCAATGTTTGTTTAGGTTTTGGATCTTTTCCAAACATACCCAATGCTGTCACGTCATATGGGTAAATGTAAATAGGAACCAATCCAATGTGTACGTACACACACTAGTTGCTCACCATCGAAGTATATTTTTAGCCTTCCTAATGGAATTTATCAGCCAATAGATTTTAACTTCAGTCTCGAAAAACCATTCATCGCGAAGATTTGTATGCTTTTCTGATAACTTCGAATAAATTCAACTATTTTCTTTCCATAGTAAATACTGTGTCTATTTTTCAATTTTAAACGACTCTATCTTTTATATCAATCAATTGATTAATATAACTTTTTTTCAAATCAAACTGTATACTTTACGTTACGTTGACGCGTGTTTCGCTTCTTTTACAATCATCTTCTGACTGAATAAATCTTTAATTTATCTTTAACATTAAGAGTCCTCAGGCTTTTTCACGCAATTTCTATTTGTACACCCGTCTATAAATTGTAATAACTATTTAACCTGTCGGATTGTATTAAATTTTAAGGTTAGCATTTAAAATACTTTTGTATGCCATCATGACACAATATATGAATTGCTGTTTAACAAACTGGAGTTACAAAGAAACTGGCTTTATCGAAAAAACAATACTAAAATTGAGTTTTATCAGTAATAAAAGGTTTATTAATTATAATTATAGATATTAATTCTAATAACTGAGCTATTAAATGTATTATAAAAAATAGAGAACTTCGATGGATAGAGCGTCGGCTTACCCAATTTCAATTTGTTGTAGATAAAACTATTGTAATAAACTAAAATATTTTTTAATAAATAATACCTGATTTAAGCGGTGTCTCTGCGCATACCTTTCTCACCTTTGAAATACCATTCCAATTTTGTTTTCTGTGTCTTTAAATAGTACCATGATTGAAATCGAAAATTGCATTATGGATTCTTTTAATGATCAGCCTGAAGATGTTTCTCAATGAACCGAAACACGATTCATATTAACGTAACAAATGGTTTTTTTTATAATAGCAATATTAATAATAATTTATATTGAATTTGAAAATCATTTTCTTTCCGACTCCATGCCACTCTTTTTGAATTAAAACGTTTTTTTTTACAATTTCTGTATCTCAATAAAGATATTTGTTTTTTTAACTGCTGTGGTATGAATAAAACACGGAATTTATAGCAAAGAACATGTACGACGTTGAGAAACAACAGTGACGATATGTAATATAGGAAGATCAGAACCAGTTTTATCAATCGGCTCTTTGGAAACACTTTTGTAGCAACAGAGTCTGTATAAAAATAAAATCTGTCCTTAAAATTCAGTATATTTGTATTTTTTAGATTTCTCAAACAAAGTCTCTCAACTTAAGAAAAACCAATTTGAGTATTACTATATCAACGAATCTAAAGCACTACAGAAGCATTTTGTTTCTCGATAAATAAATTACAAATTTTAAATTAACAAAAACTAGTTCTATTTTTTAAAAAATACCTACGTTCATCTGTTTTCAAATATATTAAATGAACCAACTGTCATTAAGTGTCATTGATTTTTAAGTCGGTTGTCACGAATCTGACGTCACTACGATAAAACACAAACAAAACAATGTTTTAAATGAACGGAAAATACTATTATAGTGTTATTAATTTATAAAATTTGATGTTCATCACAGAGACACTGCACTTAATTTAAGAGTATAAACAATATTGCTGGTGATTTATTCAAACTGTGTATACTCGAACACTGAAATATGAAATAATAAATGGAACACTTTTTGAATTTCTTCATACCGCCTTTTATTGACTTTGTTGTTTTTAAATTTGAGGTTAGACTGTAGCTAGCGTTGTATGGCAGCGCGGAATAATTATTATTATAGATTATAATACTTGTAGGTATATCAACGCTCAGTGTGGTGTATTTATTTACAAGACGGTGACGTAAGCCGAGAAACAGTCGTCACCGGCATTTATAGGCGCTCCGTCGCTCTGCACACAACTCGCCGCTGCAGAGAAAGATAAAAATACCTAGTCTTGTATAAAAAAGACAGATTAGATTGACAAGGATCAAAACGACAAACAAACTTTTCATCTTCGGCGTCACATGACCCTGGATATCAACAAGTCGATAATTAAAACTGTAAATATATTAAACACTAATACATGGCCATCTAAGTACGCAACCCCTTGATTAACATCTCACTAAAGACTCACTTTTGCAATATCTATATGAAGCAGTATGGTGCTATGCTGCTTACAACTTACCACTGCGCAGACTAAGCGGGTGGTGAGTAGGGCTTCCAACCCGGTTTAAACCGAAACCGGTTAACCGGTTTATCGCGTGTTTTGAAAAAAACCGAAACCCGGCTTATTTCACGCGGTTAAACGGGTTTTTAAAAATATTTTCAAAAATTCTTTTATTTATATTATTTTTAAAATTTAACGCCTTTAAGAGGAAAAATATGCACATATTGTTGAATAATCGCTTCTATCACAAAGGTGTCGAAATTATGGCAGCAATATTTTATACAATAAAGAATTACACGGCATCATCAATAGACACATGCATTATTTACGCTTAAATGCATGATTTTCATCTTTTAAATAAAAAAATATGTTCATATGCAATGAATAGGTGAGGTTATAGGAAAATTATTCAAAAAAAAATAGTATTTTGATATATTTTCAAACAAAAACACTTTGTACTTTATAAACGACATCGTGCATTAGCGACATAAAATATGATACTTACACAGTACTTTTAGGAGATTACAATTATAATAAAATTAAAGAATGTTGACAATTTATAACTGTTAAGTGCTAGTTTTATGTTTACCTTGTATAAAATAATAAAAATAAATATATCATATACTTCCAATATAAAAATCCATTGAGTCGACTGCTCCTATAGGCTGATCATACTCTTTAATAATAAATTTAATGATTGATTAGCATTTAATTTCCAGAAATCCTTTATGAAGAAGTGAAAAATAGCAAAATATTTAGTTCAATATATTTTTTTACTATGTCTGCTCCCAACGTGGAGCATATGTCTTCCTAATGGAGGTTTCTCAACTGAATTTTTCTACGAGAAAGTGGTAAGGAGTTCCAGACATTACAAACATTCATGCTTATGAACAGAAATCTATTAATCAATTTAAAAATCAATTTATTAAACTGTCCGCACCGCGACTTGAACCCGAGACATCCGTAACCATATCCAACAACATTAAGCACTGAACCACAAAGCCGATTATATTTATAACCTACAATCGTAGTAAATATTTTCATGTCTATGCGTGCATGTTATTTTATGGATATATCCGTTACTTGCTTGTTGGAATAAAATTCTATTCTTCCGCTGCTTTTAAGTGATACTTTTAAAGGTATATTGTTTATATGTGACGTTGTACTAAAGTATGTTTAAAAACCTAAAGCGGCTAATTTTTTATGTAGCTAGTAATACTTGAGAAAGTTTTGTTTCAAGAATAAGCAATAGAAAGCTGTGAAATAAAACTCTATTTTACTTTACCCTAATTAGTCGTCAGGTCATACAATATATCCATTCGCAAATTTATGTCTTTGACAAAATATACCGTCATAAAAAATATGACATCCATAAATAATAATAAATATTTGAGCGGCAAGTTGTTATAGCACCACTAACTTAACCTAACCAGACGTTTTCTCGACCGTAGGACCCACATTTTGATTTTTATTATATTCTTTTGTTGACGTTTTGACAAAACACCTTTTTTCCAAAGCATAGATACTGATAGTCAAATAAAGAAATTATCAATTGTGTGTATTACTAAATTATAAATCTATATAATCTGATTTAGGACCGTTAGAACTTGTAAAAAAAATGTGAAATTGATCTAGGTAAATATTTCAACTACAAAAGAAATTTTGATTTTTTTATACTATCAATTCGAAAGAATTGAAAGTTTTCTCAGTAATGAGATACAAACACGGTGATTATTGGAACGAAGAGATTTGATAAGCCACTGATTTCTTAGTTGAAATATTTGTACAACAGAACTGTACCAAAAACTATCATAAAACTTACAAAAATAATATTAAAATTAAGCTTTCATATATTCGTCTGCAAAAATTATTACGAAAAAACTTTACCCAAAAGATATTATATAATTATAATTGATGGAATACCGGAGTCATTAATATTGAGACCAATACAATAAATGAAATGCGTAACAGCATATCAATTGTTCTGATTGTTAATCCAAAATCACAACGACACACGGGAATTGATTAAAGATTTCAAAATTCTAGAATGAACTGTAAACACTTTAAATATTAAATAAATTTTCATGTATTATTTTAATAAATACACAAATTTTTAAACTTTTTTTTATCATACAAACTATACTTGAGATTTCTGGTTTATTCTAGACGTTATTGATAATCCTATCATTAAACATACGGAAATAATATTTTTGTTCATATGTACATATTTATAATAGTTATTATTCATTCTATTTTGATTAGATATTTTCGTCTATTTTATTTTATTTCTGTTCCGTGTGTATAACTACATTTTTTTGTTGTATAAGATATAGTATGTGTTGCTATTGTTTATAATTTCTCTAGTTTCTGTCCTAATATTTTTTAAACACATTCAAATAGTAATCTTTTTTACGAATTTTATTATTAACCACTTTTGTTTTAATTTTGTGTCTTTTAAAAAATATATATTATCAAAATTTTTTATTATTTTATTATTTAAGTTTAGGTTTTATTATTGAAATTGAAATTTTGTTATAATTCTTTGTTTCAATTTGGTGTAGTTAAAAAAAATACTTTTATATGATTTTTTTGAAAATAATGAACTGAGGTATTTCGGTTTAAACCGGTTAACCGGTTTCTTTGTCAAAAAAACACCGAAAACCGGTTAGTTAAAATCTCCGGTTAATTGGAAGCCCTAGTGGTGAGGATCATAATAACTAACCTATCGATTATTAAAGACATTAATTGTATCCATTTAGTAGACATATAATTTTAATATAATATATGTCTCCAGATATCCCTCATTATACGTGATCAGCGCAAATCTAAATCACGTATTGCTAAAGAACACTTCCAACAGAGTACATTGACAATTATTTTCAATTGATCCGTTTAAGTGAAGTATATATTTTAAGACGTTCATATCTATTTTTTTTCAGTTGATAATGCTCGTGATGAGCGAAACCGGTCCTGATCATTATAAATGTGTGGAAGTAGTACAAATGAATTGTGTTTTATTTTTTAAAATATAATGTCTTTCCACCAAGAATTGACAGTTAACACCTTAAAAGTGTTCATATCTATTTTGATCTTTTCAAATGAATACGGGGTGAGAAAATATTGTGCCTCAATGCCTCGTACCCCGCCCCGACCGTCACATCAAAAGTCCGATAAGCACAGGGTGTTCAAGTGAGCGATAAAATGATCGAGATCATAAATCACTAAATAAACCTATAAACTTTTAGATTTCACGGTGAAATACTGTAATCTGATTTTTTTATATTCTACGCCTGTGCTCCACAACCTTTTCTTATCCATGCACACCTCAAGCACTCGTTAGAATTTCACGACACACCACAAGCAAAAATATGTAAATTTCATCAACAAGAATTTTATTAATTTGTTTTTTATTTGATGAATTTAAAATAGTAACTTAAAACATTAAACATATATTTTATTAATAACCAATTTTTATCGTGGTTCTTAACATTTTCGAAATGATGGAACACTTGATTTGATGTTCGAAATCATTATGCATTAAAATATTTATTTTTTAAAGTCACAAATTACAATCAAAAATGTTAAAGGTTATCTTACTAACCAAACTAGTACTAAAAATAACTACGACAAATTATCTAAGCTAATTTAGGTGTATAAAAGCAATAAATTATCGCACAATGTTTTTTTCAATAATGAAAATAATTAGTCTGTTTTCAATAATAGTCTCGTTGATCCAAAAATTTGCGAATTTTACTCTCTTAATTTGGTAATGTGTTATTTAACATATTGGATCATTGTTTGTAACAATTCCTCTACTAAATTTTTAACGATCAATGCTTCCCGATGTATACAGCAATTTGTAGTTTTTTTTTTTTACATACGACACAAAGCCTTTTTATTATCCATCAATGCAATTGTAACATCTATACAAATACTAATACAAGTATTTCATTAAAGTTCAAAACAAATAAATATTTATTTAAACGCAAAAAATTTTAACGAAGATGTTATCAACCGAATGCTTCTAAGTTCTATTACTCGATTTTTTCTTATTTTTGACGCATTGCACCGCGGCACACAGGTTGCGGAGCACTGTTCTACGCGACAATTTTTATAATTAATTGTTATCTTACTTTATCAGAAATCTTATTATAATCTCAATGGTGTCAAAAAATGTCATGTAATATAATCATTATTTTTTAGCTGTCAAACTGGTTTTTTGATAAACACCTGTAATTTATTCATTCATTATGGATTTTTTCAATTTATTGTTGACGAATTATTTTAAGAAAATATTACGGAAATTAAACTGTAACAGTACTTTAATTATCGACATTAAAAATTTTCCATCTTAGCATTTTGTTTGCTGAAAAAATATGGGTTACATCTCCTAAAACCTCGCATGGAATGTGTAAAGCTATTCGATTTTTAGAAATAGTTTTAAATTTAATGGATTAAAGACAGGGCAAGAATAGTAGTAAGCTAATCGCTCTCGCTACGAATTTCAAACGATTTTTTTTCGCAATTAAAAACTTACTTAGGCATACGCAGAGGAATTGATTCAACAGAACTGAAAATCTCACTTTATGAAGGTGCTAAAATATTTCTTTGTACACGGGCGCTTTTTACGTGCGGCCCTGCTAACAGGTACTATTTTAAACAACATTCATTTTTATTTTCATTTTAAGAAACTCAAGCTCTCGATATTTTCGCGAAAATTATTGCTCTCATAAGAAACAAAAAACCAAAACTTATGTTCGCTAATAACTAATTATTTTTTCATATCCCCCTCTTTTGGATACCAGCGAACATTTATAAGTACATAAGTATTATTATAAGCAAATTTATTGAACAATATTTTGTAATTTACAAGATTCAGACATTAACATATTTTTCAAAGCTTTTTAGGTTAACAAAATATTATTCTTTTGTTCGTATACTATTTGAATGATATTTTTAGTTATTTACAACCTTATTCACTTAATACTGTTTTATTTTTTAAAATTAAATGAAATTTAATTTTTTTTTAAATACTACTTTTCTAACTCTCTGAAGATATTTCTCAAAGTGAAACACGTGTCATTCTTAATAGCAGATTGAAAATAGTTGACTTTTTTCTTCTAAATTGAATAAAATTAATCATATCACACTGTGGTTTTGAAACCTACTTTTAATTACAAGCAAGAATTTGAAAAGTTTAAATTGTTTTCAATTATTCTATATAAACAACAGGTCAATTAATTGTATCGTTTTAATTATAATCAATTGCGTTATTTTACATTTTACGTTTTACACACACACCAATTTTAAATTGAAAATAAAATACCAATGAAGCAATCAAACTGTACAATGATTAGATCTTAAATTATCACTTTATATAATTAGCAAATAAAACAATTATCATTGATGATTCATTAGGAACAAATAATATTATTTGTTGATTCAGTGTTACGCATTGACAGAAGACTTTCGCGCCTGATTTTTGTACTACCGCGTGTTAATCAATTAGCGAATAAACAGGCGCAATAGAACGCAGCATGCAACGTTTCGAATAAGACGCATCCCGCGCGAGCGATGTGCCGAGACTGCGTCGGAAATTATTACCGACGCTGATTTTCCCGATCGAGCAACACCTGCCAACCAAATAGAATCAGTATCAAATAACAAAAGTTCGTTTTGACGTTACAGTTTAATAACAATTGTATAGCACATCAACATGCGATACATTTTCGATTAAATTGCAATATTAAAATATTTACTTGTGATTTATTACCACGTTTATCTCTCGATATAAATCGCCAACGACGTGACTGCACTGATTACAAATAATTCGTGTGGAGTTTATCTTTTGATGGATATCGAAATTAAAAAACATTTTTTGTAACCATATCCTCTACCTATTCGGAGCATATCGCCATCATGCGGTTTTTCCAAACTTCTCTGTCCCCCACCAGTCTCTTCGTTTTCTCCCAGGTCATCCCAGCGTCCCGTAGCTTCGCCGAATACATCCTATGGATGGTCATCAGCGGCCTTCCAGGGCGACGGAAACCATCTAGTTGGTAAAAAAGGCAGGCAGGATTCAGGCTCCCCTGGGGAATCCGCAGCACGTGTCCAAGCCATTTCCATAGTCGCTTTTTTTATTTTGGACGTAATAAGAGGCTGGTCCGTCCGCTGTCTTACGTCCGAGTTCCTGACAAAATCAAACCACAGTACCCCTAGTATTTGCCACAAGCATCTGTTTTCAAAGCACAGTATACGCTTACCCTGTGCCTTGGTGAGGTGATATGATTCACAACCGTAAAGCAGCACCGTCAGAATGCACGCCTTGAATAGGTGGCACTTGGTTCTGACTGAGTACAACCGTGAGTCCCCCGCATTGAGTTGAAGGTTGCTTCAGCTATCCCTAATCGGATTTCGAGCTCTTTACGCGGATTGCCATATCCCGTCAAAAATAAAATAAAAACATTAGGTACGTTCGGATATTTATCAAATGTGCCAAATCCGTGACACTCAAAACAGTAATATAATTAGGATTACCAGATACTGCACAAATGGAGGACATGTCATCGAAGTCTTTTTTAACCCAAAGAACACGCTGGACATGTTTACATGCCCAAGACTTTATCTCGTATTTCCGTCCAAACTAGAAGGAACGCTTATGGATATATGCTTTAAAAGATAGTTCAAACTTTAAGGTAGAGCAATTAGGCAACAGATCATGAAAATTTCAAGTAGAACGCAAGGAAATATATGTTTATTGTTTGAATTGGCATTTATTTGGTAGAACTCCATTATAATAGGATGAAATAACAGTTTTTAGTTCTTCAAATTTTTTATTAGGTAGTTGATAGCTATTTCGGCTTTACGCCATCGTCAGAACTACATATATTTTTCGAAAGAGTCTTTCTAATTTTAGCTTTGAACTGCCGATACGCAGCATTAATTTTCAGCAATATGTATTACGCATACTTTTGTGGCTACTCGCTTGCTTATGTGCGTGTTGACGGTGTATATGAAGGCTGACCGAAGCCATTTTGCTTGCAAAGTCGTAGATTAAATCTTTTTCAGCATCTTCATATTCTTCGAGTTATTTTAGCGACAATGTGACAAGTTTAGTTTACTTCTTGATGTACTTGGGATAACTAATATATATTTCACATAATTCTCAAATTTTTACTGCTGAAATTGATCTATTTTTAGCCATAGTGAGCGTTTTAACAGATCAATTCACTGAAAATAAATTTGTGCGAAAACGGCTCGCGCTGTAAGGGTTAAAATAATGTTAGCCATTTAGGAAATGGTCCTCCTTTGTGCTCCATTTAAAATTGATTTATAAACATATCGGTGAGATTTTTTTTAGTTTGCCGCATATTTCCACCACGGAATGCGATTTTTAATCACTGATTTCCACATCTGAAAATCCACTTAATCTGTCTCCTTTCCCGATTAATGCAAAGTAAGACTATTTTTTATTGAATCTACCTATAATTTAACAAACATTTTGGATACATGATATACCTAAAATCGTTTCATATTTTGTGATGAATACCAAAATTAGTATCGTTGATTTTATAAAACTCGTTGTTCATATACGTGCTTTTTTGCATGTTGTAAGACTTTACTTCACTTACGACTTACGATTTTAGTAGAGTAAAGTATTCAATGTAATTCCTTCCTCGTATGTAAAGTAATGATTTAAATATGATATATATGATTGATAACGAGTATAGATTTGATGTGTACGACTGATTTAATAGTAAAGTTGCTAAAATAAACCCAAATAATTCGAACCTTCTTAGTAATAGGATTGATTTCATCAATAGTTTTTCCTGCTATAATGTCCACCATTCGGAATTGTTGACTATCCATTCACAATTTTCCATCTGGTAAACAAAATGTAATTCAAATTTGGATTATTGAGATTTTGTACACTTCCATGTATTTTGTCACTAACGACCCGGGTTTCGCCTTTCGGCATCTTCAGGCATTCGAGCACACGGATGGACTCGAACTCAGTTCGTGACAAAATACATGGAAGTGTACAAAATCTCAATAATCCAAATTTGATATTGAAATTCCATCAAGCACCCTCAGTCGATGTCTTAA
Organism: Himalopsyche phryganea; assembly: GCA_022494535.1. NCBI lineage: Eukaryota > Metazoa > Arthropoda > Insecta > Trichoptera > Rhyacophilidae > Himalopsyche > Himalopsyche phryganea. Next base: position 3,870,208 of record JAGVSL010000028.1, read on the forward strand.
ATTATAAAATGTAATTCACTTTAAAATTGTTAACTGTCAATTCTTGGTGGAAAGGCCACGAGCATTATCAACTGATAAATCAGCCCTGATTCTTATAAACATGTGGAAATAGTAAAAACAAATTGTGTTTTATTTAAAAAAAAAACAAATATAATTAAATATAAAATACCGGAAATTTATTTTGTTTGGACGATGATGTGGTGCGGAAATGGCTATTAAATATGTTTTATAATTGTAGTGGAATGTTAAATTAAATATTTTGCCATTTTTACGTTAGTATAATAGATTTCTACCAAGTGAAGTCAATAAAATCAAGGTATCCATCTTGTTTAGACATTGAATTCAAGATTCATATAAAGTTTAAAGGAAAACGACAAACTATCATTTTATATGAAACAATATTTATTATTGATCGATAAACTGCTTTCATCCATTTTTATTTCGTTTCGTACCTGTAACTTTTAACAAATTATTAGCTAAAAACATAAGTTATTGATTTTTTAAGCTCCACTTTCTGCTAGTGATTTTCAATTTTATTTCTTCGTCAGTTGAACACACTCCCTCGCTGTGCGAAACCGGTCCAGATTACATCATAAAATTGTGGAATAAGTTATAAAAATGAGCTTCATTTGTATAAAATAAATTTAAAATTTAATTAAATCCTTTTGTATAAGCTGAAATATTCTACTTGGTATATTACGAAAATTATATAAAAGAAAAAGTTTCTACAACAAGGGAAGATGTAGGGTTTAATGAAAAGGTATCTAAAATAAAATATGACCTGTAAGATAGAATCTTCTGATGGTGATACAGCTTATTCTTTTATTATTATATCACAGTTCCATGTAAAATCCATTGAAGGTAAACAAATCAGAGAGATACCAAATATTTGGTTATCGACTAAGTATAAAAAATAATAAAGCAGGGCTTTGGAGTCATTAAAAAATCTACCGACTCCAATTTGACCTTACTCTTTGAATCCAATATATTACGAATTTTAAAGAACTGTTTTGAAACGTCATAGCCAAGTTCATACAGTCGTAATTTCACCAAACTCTGCAACGTATTGGCTATTTTTTTAGACGTTCCTGCCATCGCCACACTAAAATCGATTGAAAAAGATAATGTTACAGGCGTGACTAAAAAGTAAGCCAATAAGTACACAATCTTCTTCTTTTTAGTCGTTTTCCTCACTGATGAGGGTCGCAACATCCGTCTATCAAAACAACTCCGTTTCCCTCGATGATCCTTCGCCATTTGCTCCTGCACTCCGCTGTTGCGAGGGCCATGGTATGGTGAGGTCTTTCACCTAGTCACTCCAGCGAGTTGATACACAATCACAGACAAATTAAAAGAAATGAGACGGTATCGGCTGACGTCTGACGCCTCCCATTTTGCCTTCTAAACTGCATTGATTTTAGCATCTATTACAGGGTTTCCCAACCATTTTGGTCCATTCCTGCTTTCAGCAATGTTGATAATATAATTCCCTCCTTCCCAACATTATCTTGCTCTAACTCAAAAAATGCTTTCCAAGTATGCATATTTGTAATATTTAAAATCTTTAATAAAGGGGAGCAATTTCCCCTGAAACTCTAAAATTCACCCCTAGGAGGAATTCCCCACTGGTTGGGAGCCCTTGCTCTATTATATTCCAGTGCTATTTTTATTATAGTGAGAAGATACATATATTACAGTGGCAAAGAATAAATGTTGGTAGATAGAAAACTATGTGTAACCAAAAAAAATCCGCTCCTTTAGACATTTAGACATTTTATATGCAATGTAATAGTGTTATTTCTAAATTCCCCTTCTGACTCCCACATTCCCAATCGAGGTAAAAGAATATTTTGCTCAAAGACATTTTTTTATAGTTTCAATTAAGTTCACTAAATGAGAACTATTAAAAATAACCTGTCGATGCTTAGCTTATTTTAAATCATCATTTTTTTATTGTTTTCTTAATATCCCTTCAATGTTATACTGATTGTATGTCCATGTTGACTTAAAACTGGTTTATTGGATCATTATATCGCACTATAACGATGCCAAGAAACTATATACTGTACAAATAATTATAGACGTACTTATCACATAGACTGTGTATGCTAATTAGCGAATTAGGAAATTATGTTTTCTATGAATTCGGCGGTAACTTTGTGAAAATTCATTCTAATTCTATTATTTAATTTTAACATTATAATTAAAGAATATATCGTCATTGTTCTGGAAGAAGACACTTACTAGAAAATACTAGTTTTGAGTAATTAGTCTTCAAAGTTTGTCAAATGCTTGAAATTCCATACCTTCTTCATTTTGTTGGTTTGGACAAAACTGTTTTTAAGTAAAAATGTAATTTAAAAAAATAAGTGTGTTCTTTCATACGGTAGTGTTGATTGAAAATGATCATAATTTTAACAAAAATCTGTTTAGTAAATAAAAAAGGTATTAAAGTGAATAGTTTAAAGTTGTTAGAAATGAATAAAACCATTAACAGTAATTGATTATCATAAATACAATTTCAATAAGTCAAGAGGCTCACCACTATTATATTTATTTCCCTTGGGATTTTCACCTCCAAACACTTTTGGAATTAGTAATGTTATGGTAATTAGTACTGTCTTTTTTTAACTTACCCCCTCCCCACGTCAAGTAGAACAAAACAAACCTACCCTTCACCTAATTTTTAATTTAATAATTAGAATCATTCTTTACTAAAAAATAAATAACCTTGCGATATAGTTTGTCTGAAGATTCTTAAAGAGACGAAACGCCCCACGTTAGTGACAAACCCAGTGGAATAACAATGTTACCAATTTTAATTTAATATTAGAAAATTATGTTTCAACAATTTATAATGTAAAAAACATTCTGAAATTAGTTTTCAATGTGAAAATTATCAAAAAAACTATATCTGGATAAGTGTTGTGGTTTAAGATTTATTCTGTGCTATTTTCCTATATAGAGTCATTTTGCCAGTGGTCGGTAGTTAAGCGACAGGTGTACTTTCAAAAGGGATTTTGAATTAATGAATGATAAATAAATATTTTTTTCGCTGTTATTCCATTTAACAGGGATTAAGTAATGTAACCAACTAAAAATAAAATAGTTAGTATTGTACCAAGCATAAAATAATAGGAGTTTACAAAAAAAAGCCAATTCTTCCTGTGGTCGGCCCCCAAAATCAGTAGATAGAACAATAAAAAACATAATGATGCAAAGCATGACAGTATTAAGTATATTTTGGTAGCGATCCCCATACAACATGAATTTGTCGAAGCTTCCGAATTAAAAATGTACTTTTTTTAAATTGTTTATTGCATCATATAGGTCAGTATAGTGCAGATATACATTGGCAAGTGATAAGACTACTTACGCGAATTTTAAAAAATCTGTTTTTTTTTATGTATCCACTATTATTTAAGTTTTAAGCTCAAAAGGCCAAACCACTGGCGACGGCTGACTTTAGGAACACTCACCCTACGTGAATATTTTTTTAATTTCATATAATATCCCTGTTTATCAGAAATTTATTCACATTAACATTGTTATTTTTATATGTAGGTACTATGACTCTATTCTTTTTTATGAGGCAGCACTAATGTCATTTCTTCAAGAAATATGCTAATTTTATTTCTTTAAATCTTAGCTATGTAAAAATTGCAAATTGGGCCTGCCATAAAAATAATGCGATTTATGAGTTAATACTATTTTCATAATCTATATAAAAAATCATTCGTCCCTGGGATACAAAAATACTGTGTATTCGTCCTTGGCGGGTTAAAATAATAGAAACACGGTAGCGTGAAGGTTAAAGTATGACTCATAGGTTTAATATACACAACATGCAACTATGTTGGCCTACCTACAGACGCTCGATAAAAAAACATATTGAACAACCTTACTAGTCGAGGAACAATGAAAGAAAATAGAACGAGGGCTATTTTGTACTTTCGGAGAACGTTTTTTCTTTTGTTGGCTACTGTCGGGATCCTTTTCTAGTTTTCGAATACGATTATATTGTATACGTTAATACAGCAATTTCGCATCAAATTACTGCTATGCGAAATTGCTCTATTTCCGGATACATTCGGAAAGATAAATCGATTTTATGTTTAGTATATACGATCATCGTGTCTGAATGATACCGTTCTAATTTTCTTTCCGCGGCCCAATTATCATTTTGTTTCTCACGACTTTTAGGCTATTGTTAGTGGATTCGATTACATTAATTTATAATATGACTTTCAGATAATGCTCGCGATGAGCAACACCAGTCATTATAAACATCCTTAATTAGTACAAAATAAATTGTATTTTATTTTGAAAATATTGACAAATATTTAATATGACTTGACAATAAATTATTAAGGCTTACCGTTCATCTTCATGCAGTGTTTCTCAAATGGTGTCCCACGTAACTCTCCGGAAGGGACGTCAAAGATATTTGGTCATGAATGAAGGGAATTTATACTGTTATATACTTATATGTGCTGCACTAAACATATTGAATAAGGTCAATTAGATTTTACAATATACAGCAACATCCGCGAATAAATGTTATTGAAGAATGGTGTGTTGAAGGGGTCATTTTGTAAATCCTTACTCTCCTAATTTAAGCGATAACTTAACAATAAAATATTGAAAATATGATTTTACTTACAATTAAAAGTATTGCCGGATGTGTCCTTGTAGCAAGCTTGAAGAATCAGATCCAAAGCAGGTTTCCTTTTTGGATGAACTTCTCCATCTTTATCACACTCTTCACTTTCAGGACACTTTCTTTTCTCCCCAATCTTCACTACCACTGGTATTCCAATGTCACCCATATTTTTATTTACTTTAATCACTCTATTCTCAGATAAAGAAAATAACTTCAAACAAGATGACTGACTGATCGAAAGTATCATATGAAACAATGTGAACGGACGATAATGACAGTTAAAAATACTGTTATTTCTAACAATAAATGTGTACAATAGGTTTATCAACTGTTGCGAAACAACACATAATTATATTATTGAATAATAATTAATCTAAACAATGACATTAGCATGCTGTGTTTTGGTAACTTAATTTATAAATTCAATAATGTCCAAATTGTTTCTTGTTCAAAATTATTATTAAAAACAACCATGCAATTTGATGACAGTTAACGAAGAAATTATGCGTTCTGAACTGGACGGAGTTCGCTAAAATATCACCTTCATTCCATAATACAGATGGGCCATTAAATTATCACCGATAAAAAAGGTACATCGAAATTTAATTTATAATATTACAAATACAGTGGAACCCCGATCTACCGTACTCGCATTCATTGTTTTCCCGCATGTTTCGTTCATTTTTATAGTCCCGACTTAATATCCATAAGAAAATGTAAAATAATCTCGCATTCATCGTTCCCCGATTTCAGTTTTTTCTCAATTTATTAGATAATATTATGGTCTTGTCTCAAATATTACCACGATTCATAATTTGTGTTGATCATTTGTCATCCCGCTCAGAAGTACGCACGACTTCATTCAATAGCTATTGCTGTCCCGTCACAAATTAATATCACCCCGATCGATAGTTTTTGTCGAACATTTATCATCCCGCTCATAAGCAAGTGCGATCCCATTCAACCACTATCGTAAAAAATACCGAGACTGCAAGCCTGCAAGTTTGCAAGCGTTGTCTTGTTGTTATGAGCCCAGCTTGTAATGTACAGACTGTTCAATTGTCCCGCCGAGACGATAAGTGTTCATTTTTGCCTAGTATTTCGAATGGTGACTTGGATTTAAAATGTATGAAGAAAATTAGAACTCTAGCTGAGAGACTGAAAATAATTATTCAATACTTTCCGGCATTTATTATATTTTTAGGGTCCTTGAAAAAGAAAACATGGGGTTCCACTTTAATACAAATAACAACCAATCCATTATATGTTTAAGAAATTTAGGGTCGTTTAATGTGAATTCTTCGAAATGTCGATTTAAAAATAATGGTTTGGTCATAATTCGTTAATAACACAATATATATAAATATATCTTTACATTTGAAATCGGCTTCATATTCATTTTTGATAATAGGATTTTAAGGCTGTCTCAAGATACTCATGTGACATACCATCCCTTCTAATTAACAAGTACCCAAAAATATAATCTGATACATATATTCGTCGAATTAAATTCGGCTTTAATCTTTGCTAATAGATGAGAATTTATGATATATTTTTCTAGATTGAATATTAAGTTCTCTTGAATTTTTGTTTTTCAAAAATTGTATAATAGTTTCAAAACATGTGCTGGAAATAATAAATATATAAAAACAAAGTCATTGTTGAATATCATAGTAGTTATATAGACGATCTTATACTTTGTATGCTTGTCTGATTTATGCATGAATATGGTTGTTTGATTCTTACAATGCATAGACACGATATACTAAAAGATTGATTATTTATTTGAAAACTATAACAAACAATTTGAAAACTGATAACCTATTGAGTATCTTTATGATAAAAGCAGGAAACACATAAAAGCTGACAGAGCAATTTTATTCGTTTTGATTATTATTCAAAAGATTAACGCCAATCTTTAGTGATTTAATTGTATGTGTTATCAACTAGCCTTCTTATTATTCTTTATCAATGATTTTTTAGAAATGAACACGGGATTTTTTATGTAAGATAAACAAATGAAATCCTTCTGGTAAATTCTCGATAGAATAGGCACTACCAACATAATAATTATCATATATTTAAACGACTGTTATTGGCGGTAATATTTTGCTACCGAATTCAAAATAAGAATTGGCGCGAAGAAGTAACCACAATAATTACCTATTATTGTCTTTGGCACTTTTAACAGGTTTTAATTGTTTTTTTTTTTTTTTTAATATTATTACAGCTTTGTTAATTGTAATTTTATCCGTGGAATCTATCGGCAATGCTATTGATAAAGCGCTTTGACGTCATAGATTAGAATGACTTGTCACCTCCGAATTATTTACGTTAGTTTTGTCGGATGTACAATTGCCGTGTATTGTCCCGTACAACGACTTTAATCCTACGCGTGTTAATCCAAACTAAAACGAATCTTCCCCCCAGCCCCTTTCTGACAGGCTTTCACGTAAATAATCAATACGTTTAACCGCCTTACAACCGTAGTCTAATATTTCCCAAACTTTTCCATACTTATATTTTATTGCCTAATTTTGTTTTCCTTGGATATGTAATATAATCGACAACTCATTGCACAGTGGCAAAGTATGTTTTATTAGCTGAAGTATATAACACTCTTTAACATTATGTATATTATGTAAAATTATTTACATAAAATAAAAAAAAACCGTTTTAGCTCCCTCCGTCTTACTGATATCGTTAATTAAATCATATTATTAAATCTTCTCAATACTATTGAATTTATTATTATATACTGTAATACATCAGTGTGGACCCCTGAATCGAATAATTATTCAAAAGCGGACCTTGTTGCTAGGGTGTAGTACTTAAATTAGGGGGTAAGGAGTTAGATGGTTAAGTTCACTACTTTTATTCTGCGAGTAACCCCAATCATCATCATCATGATTTATTTTAAACAGAGTATTTAAAAAAAAAAACAAATATTTGTGTTACGTTTTAAAAAAGTCGTTATAACATTTTCAAAGCTCTGATCAGATATTCTCAGATGTACTATCGATTTATTAAATATTAACGTTATATTTAACTAAATTCAGAGCTGCACGGGACAGATATTTTTTCAATATATTATATTCAAGGTTTTTTTGAGCTAAAATTTCAGCTTTACGCGGGCTGCCGTCGTACTTGAGGCGACCCTGACACCTGAGCCTAAATTTTTTTTTAAATATTTATATATAATTTTGTATTGATAGCGGACAAAAGATTTGTCAGATAATTATTTATGATTAATTTTGATCAACACATTCCTTACGTAGAACAATGGTATGTAAAATTGAATTGATAAGAACAAATATGTACAATACACAAAGGCTGATCATAAAAAGATAACACATAAAACGTAATAACAGATTTTCGGTTTAAGTTGGATTATTCTAAATCAGTGAAAATTAAAAGTACAACTTTGTACCCCAATCTTCGCAACGCCAGTGATAATATTGTATCGACATACAATAATTAAATGACTTTATTTCTAGTTTACGACACAAACAATCTACATAACAAAAATGACAACAGAATAAAGTTTTAAATTCGATACAAAATTTAAATTTCGTTACTTTGTAAATAGATTGACTTGTCAGTTTAAGATTCATCATCACACTAATTAAAATATATGGCTTTCAAAAAACAAACTTCTTACTTCACCCGCTATTTATAATGAAAATCTTAGTTTCGTGTCTTCGTCTTCAATCCGCTGCCTTCCAAATAGCCTGCTTTCATGTAAGATCGTCGGGTTAACCTCTTTATGTACTCGTGTATTTTCCATTCATTAAAAACAGTAATTTTATGATGATGAATACATTATATAAGTCAAGAGATGGTCAACACATCGACCGCACAGATATTTATAGTCAATCGCAACAGAGTATAAAAAAAACACAAAAATTAAAAAAAGATTTCGTAATAAATTTATTCCAGATTTCATGTTAAAAAGTAGAGAAATATTCAATATGGTTTAGTTAAGTAGAATAAAATAATTCTTTAACTTAACGGAAAACGGTACTTTTAAGGTATGGTGAAAAAAATGTATAGAGAGTTAAACACAGATTCAAGTTTGAGGATGTTACGAAAATGTTAAAAACAATAAATATTTAGCGTGCGGTGTATTTTATATTTCCATAAATGAAATATTTTTAAAAACTAAAAATATACAAAATTATTGTATTATGTTATCAAATTATTGTATTCATTAAATTGTTCTTTTCTTGATTATTATGCCATCCCTTTTATAGATGGTTATAGCTCATCATTTTACATGATTCTTCACGACCTCTAATATTATTCTTTTCACGGCTCTCAATGATCAATTAACTGAACGCGTTTTCATCTTACCCAAAACTATCGCAAATAAAATAGCATTTTCTTTGCATCGCTTTTCATTATGTACAAACCCTTTTTTGGATTGGAGGCATTTTACAGTTCTCAAGGAGGTATTCGATTTAATCAATAAATGACGAATTTCTTTAAAGAAAACTAATGTTTTCAAGAGATGAACAATAATTAGTTTTTTATTAAGTGTATAGTTCTGTGATTGGTTATTTACGAAAACTGCTTTTGTTTGATTTTATTTAAACTGCCAGCTCACCTATTATGATTGTTCGTCTTCAAAGAATATGTTTTAATAATTGGAATCTTCCATTCCACATACAGTATGCACGGTTCTTAAAGTCCTGTAACCGATTGATCAATAGTCTTGAGCTTCATCCAGTCGGTTGCAGAATTTCGGAAAGAAATCATCCAATTCAAAATTTCATACATTGAATTTTCAATCAATTTATGTGTTTGTATCTCAAGGCAGAGATTTATGTGATGTTTTAATCCCTTCCAGCATGGTACGATAAATAATAATCCTTTCCTTACCCATTCCGAAGAGAAAAGGAGGTTAAGCAACTAATTTTAGATCAGTTCTCGTTATACAACTACTGTAAAAATACTCCATTGGTATTTTCGATAGATTCAGCAGTATTGTGGAAACTCATTTTTAATATAAAATTAAAATTGATAACTTAGTTATTCCTTAAGAAGCATCATCCTGAAGATTCTTCTTAAAGAAGCGAAACACGTGTAATATTTAGTAATACAGCTCCATTGGATTTAGATAAGAAAAATGAACAGTACCATATATATCATATCATATTGTTAAATAAATTGGTAACATGCAATTTTAAACGAGGTAAATTGACGATACTTTGAGGATCGTAGTCACTGCAGGTGAATCGATGCCCTTTATATTTTATACCAGGTAGGCACGAATTTGTCTGAACTTTTATAAACTAGATCGCGTAAGCTCTATTTTAAAACGTTTCATTCATTTTCCCGCTTATTTGTAGCAGTGGCGTAACAAGTATCCAAATCGATCATTACACCAGTTCTATACCCATGGTGTAAGAGTAGAGGTGAGCTGGATCATTGCTTTTGTAAAATATATTTGTCGCTTTGACGAAACAATTTTTTATTGTCATCAAAACACTATTGTAAACATAGTAGTTCAATAAGCACAGAATGACGTCAACAAATGCAAAAATGGCAACCGTCATTTTTGTCCAGCTCACCTATACTTCTTACACAATGTTCTATACCAGCGTACCGTACTCGATATGATTTTTCTCTTTTATTTACGTAGGGCTATCTTCGTAAAAGTATTTTATAAGCTATGATACATAGTAACTTTTAATGAGTACTGTCAATTTTATTATTGTTAGTGGAAAGACATTATATTTTAAAAAATAACACTATCAACAGAAATCGGTCATGATCGTCATAAAAAATGTGGAATTAGTAAAAAAAAAATGAAACTTGGCATCTGTACACATTTGTTTTTTATTATTATTAAAAGTATGGCTTTTTTCAGTGCACTAGCTTATTCAGGGATTTGGATACGCATAGTAAATCTCGTTAATTCATAGCCCGCGAATGGAACGAGTGGCGAGATGAAAATAGTCACATTCATCTGAATGTTTCAAGCACAATAAACTGTAAATTTCATTTAATAGAAGGAGGTGATATACAGGAGGAGAAACTAATATTACATTGGCATATAGTTATCATCTTCTTTTTGTGCTACATCCGCTGTCGGACACCCACGATGATATTAACACTCGTTTTTTCTGTGCTACCGTCCTAAGCAGAGAATACAACCTGCAGCGGTTTCAAAATGTCGGATGATTATCGTCGATCACAGTCGAATAGTATTTTTTGAACAATAATGCAAACCTCTATAGCCTGAAAACTTATTTATGCGACATTTGACTATGATTTTCTATCATGCAGTTGTGGGAGCTCATATAAAATCTCGTGTTTTTATTTTATTTCGTATGTGACATAATAAGTGGTGTTAATAGTTAAATTCCAATTGCCGGTCTTAAATGTAAAATTTATAGGAGAAGATGTACTGTTGCCACGCATCCTAATGATTCCGACAGATATGCCAGTCGAATTCGAACTTCTGAAGTTTCCGATGCGACTCGCATTTGCAATGACCGTCAACAAAGCACTGGGACAATCGTTACAAGTGTGTGGACTAAATTTGGAAAATCCATGCTTCTCACACGGACAGCTGTATGAGGCCTGTTCACGCGTCGGAAAATCTTCTGATTCATTTGTGTACGCACCAGATGCAAACAAAAAATATTGTGTATCCAAAAACACTTCAATAAACAGAATTAAAATACTTTCTTTGTGCAACGCATGCCGGGTACTCGCTAGTGCATAATAAAATTGAGTTCTACCGGAAAATTAAAGTTTGTACGTTACTGACGCTTACACGTGTACTAATACTACTGAATAACATAAAAGGATATCAGACGTATTAATAATATGTATTTGAAAAATATTACGAAATAAAAACTTAGTAAAAAGTTGACATTTTATTTATAGTTAATAAATGTCTGACAATAATTTGACGCAACAATTTAGAATACGCCTGTGCCTCTAGCAAACAGCTCCCTAGTCTTATCTCTGTTTCCCGGTTTGATATGCCATAACAGATTGTTGGACATTACTGTCTCACCTGGTCTACTTTCAGCCATGATCAGTCAAAAACAATCCCCAACGTGTCCCGATCTCGATTCGTTGGATCTATATTAATTTTCGGACAGTCCGCAGGCCTCAGTGTTATAAAATGTTCTTTAATTTATGAAAATAAAATTTAAAAGTATATTTGGCATTACGACAAACAATTGCAAAATAATATGCCAAATGTTATGAAATTTTAAAATCACATTATTTAAAATCTATGAGATCTTTTTGTAAATCACTCGAGATTAACTCGAAATGACATCACCCATGTCTAAGATCTCAGAATTAAATTTAAAAAATCTAAATTAAATATTTATCTTGCCGGGACCCTAGACCCATCTGATCGCTAAAGTTCCAAAGAGGCTGTGGTTACATATCGCCAACATCAACTAACAAAACAGTAACTCACTTTTGGTAATTTTTCAAACGCACAATGAACAGCTTAGAGTTCATAGAAATCAATTATAAGTAACAAACATAAATCGCTCAATTGCAATATCATCAAAAGTGAGTACAGTAGACCCCCCGATAACACGATTGCGGAAAACTCGTTTTCATTCAAATTTGCAACTGCTCCTTGATTACAGGTTAAAATACCTAAGTGCTGCATGCGTATGCTCTGATTTTGTATGAATATGGTAGCCCCAATAGCCCGCTCCTACATAGCTCGCCCCTTCTCTACCGTGTTATCGGGAAGTCTACTGTAACTGTTTTGTTTATTGGGAGTGTTGATAATATTTATTCTACATTTATTAAGTTAGTTTTGAGTTCTCGCTTTTCAGATAAATTGCTGATAAAAGAGTTCGACTAGGAAAGGATGTTGTAATTAGCTAATTGCTCCATCTACACTCCATTTTCAGGATCGGGCAGAGAGAATTTATGAAATTTTCCATTTGGAGACTCGGACTCTTGCTCAACTGAGTTAAAATATAATGTCTTTCCACCAAGAATTGACAGTTAACTCCTTAAAAGTCAACTGAGTGGAATGAAAATCCAAGACAACCCACAATTGATTTCCTACCAATTTTATTGACCTTGCAGTATTTTCAGCAGTACAGTATTACCATCATTACTTGGCCGCCGCCTAATTTGGAACTAGAATTGTCAGTCTAAAATATTTTTTTCCAATTGCTGTCTTATGCAAAATAAATATCTTGTCTACTTTTAATAGCCTTCGCTAAAATATGAGTTTTAGAATTTATTGAAATTTCATATCTGGTTGAGTATTGCAACATTCCTAACGTGACAGTGGCACCCTCACTAGCGACCAAGTTAAATTGGTACATCTGTAACATGACATTGAATATTTTATTCTTACTGGCTTTACAGATATCATGATTAATTACAAATTACAAAACCTATTATTAAATAAATATACATTACTTGTTTACCGTTTGATGGTGGTAATTGAATATGGCTGGTTCTGTCGCCGAACGGTCGAACTCTGTTTGGTTGCAGTGTCCACAGTGCAGTGATCGAATCTCCGTATGTACTATTTCAGTAAAAGGAAATAATTTAGTAGGTCACCTGGAGTTCGCCATAATGAGATTTGACTGTACGCATAGAAAATGAGTTGGTGGTGATTTAGCAATTGAGATTTTTATTACCCGTTTTATAAAAAGTTTCTGATAGCATTTCAGATTTATGTCATTTTCAAGTATGTATTTTAATCGAATTACACTAAACAAAAAGAAACTTCTATCAGCACGTAAAAAGATAAAAACGGCTGGCCTTAGCAAAGCCATATTTCTCTTATCAGTCTCATCAAAACATTTCTGAACTTATGATTTAAGACACCTATGTAATTATCAATTATTTGTAATAGTGTAATTTATTTTTAATTTGAAGTATGTGTATTTTTAAGAATAGCTGAATAAAAACGGTTTTTTATTATCAGTAGATATTAAGTAAGTACCTACTTACTAGCTTTACAAATAATACATGTTGATCAGTTGATAATGCTCGTGATGAGCGAAACCGGTCCTGATCATTATAAATATGTGGAAGTAGTACAAACGAATTGTGTTTTATTTTTTAAAATATAATGTCTTTCCACCAAGAATTGACAGTTAACACCTTAAAAAAAAAAAAAATGTTTTTATATAAATGAACCTAGTGGTTCATAAATTAGAAAATCATTATGCTTCAAATGAACTTGAATGAGTACTTAAAATTGATCTACAGTGGAACCCCAGTTCTTCATTTTGCAAGGGACCCTTGGAAGCTTGGAGTCTTTACTTTCTTCATATGGGGCATTTTTGTTACAAGCCATTCATGACGCAAAATATTAGAGAAAAATTAACACTGACCGCCTCACGAGACGACTGATCAGTCTGTATAGAGGTGCTCAGACTGCTCAGTAGGTGATTCATCCGCGAAAACATTGTGAGTTGGCATCATAACAACAAGACGACGCTTACAGACTTGCATTCTTGGCCTTTTTTACGATAGTGGTTGAATGGGATTGCACGTGCTTATGAGTAGGATGACAAATGTTCGACAAAAACAGTCAATCGGGGTAATATTTGTGACTTGACCATAATATTTAACTGATAAATTAAGGAAAACGATAGATCAGGAAACGTGTTTAGCCAAAACTATAAAAAATTAACAATACATGTGAGAAAACGATATATCGATGTCTTATAGTTAAAATGTTGTAACTCCATAAATCATAATATTAAGAAAACTGAAATTGTAAGTTTGCAATCCTTGGAAAATTAGTTTTTGTGATACATAAATAGCTTTTAAGTAAAATAATTTAAAAAATAAAAATTGGCCATGGAAATGAATACCAAATGGCAGATACAACATTTTGATTAAAATGAAACAGTTAAAATATAATGAAAAAGTAAAGTTTTATCGACAAGTAATATGTAAATTGTGGGTGGGGAATTTTCTTATAATTTTGTCATTGGGTTATTTATTTTTTGATGTTTTTCATTTTATCGGGGGATTCTAGGTATATTATAGATTGCATCATGAATGGATATTTGGAATACATTTTGTGATTTTGTGGTGGCGAATGTTTAGATTTCTTAATACTCAACATTGGGTTAGTTAGTTTTAGATTGATTGGAATTTCTCCGGTTCAGTTATTTTGGCGTTGTGAAAAAATGTTTTAATCGTGGTATAAATTATTAGACCACTGGCAACTAAATGTCAAACGAGCTTTCAAAGCAAGATTACCACTGACGCTATTGTGTCTCCAGTGTTATAAGTGTACAAATTATATTCATGGTCAAAAACATAGTATCTGATGTAAATAAAACGTTTTGGCCCGAACTTTTTTTGCCTAGAGGACTTACAATATATTGTAATATGTGTATAGTTTTATACTGGTAAGTTTAAGACATGAAATATTTTAAAAGATAAATTTATAGGTTATCTTTGATACATCCCAGTAACCAAAATTGGAGTTACAACGTTTTAACTCTAAGACATCGATATTAGGTATCCGCTATACACTTAACCTTCTTTTTGCGGGGTTTCTAAATTGCACGGACCAATCCAATGGAACTTATCTTTCAATTATCTATGTTCACTGGATTTTTTACTCAAGTAAAAAGAGGATTGAGGGATTTTTTTTGTAAAATCTCGAAATTTACTGCAATTTGTAAATAAGTATGAATTTTTGCTGTTGCATATTCTAAAACAGTGATAACAAAATGGTAGCTCGCGAAAGATATTTGAGTACCTTGGTATCAAGTCGGACATAAGCCATTTACAAAAATGTACAGCAGAGGTGATTTTTCATTTCATACATATTAAAACATAATATGCATATACATTTAGAATGTACATAAGCTTTGGAATTACAGAATCACATTTAATAAGTTCGATCCAAGATTTAAGCCTTGTAAATAACAAATAGAGTCACTCAAAAATGCCTATGTCCGTTTTTGATAGAAACTTTGGTGTTTGTCCGTTTTTGATACGAACAGACCTGTAAGTGTCCGCTTTTGATACAACATTCATTTATTTTGATTTAAATTTCAGGGTAGTTCAGAAACTCTTTTTATTAAAAAAGTTAACAATGACTGCAATACATTAAAATTAATAAGTATTTTTATAGAGATGACAATTCGACTTCCACAAGTTCCGCCCCGCCTTCGTCAAAGGTATCAATGGTTTCTACCTATTCAAAGCATTCACATTCAGCAGCAGTTTCTGCGAGTTGTCCGACGATTGGAAAATTATTATTATTTTCGATAATGTCATCATTTATTTTATTTTCATTGACTTTTATCGTGATTGAAATAGTGCTAGGATTTATTCTATTTTTTTTCAAAATTTGTTTTTTCTTTCGATGTCACAATTGCAAGGTATTTCGATTTTATGTGAATTTAGCCCAATTATTTTCACATGTGCTTTAAAAACGTCATGATATTCTTCGATTTTGATTTTGGTTTTCTTCAAGAGTCCTGTAGAATTACAATATAAATGAATCCTGCTTGTCTTTAGCTGGTGAGGAATAAAACGATTAGTGGAACTTCCTTATATCTTGCATTGTTAATAACCTACATTGCAAACCACGACGATTTTGGAAATGAAGGCATGTCTTTTGCAGAATATCTGGAAAAAAATCAGTGATTTATTCGACATAGAAATCATTATTTCAAAAATATTGTGTTTTTTTTAACTACCCTTTTGGTCCCACAGTATTGATATGGTAACGAAGTAGCTATATTTAAAAATGTAAAACAAGTGTAATATGTATGTATAGCGAGCAAAACCGTTTAAATATTAACATAAGTATATTACTATCTCACCAAAACATGAAATGAGGCTTGACACATTACATTACATTACATTTTAATAATAAACCATACTAAAAAAGATGCATTGCGATTTAAAAAGTTCTATAGTATATTCTGAAAGCATTCAATTAAATATCTTTTTTTTACTCTTTTCCACTCGCTGGGATTAGCCATACGCTTTCGAACGTTCCCTGAGTCCATTTTATTTAGTTAAAAACAATACTTTTCCTCCAAAATAATTAAAAATCACGCTTTTTTAGAAAACTAACACAAATAGTTTAGTTTAGAATGAAGTTTCCACACTGCATCAAGCTCGGCAGCCATGACACTTTTATGTAGATTCTAGTTCTGTGATTGGTCAATGTGTATATGTCCGCTGATTTCACGAAGTTGGATGGTAAGTGTCCGTTTTTGAAACTACATGCGTACTTTAAACTCAAAAATCATTTTGATGAATTTTTTGAAAATAGCATCACTTGCACCAACACAAACAATAAAAACATGATTTTCTTGAGATTTGGCGTTTGTCCGACTTTGATACCAAGGTACTCATTTTATCATCTATCGCCGAAAATTTTCAAGAAGATGGCCCTTCATCAGAAATGGAATTGATAGAATTTCAATGAGATTTGTCGCAATGAGTGCTGCTTCGTCTGTAGGATCTGTATGGCCTTTCGTCCCAACAGTAAAGTATTCAATTTTAGTTCGAACTGCGCTTAAAGTGAAGGCATTGTTTTGTTCTACCTACTTATGAGAATCAACATTTTCCACTATGAAAATAGTTAAAAGTAAATAGAAACAGACTCACAGATTTACATCTTGATAATTGGATTCGGATGGGAGTGACAAGGTACTCACCGAGAATTGAAAAAAATGTGGAGGAAAGTGAATGCCATTCTTTTCACTAATTATTTTTACTTTTATTCACACTTATTTCAAGATATTATTATTTTGTTTATAAATAAATAGTTAAATTACGCATTTTATGTTGAAGTCCGATGTCCTTATTTATTTTAGGTAATGTAATAATATAATATGGAGAGAAAGGAAGGAAGAGCACAGACACAGGTTTTGTAGACAAAGACACATCAATGAGACACTATATTATCTTCGTTCTCTCGCATTTATTTGTTGCAAAATTTAGGCTTGGAACACATTAAATACTTTATCACACGTTTTGACACACAATTAAAAAAAAAATTTCACATTTACAAGAACAAAATGTCACTCCAAACAGTTAGTATTTTCTTACGACGATTTCTCCTTTACTACGGAGAAATACAATAGACCCAGGGGGTTTCGGGAGACACTTGCTCCTCGGATACTAACAACCGCTGATTCCATCGACTGGAATTTTGAAATATCGGCACCCGGCCGAAATTTCGAGCGTCGCCACCGCGAGCTTTTTCTTTGGATGAAGAAATTACACTTTGACTCCCACCCCTTAAAAACAACCCCGCGTCGCATCCGGCGACCTTCTTCCTTTGCTTACGAATCCTCACACTCTACTGACGAAATCTGTTATAAAATTTGTGTTCCTCGCACCAAAGGACGCTAACCAATTCTACATCACAGGTACTGAACTTTTGGACGAGCGCGCAAGTGGTACTTCAACATTGCTTGAACAGAATTTATTTTTGAAGATTTGTTTTTTTTTTCACTATATATATTGTCCGTTCGAACTTTAACTGAGGCATCGCTACAAGTATAGCTATTTTTATATAAATGAATTTGTTTTTTTTTTCAAGGCGATCTAAGATTTAGGCTGACGGACTAATCAACTTCGGCTTGTGCATAACAAAAATGAAGGAATATAAATCAGATATAAATTGGGCGTTAAAACTAACACCAGCCGAACTCTAATCGATGATGACTGCCATGGAGTTTTATTAATTATCAAGTAAGATATTCTGTGTGTGACACACACAAAAAGGTTTGCCATCATTGCATTTCCTGTGCGAATTCCTTGAACTGACCCTGTCACAGTGGCTTCAATTCCGTGAAAACAGAACCTGATGGCAGACCGAGAAATGGTTAGTTCGTATTCCGGCTTCATTTTGTCTACGCTATAATAGTTTCACTAAAATTTCTTTCGAACACCAAAAGCGCGGCAAATTTCAAATTCATTGCCAGGGGATGATGAAATTGAAACTTTAAATAATTACTTAAATAACCGATGAAGATTAATTTGAAACTTTTAATAATTGCTGCGATTTTACTATTTGACTATTAAATTTTCTCAGTGCTGTTAAAAACCATCCCTTTTATGATATTTAGTCTACTTAGAAGAGTCTGTAGACGGCTTTTGAATGGCTTGCAGACCCTTCTCCACCCCGTAAGTACGAGGTGGTGTCAAATATTATGTATGGTACGTTAAAGGACGATGATAAAAAATTATAAAGAAGGTTAGGTAAGAATTTGTATGAAGTAGCTCACCAGACAATTTCAATTTCTGAAAGCAACACACATCCTATTGAGTTTGGAGACCACTGTTCTAAAGTATAGTGAAACATGGAATGAGTCTTCTTGATTAAGTACTGTCTTTATCGCACCGCTGGTCAAAATATGATATTTCTCACATAATATCTGTTTTTGGTGCTATCATTAATGAGTAATGAATAGACCGATATAATAATTGTATCTAATCTCTTATATTGTTCTTTTAATTTTTGCACTTATATTAAAAAAAACACATTCATTTATAGTTTGTTATTCGACATAGACATAATTTTAAAAACTGTTAAAAAAAGAAGAAAAACTACGATATCTCTAGGATTATCTCAATGGTTAAATAATAATGATTCTAAAAGTATTTTTCGTTGTGATATTGGCTGTTATTACCTTACAAGGTATGTAAGATAATTTTAATATATTTAGCAATAATTTGTGAATTCATGTTTTTAGAAACGTTTTTGATTGGTAAGAATTGTTTTCTGCTGCAATGTTTTATTATTAATGTATTCTGTATATTCTTTACTTTATTTCATGAAAGCTATTCCTCATATTGACACAGTATTGAACTGACTGTTATTGAAATTAAATTAAATTTATTCTATTAGATCTATTATTGTTTTTGCATTTATCGTTTCCTGATCTATTTAACGGTTCCACATTATATGATCCTATTCAACCACTATTGTAAAAAAGTCACAAACTGTAAGTGTCGTCAGGTTGTCATGCCGTATGGTGAATAAATTGGCGGTTGTCTTGGCGGTTGAATAAATTGGCGGTTTGGATTTGGCCAAACAAAATAAATGGACAGTACTTTTATCCATTCAACTTGGCTTAAATAATTTTTAGTAGTTACTTAAAAAGTGATTAGTGTAACTTGGTTAATTTTTTTAGTTACAACTTTTACAAAAGCTTTTTTATAATTTGTAATTAAAAAAAACAAAATGTCTTATCAATTTGGCAAGATTATTTGGCCTTTATTAAAAAATAAATTAGTCGCTATTTCAAATTCATCAAATAAAAACAAATTAATAAATTATGAGTTTTGTTTATGAAATTTACATATTTTGGGTTGTAGTGTGCCGCGTAATATTCATGAGTGGTTAGGTGTGCCGTGGGTGAGAAAAGGTTGCGGAGCACTGCCATAGAGCATCGACAATTTGGGTACAGACCCTGCAATTATCACATACGATTTATTTAAAGAAGAGAGGTGTTTCATATACTATTGAAAGAACGACACCTAAGTTAGTGCAATTCAATTGTGGACTTCTCCGTCGGATATTAATTTGATGTTAATGAAAATTAAAATGTACAGCCATGTAAGTTAATATATTTTAAAAAAATCAATACATGCGTTGATATTATCGGAACTGATAAATTTTGGAAACTGCGTGTACTCTCCCGTTGTTAGCAATGAACTTGACCCACTTGATTTGTACTAGAGCATTTCATGAAAAAAACTATGTCCAATTTTGCATTGAATAAGGATTTTTTTGGTCAAGATACATGTCAAGAAACGCTAGTTTTTTACCTATAACAAGAATTATTTTTTTTTTCTATTTTGAAGATAGCCACGATTGATCTTCATGAATGATGAATAATGTTGTATTATTGTTTATGATGAAAACTATTGGCCTGATAGCGCACATGTTTTTTCGTTTGTAAAAAATCAATCTCATTTTATCATCCTTTTATTTGGAAATTATTATCTATGGTAACATTGCCCCCGTGTGTGAGAGTGTGTGAGAAGAAACTCAGTTAATAAAGCCTAACTATAAATATTTACATTAATATTTCAGTAAACGCCAGAGTCTTACCTGCCGAGACCGTCATCATCGAGCTGGGAGGGAGTATTGTCCAGATTATTCCATCACTATATCTTTTTCAAGATCTGGAATTATGTTCCATAAAACTGCCAAATGGAACTATCTACGAACTCTACCCGCAGTCTAATGTTACAGATCCGAGAATAAGTTTTCATCGTGTTCAGTCATATGAAAAAAAATGTGCCGTTAACATAAGTGACTTGAATATTGATGATCTGGGAACGTGGGAACTTCAAGAGATTGATAATTATACGACTTTTGATGAACCAAATAAGAAATTCAATTTTCTCTCATTGATAATAAAAATAGAAGGTAAGCAGACTTTAAAATATAACTAAATTTTATTATCGATTAATTTTCATTATTATTTCAGCGATTTTTCATCTGCAGATAGTGGAACGGAAGGGTTGCATGAAGGCTAAAATAAATATTCAAAGTTATCTCTCAATATATTTAAACCCTTTGCTGGACACTATATTTATATTGTCACCTTTTAGGGTGTTACTGTCAATTCTTGGTTTTTTTTTAATTCTATCATATTAAGGGTGATTGTAATGGTTCAGATTTCGATGCAACAACTTTTATCAATGAGAAAAATTGTTAAATGATTTTTTGTAAACATTCGTTTAATTAAATCTAGCTAACTATAATTTTAAAAACATCTCAGATGATTGAGGTATTCGTTATTATATTACTACATTTATAGGCGGATAGGACTCCAGAGGCGTGCTTAAACATTTACCTATTTTTTTTCAATAAATTAATTCGTCTCAACTGAAAAATATTTTTAAAATTAACAAAAAGAAAACTATTGATATCACTAAATCTTGGTGTTTTTTGGTTCGGTTAGAAAATTCTTCAGGGTGAATGAAAAACTATTTATTATAATACAAACATAAATGTGAAGATGAATTGAATAGAATTGTAAAATATAAAACGGCCACATAGAAGCAATTTTTTTTACGTGATATCTTGATATAAACGTAGCTGAGAATGTGAAATTTTCGGTTTGTAATTTTTGAAGACAATTCTGAAAATTATGCTTACAGTACGCTACTGAAAAATCCCATGGTCAAATAAAACTTTTATAAAAACGAATACATAGCTTATTCACAAAGATAAATATTAACTAAACGACGTTTTCAGCTAGATTAATAACAAGTGTAAAAGTTATACTATTTCAAAACGAGGGCCAACTAAAAATTCTTTTAGGTTGTGCTTTATCAGGCTTTATTTAATATTTAAATTATTAACAAAAGTCCTTAGATAAGGTTACAATTTTATTGCTGCGTATTTTTGAATTTCTTGGTACACTCCCTACCATAGAGCCAACATGCTCTGCCGTTGTTGCACAATATTTAAGCATTTGGCAAAAACACTATCGAAAATTTTTGTGAATACCCTATCTATTTAATGATACCCAAGCTTAATAATTAACCAATAGGCCACGTATTTATTTTATCTTATCTGTGTGATTGTTTGACACCTGACATATTTTCAATACATTACGTTCATTTTTATTTTGTGATTCAACAAAGACGTTATTTTCAAAACTGTTAAAGAAAGAGACAAAGAAAATCAACCTTTTCTCGCGGATCTTTTCAATGACTTAACAATGTTTCGAAAAGCATATTTCTTTGTGATCTTTGTTATTGTTGCCATACAAGGTACGTTATAATCTTTATTTGACATTTGGAAGATTGAAAAACGGCATTCTAAAACTTATTGAGTTTGAAATAATTATACTTTTGTGATTTAACATAACACTTTTAAAGTACAGAAAAATCAAAATTTGGTTAAATAAAACTAGTGAAAATGCAAATGAGTGACATAATAAAATAAAAATTAATTTTATATTTGAATCCGCTTTCACTATCAGTGGCGAAATTCGCGTTCTTGTGATTTATTTATCGAACTAGATGAGCCAGCTCTGAACTTGAATCAATGCCGCATTTTCTAGATCCTTGATCAAAATCTATTAAGATTTCCCTGTATTCATTATGTTGCTTCGACAATTTGTTTATCTTCACTCATTTGCCAGTTCTTCTGGTAAATTCTTCACTAATAAATGACCGTAAAATATGCAAAATGAGAAACTCAATGATCTCAATCGTCTCATCGATGGGCTAATGTTATAAACCCGTATCTGATATTTTGACGAAAATGACCTTGTAAACCGTATCTCGTTTATTCAAAATAATACAAAGTATTTAAACCTTTAATAATTTAAAAGTACTCTAACATATTATCCACTTAATACTTAGAAGAAAGAAAAGTCTATTCGTACATATTAAGTTTCTTTTAGCCTACTGCAAAATTTGTAAAAAGTCATTTACGGCATTATAACATTAGGCCATTGTCATACTCTTTTATACTCATTAAATATTTCTCGTTTCACATTGTCACTAATCTTACAGTGAGTGAGACACTCTCTCAGAACAGAGACTTTCTATAAATCCTTCCATTAATTTTCTAGGATCGGCCAACATCTTACCTGCTGTGACTGTCGTCACCCAGCGCGGAGAAAATGTCATTCAAGTCCTTCAGTCAACAATATTTCATGATTTGGAATTATGTAACATAAAGCTACCAAACGGAACTATATACCAACTGTATCCAGTATCTAATGTGACTAACCCGAAGATAAGTTTTCCGGCAGGCATAAAGAATTGTGCCGTCAACATAAACAACATCAATCTTGACGATCTAGGAATTTGGGAACTTCAAGAAATCAATAATTATACAAATCCTCTTGCTGAACAAAAGAAATTAAACTTTCTCCCATTGATTATAAAAATTGAAGGTAGACAAAATTGAAAAACATATTAAGCTTTATAATTTCAATTTCAGGTCTCCAGTGGTCACCAAATTTTTTGAGGAATGGGTCAGCTAAAATAAATAAAGTTATCCAAATATATAAAAAAATTGAGTTACACTGCGTATGAGCAGTTAGTATTAGTATAGAAAATCAAACACCAGCATGACATTATATCTCGCTCACACTCTGGTTAAATGCATACACACATATATATATATATTACCACCCCCAAAGAAAGAAAACAGTAATTCACTTCTTGGTCATTTTGATAGAGAGTGATTGATTAATGGCTTAGAATTCATAGAAATAAATAAAAGCCATAATATCATTGGTAAATATCAGTTTTTTAACTATGCGGCAAATAACCCAAAAGTGAGTTACTATTTTTTTCGTCAGGGGAGTTGATATGCAATAAGTACAAGTTCAGTGCCAAAACCTTTTCAGAATTTCTGATAAATAAATATCTGAGTGACTCAAACTTTCGAGTTGTGTTCACCGCCTGGAAGTATTATTTCAATAAATAAATATAAATAAAGCAGTGGCACCTGTCAACATTTGCTCAATACACTTGATGTGCAGATAGAGAGAGTGTGTGTGCATTATATTCAAAATTCACTCAACACTTACGCTCACACACACACTTTCTCTCTGCCTATGCTCTTAGAGAAAGAGAGAGAGAGAGAGTTCGTGTGTGTGTGCTGCGTTACAGATATAAATATAAATCAAGACAAATATACATTGTGATAATGTCCAAAATAGTGTTGTGAATTCACAAAACAAATCAGCGGCCAGATGAAAATATTTGTCAGGCCTCAGTTTGGTGACCGCTGCATTAGAAAATTATTTAGAAAACTTCTTTATCGTTGAAACTATGAACAAGGCAGTACAGTAATAACGATAAAAAGGAAGGAGTAACATATTTTTACTATAAGTGTACCACGGATTGAGCGAATGTTGAGAGTGGTCTTCTTATTGTACTTACAGAAAGAAGTGAAACCCTTCCAAATGGATCAATAAGCGTGATGGAAGGTCAGGATGTTCATATTAAGTTTCTCGGATACATTGAATCACCAAAGACATGTAGCTATAAATTGCCATCACATTCAAAATCCGTCCCAGAGAATTCAACGGTCCATTTGAGCCCTTTGAATGACTGTGGGATAACAATTACCAACATCTCTTCAGATTTAGGAGGTGTATGGAGTCTGAATGCTACAAACAATATGACTCTATATTCCTTCATCAATATCACAGTCAAAGGTATGTATTCTATAATGCTTTAATATTTCTCATATTCACGACTCATGAACAAAACATTGTCATGTTACTGACAAAAGTTTTTGCGGTGTAAGGTTATCAGATGTCTCGATATTCCATCTCATTTATAAGGCTTGGACAGTACTAGTAGCTAGCTGATTGCTCTTGTTACGTCCCTGTTTTTAGGATTGGATGCGTAGAAGGGAATTTAAGACATAGACATCCATACCTTCAAAAACGAATCCATAAATCGATTTAAAAATCAATTGATTAAACTTCTCCAAACCGGTTCTTCTTCAATCGAAGACAGCGAAGTTGACAGCTCGCCTACACACCCGGCAGTAATATATCATTACTGGAAGTAAACTCTACTTAAATAAGCATTGATTTAAGCCAACATAAAAATAAAATAAAAAATACTGTTAGTTATTTTCAAATTCACACATCTGCAACTGTAACAATTTTATCACTCTCATATTATTGATACTTCTATAATTCTATTACAGCTAAACCAACTGTGAATACTGAAAGATGGCTTTCAGAAGGAACAAAAGCCACATTAGTTTTTGGACCTGACGAGTCAATATTTTGTCAGGTGACTGATCCCAAAGGCAAAAAATTACCAAGTCAGATTGGTCAGTGCGTTGTACAAGTACCAAAAGTGAACAGAAACCATGATGGCATCTGGACCGCTAATGTTGGGGTTCAAGGATCAACTAACACCATAGATTACTTATATAGTATTAATGTTGCTGAAGTGTTGTACGAAAATGGTTTGTATTTTATATACCTAACTATCAGAGAACACTAGAGGTCTGCACGACCCGGGCTCGGGCGGGTCAAAATAATTCAGATCCGGGCCCAGGTAAGAAATTCAAATTTAAAAAAAGTGTTTTGTACTATGTTCTGGTCATGAGTCAGCCATAAGGCATAAGGTATTCATAACATTAATAATTTATTTTACATGTGATATGAATATCGTTTGAAATATGGAAACAATAACATATATTGTTTGAAAAGTATAAATGAATTACTATATTTAAAAAAAAATCGGCTTTTTGCGTGTTGAGAAAAATAAATCTGAGCTTTGTGTCGGGTTCGGGTAACAAGTGTGATATTGAGACTCGGGCTCGGGCATGGCCGGACTTGAAGATAAAGGGTCTGAAAAATTTCGGCACGTGCAGACCTCTATAGTACACATTCTAATTCATCAAAAATAATCACAGGAGCTCAATATTGTATACTTTCAACATTTATTGTCACCTGCTGCTATATAAATATTATTCGGTAGCCCCAAACTCGGCTATATGTTCATTTTGTGCCTGTATTTTATCACTATTTCATTACTGAGTATGTACACATTATTCTCATATATAATACAACTATGGACGCTCATTATTAGCTAAAGGAATTAGGAAAAGGGAATTTGGAAAACTGATGATTGATCATTCTCCTAAAACCCCAGTAAATATATAAATGCTTTGGGTAATTGGTGAACCCAGCGCAGTTTACATATATCAGCATAACATCACGTATGCATTCATAATATTCAACTAGTGACATTTGACAAAAGCACTTCAGGAGCTACTTTATAATGTTTATTGAATCTAAATTTGGATTATTGAGATTTTGTACACTTCCATGTATTTTGTCACTAACGACCCGGGTTTCGCCTTTCGGCATCTTCAGGCATTCGAGCACACGAATGGACTCGAACTGATGTCCATTCGTGTGCTCGAATGCCTGAAGATGCCGAAAGGCGAAACCCGGGTCGTTAGTGACAAAATACATGGAAGTCTACAAAATCTCAATAATCCAAATTTAATATTGAAATTCCATCAAGCACCCTCAGTCGATGTCTTAAAGTTTATTGAATCGATGCTGATTGTCATTCCAACTTTATTTTCTTGCCAATATATATGGTAAATATTAAATCAATTAGCTGGTCGTTTTAACATATTTTCCCTGAATTCCTACACATTTTTCATTGGAATAATGAGATTGAAGCACAATGATGTACAGTTCACGAGTTGAAAGCTTCTGCATCTCACATGGCCAATGTAAATTTGAATTATCATCAAGGCAAAAATATTAAGCCATGGATACAATTTATTGTTATTAGATTCCTCACAATGAACTAAGGCAAGCTTAAAATTCAAATTTCTGAAGGAGTCGGTTAACCTAAAATAGCAAATCTGTAAATTGAATGTTACAATAAATGACCTCAAAATGAAGCGAATTAATTCCTCCATAATTTTTCCCATTGTAGCATTACTTAAATATAATTTCAAATATTATTGATTGAATTGACATTGACTTGGTAAAATTCCAGTATAAGAAGGTAAACACTAGCAAAGTAATAAGTTCTACAAAAACTCCTCTGGAACTATTAAATATTTGGCTATTTTTTTACCTTCTTATCTCATATCTTTTTTTCAGAGCCCCCAAATGAACAGACTGTCGTCACAGATATATATCTCTTCAATGACAAATCAAATTTAAAAATGACTTGCTCACTAATTGTGACAACGGTCCACAGTTGTAGAATGGTCAGATCTGACGGACGTGTTTTTATACTTGAAGAAGGAATTTCAAATGGGCGCTATTCATACTTCGGAAATCCGTTAACGTAAGGCATTGTGAAAAGCATTATTATCTTGAAAGTATTTTAACATAGACATTTTCAAAAATTAAATTTTCCATCGAGGGGTCAATCTGAGAAGGCAATACATGTAGAAATCATTACAATGCTGAGCTCTAAGGGTTGTACAAAGTACTTCAGCACAGTCTTATCAATCAAGATTGAGAGACTGCATTGGTTAGGTTGGTGGTCTCTATATTGTTGTACCCCTGAGACAGAAAAAGTTAATGGTGCATACCACCAACATAACATACAAAATCAAAAGGCGACGATGAACCTAACTTGGACATATGCCGGGGAGTCTTAAACCCGCCTGTCTCTTCTGTCTACCGGATGGATTCCACCGTCCTGGAAGTACCAAAGGATCATCCATGGATGCATGGCTGGGAAGACTTGGGAGGAAGCAGACTGCCGGGAGACAGAGAATCTTGGAGGCACCGTGTGGCAGCCATATACTCCAAATTGAGATCGGAAATGTTGAAAAAACTTGTACCTGTACTCCTGTAACCATTAACGCCTACATATAACCTCGCATATCCCAAAATCTGATTTTGGAAATCACTCGGTTAGGTCATGCACGTAGGGCTTAGCAAGAAAGTAAATCTAAAAATCTGATTGAACAAGGGAGACTGGCTTGATGAAGTTGTCTATGACTTTCAGTTGTTGTGAAATCACTATAATAATAATGAATATTTCAGAACTGACCTAAACAATAACACTATATTCGAGTGTGGTATGCAGATTGAACATCCAACTGATGAAGATTTAACTGACTGGGAATGCAATATTGTACATGGCGATAACTACATTGAAACGGGAGGTCTGTTAAATGTTGTCAAGGAAGTGCTCGCAATAGGTAAGCAAAGTGTAATTATTGTTTCACAATATTCTAGCAGAATAGATGTTTGGTTGTATAAAGGAGCATCACTACACAAGGAGTGTCCAAAATAAATGTCTATGCTGGATCAAAATTTTACAAGAGAAAGTTTGGCATTCTAAATGCAGTATGTATTTTCGATGTTACGGACATTGGTTTTTATTGGCTACGCAAAATTATGTCTACTTCATGGTTGATTCTGCAATATTTGAAAACCATAAAATTGTATGAACTTAATAACGAGATTTAATTACATTTATATATTGGAAAAATATTATTTCATTTGAAAAAAATTGTATTGAAAATTAATTTCTGCAGCCAGAAGTCAAATAAGCTTTTATTTGAACCAGATGGACACAACAATTTGTGTTCAGTAATTTTATATTTGAACTCGGTAATAAAAATATATTGGTAACAAATTGATATACATACATAACTTTGATTTTATATTGAAAATATTCCACAAAATAGCTGCCAAATCCACTAAATTTATTGAACCATTTCAATAATCATAATACTGATTTCTTAATACAGTATTTTCTTGTTTTAACTAACAGGTGGCAACATCACTGTAAATGTTACTAGTCCTCACCAAAACATTGAAGTCATAAAAGATAATTCATTTGAAATACTATGCCTGGCTCCATCATCAATAAAGTATTGTTGGTTCAGATCACCAAATGGAACTCACTACTTATCGCTCACTCCAGGTAAAATATCATACAATATATTTTTATACATATTTTTTTTAATTCGATGAACTTGTTTGTATCACACTCCTCAATAATACATTTAGTGTACATCTTTATAATGAACAGTGACAATAAAGAATATTAACATAACAAGTGAGTAAATAATTAAAGTCATCAAACAACAATTAACCTAAATATACAAAATGGCGATTCTAAAAAAAATATATATATTAATGATTTCAATAATTATGGATTATATGGTGAGGGGCAAGGAAGGTAAACTTTTTCTCCAAAGCAGGCTGCAAATTTTTTGAATTGATAGAAGTTTTCTGGAGAAGAAACTAAACTTGGATGAAACTAGATCATACAATATATTATTTATTTTGGTGATTAGTGATGATGACACCTAGAGTAAGCATACTGAAAACTTTCAACTGTGAGTATTTCAGAAGAATATTGGCCAATCGCTCTTTGCCTCCTCTTCAAGCATTGACATTCGGTTACAAATTATTGTAACTTATTCAACTCAAAACTATTCACAATAAACTATTTCTGTTGTGGATACCTAGATGCTATTCTTCGTGTAAATACATGAAGAATTATACCAAATAACTTGCAGCAACAGCATACATAGCGGCTTTTAAGGTGTTAACTGTCAATTCTTGATGGAAAGGCATTATATTTTAAAAATAAAAACCATCAATTGATAATGCCACAATAAGTGAAACCAATCATGATCATTATAAACATGTGGAAGTAATACAGGACAAATTGGGTTTTATTTCAAAAATACATAGCGGCGTAGAAATTGATACCTGGCTCCCGGCTACCTTCGTGTTTCTAAATGAGGTGCCAAAACTTTTCATACAGGTTGCTTTTATAGACCATTTGGAAATTAGTGCTGTTTTTTACATTTGTCCATTTGAAAGCCTAAGGTTGTGTCATCACTTGTCTTGTTGCGTTATGGCTGATCAACAACCGGTGCATCCATTTTAATAAAAAAAACAAAAACGACCCAATCCCGATGGCAGAATTTATATTGAACGATCCGATTTATGCAGTCAGTCCGGGTTTCACTGTTGGTTTGGGTATCTGCTTCTTTGACAACCATTGTTTTTTACATCTATAGTAAGCATATAGCACCCCTTTCTTGGTTCCGGTCACCAAATGGTGTAAAAATGTCGTTTTTTCTTCAAGATCTAAGAGTTCTCGGTAAATATGCACACATGCTGCTTTGTTCTTGGTTTTTGATTGATTTAGCTTACAATATCATTGTTAATCATAATAATCAATAACAAATAAAATAATCAAAATAACTGCAAGACTAGATACACAGTTTTTTTCTGAATTCTCAGTAAATCGTTTACTTTGAATATGTTGGTTTTGATCACGTTATGTTCTAATAAGAGAATATGTATAAAGAGTTCATTAAATTGGCATTCACATAATAAAAATCATGTACGATACGTTTATAAGTTATTTCATAGCGCAGGAAAAAATTTGATTCACAGTAATAATACGTAATATGATGAATATCTGAGTTTTGCGATTGTTGTGTTTATTGAAAATATTATAGAAATGAGGTGAATTCAAAATTGGTACAATTGATGACCAACTTTTGTTTCAATTTCCAAGAAATATTCATTTTTTTCAGGTTCAAATAACTCTGAAGATTTTGAATATTTTGGAAGAGGATTCACCTATGGGGAATGTGGAATCAGAGTGAAATATGCAAGGAAAAGTGATACTGGAAGGTGGTCCTGCAATATGGGCGGAATCAATCAAATTGACTTCAGAAAAACTTTCGATGTTCAAGTTCAAGGTGGTTTTTTTTTCATATAGTTTTTATTACATTTACTATACCGATTCAAATAAAAATTATTATTTAGTAACTATATCCACTCCCAATGAGGATCAAATGGACTCCTGAGATAGCAAGCAACTGCCAAGACTGAGCTTTTCGAGCAATTTATGCCTAATTTAGTCAAGATTGATGGCAAGAAGACTCTGATGGGCAAGTCACGTTGTTGGATGATGCCAGGAATCTAATCTACTCTCCACAAGGTGTATGATGAAACCCTAGTAAGCACTGGTCTCTAGGCCACCACTAGAGGAGATAGGAGGATAACATCAAGAGGGATGCAGATAGGCTGAGTGTGAATGAACGGAGTGAGAGACAGAGATGCTTGGAGGATGGTTATTAACTTAAACGAATCAGACAAACAAAAATTTGATATTGTTAAAAGGTTTTTGATAAAAAATTGTTAATATAATAAAATTATAATCAAATCAAAATCTGTAACATTCACATAATTTTTTTTTTTTTTTAAATCTTATCTTGTTTTAGATAAGACACTACAGGCACATCCAAAGAGCATGTACATTAATAGAGGCATCCAAATAGGATGTAGGACATATGATAATTCTTCAGTGGAATATTGCCGCTTTGTCAGGCCAGATGGACTAGGTATTTTCAATAAAATATGAATTCTAAGATAGAGAACACTATAAAAAAAAAACAATACACGCATCTCTCACCTTTCAGTTTTGCGGTTGAAATTTTTTTGGTAATATTGTATTGTACATCTTAAAATGTCTATAGCCTGAGAATAGCCATAGTAATGATCATTTTCTCAGTCAGCCTTTGCGGTCTAGGGGGAAAAGCTTTACCCTGGCGATCAAGTGGGTCCGGGTTCAAGTCCCGAGAAAGTCGATATGGAATTTGGATTTTTTGTAATATAAATTTGAGATCTTGGACACGAATGCTTGCGATGCTTCTTTTCCTCGAATTGATCTCGAATGGCTTTTCAAAAATTCTCACTTAAGTTGTTTTTATGTGAATTAAAAAAATCAAAATACCTGACGCCTTGGCTTAACTGTAATGCCAGACATAAAAAAATGCAAAATGTAAATATCTTCAATTTATATTAACTTAAAAAAACAAATTATAACTTTAATATTTATTTTAGTGCAGTCAATGTTGATTCCATTATTTATATCATCGTTAATTTATCTAAAAAATTATTTAAATGATATACTTCTAAGGGTGTAGGCCATATCCTTTAATTTTCAGAAGAACACAAATAAAAATTGAAAGTAGTTATAGAAATCGATTTTTTTTATTATATGGCCTTAAGTTAAAGAAGCGAGGTTCTTTATGATCAATAGTAGTTATATAATACAAAAACTCATGCCCATACCGAAAGAGGGCAGAAAGAGCAGCTGTCATGAGTGTCATTTTTAGGGAGGCCTTACATTTTAAACATTCTTTATGATTCAGCAATTTCACTTAAATTTTTAAACTATGTCTTTTATTATAGCAGGAGAATGATCGTTTATTGTATTGAAAGGGGACAAAAACTTTCTACAAAAGTCAAGAGCAAATAAATATACTGGTGACACTTAACATTTATTTTTAGATTGCTTGTACATAAATTACTCTGAACTTTTTTAGCAAATTTGCTAATGCTTAAGAGGAATTAGTAGGTTTTTCTAAAATGTCGCGAAAATCATTAATGGTTTTCCGTTAAAATATGAAACGTCGAAATAAAAAATATTTCTTGCAATAATTGCACTCTCAAAGAATTTGTTTACACTATTGCACTTTTATTTATAATAAAATTTTCAAGCCTTTCTATCAAAGAGTTGACACCTGTTTTTCAGATATTCTATTATTTGATTTACGCCGAGACTAAATTAGGGTTTATTGTAGGTTATCGAGATTTCATGTCTGAGACAAAGTCGTAAAACAAAGTATTTTCAAGAAAGTGAAAGGAATTCGCAATTTATTGAATAAAGATTTTATAAAGATTTTTGAAATGTATCAAAGAGTTCTTTTTCTCGTACTTTTTCTGACTGATATTTAAAGTAGAATTGTATTGAATATTTTTTTTTTAAAAATAGAGCAACAAGAAATTCTATTATATACGTCTTTTAACAAAAAAATCTCAAAAAAATCATTTTTCGGGGATATGTTTTTATTACCTTCGATTGTGATTAAGTCGGTGTCTCTCGTCAGTGTCTGTTGGTGTTTGTTTGTAAATATTTACTGACATTTCTATTATTAATAGACTATTATATTTTCTTCTTTATAGTTCAGAAATTTTAAATTGGGGGGGGGTGCTGAAACAATAATGTGCCTTAGGCCTCACATTTTATTTAAGAGCAATGCCTTGCAAAAATCGGATATAACCATTTGTTTTGATTTTTTAAATGTTAGTGTAAAAAGCAAGTGTGCCCATCAACAAATTTGTCATTGAAGTGTAAGCTTTCATTATTAAGCTGAAATTGAAACGGTGGAAAAACATCTGAACTCATTGGATAAAAATAACTAATTATGACATAACACTTAAACTCTTTCTCTGCCAAATTTGTATATAATAAATATACCTACTTCCATTCAATGCTAGCTGTCGAAAATCAATCAAGTTGTGAATTTGGTAAAAATAATTTAAAAAATACAGTATATGATAGCACATGCACGGGAGTAGAGTTTAGGTTGGGCTGGAATTAAAAGTACTCAATTAAATTCAAGTTATTCACAACAACATAGATAAATTGCACTAAATATAATATTTATCGATCATAGGTATCAATCCATCCGGAGATCGGATTAGTGCCTACTCAGGTGGTGACACGGATTTGATAACTGGAAAGTGCATGCTGCGGATCTTTGAACCGTCGTATGCAGATATCGGCACATGGCTGTGTGCAGGAAAGGCAGCTGCAAAAGAAAATGAATACTACGACTTTGTCTACGTACACAATAATGGGTGGTACAACTATACATGTGAGCGATGTTTAAATATTATACTAACTTTAAGTCAGAAACCAAGATGCATTTTTATGAAGTTAACTAAACAATATTTAAAGATACAATCATGATTGCTTGAATTGGCATTTATCTGATAGAACTCAATTATAATACGTATAATTAAAAAAGTATTTAGTTTCATACATTTTTTTTACCATGTCCGCTCCCGACGTGGAGCATTTGGCCTACTAATGGAGGTATCTCAACAGAAGTTTTCTATGAGAACAGAGAGAATTCATAAAATATAGTTGATGATTATTTCGGTATCACACCATCGCCAAAACTATGCTTTAAGAGATTTTTGTTTACCCACATATTACTAGTAGCATTATTCACTAGGTGGCAGTGTCAACATTCGCTCAATACTCATGCTCTCACACACACTTTCTCTCTCTGTGTTCATAGTTCATCGAGTGCAGTGTTTTGCACCGTGTTACACACAGGCAGATAAATTAACACAGATATATTATATTGCCATACTAACTCAGAAGATATAGACTCTATATCTTTTTAGTTACTTTAACATCCTTAGTTTGATTGTAGAGTCCGTGGGACAGCGGTCCACGTTATAACGGTGCTTACGGATTTGAATCTCAGTACTGAAAGTTTCATTAGTAGATTTTTCAGTTGATTCATCGAATTCTGTTCTAAAGCATGGATGTTTGTAATGCCTAAAATTCCCTCCCACTCAACCAATCCCAAAATTTGGGCGCAGCGAGAACGATTAGCTTACCACTAGTCCTGTCCTAGCCCTATCCTTCTATCCCTACCCTTTTCGAAAAAGAGAGGTTGAGAAACTGAGTAATAAGCAGTTCTCATAGAAAAATTCTGCTGAGTTACTTCCATTAGTAGATCATATGCTTCACATTGGCAGCAAACATGGTTAAAAAAAGTTTAATTGAAATACAATTTATTTTATGCAATAACTTCAGTTTAAGTTGTTTTAGGAATGATATTAAATTCAGGTTATGTAAATTGTAATAATTAAGGGTAATTAAATAAGCCTTCTATGATTTTTTATTATATTATAATTCTTGTGAAACTAAATTCATTGTCATTTCTTTCTGTCTCAAAATCAAACATATTTTTCATTTCCGGATTTCTGAAATGTTATCTTATATCATTGTTATAGTAATAATCATTCACTTTTAATATCTGTGTTTCAGAGGTAAACTTTTGTAAGTCCACATTTTACGTATTTTGACTTTTTAGAGTATTCTGAATAAGCATATCCAATTCCGCATACCATAAAGAGTTATCCCCTGATATTAATATTTGTTTAACTCCTTTCTAATGCATTGCATGTCCCACAGACAACTTTAAGCCTGCCTGTTTTCCCAATGTGAGTTTGACGTTTATGATTATAGTTTGTTTTCGCTCTTCTGTAAATTTTGTCATCTGACTTGCGATAGTTTACTTCTGAGCCACAGACTTGTGTTAACTGTCAATTCATGCTGAAAAAGCATTATATTTGTAAGAAAAACACAATTTTTTGATACTAATTCATCAGTTGAAATGTTCACGATGAGTAAAAACAGTTGTGATCATTATATAAAAATGTGGAATTAGTATAAAAAATTGTGTTTTATTTATATAAAATATAAACACTTAATCCTTTCATAGATTAATGATATTTTTATTCAATTTTTCAGACAACTCGAACGTGTATGTATGGATATTAATTATCACATTGTTTATGACAATGGCCACTCTTGTTATATTGAGTAGATACACAAAAATGCCTCAGGTGGTGAGGACGCAAACAGTTTGGCTCAGAGAATCTTTATTGAGGAAAAAAAAGCCAACAGAAACCACATTTTAAGTGTTACATAATTTCACCAAAGGTTTAATTAATTGACATATGAATGTGTATTCGTAACATTTCATCAATTTTATTTCAGTTTTTGTGATTTTTCTTTTCTCTATCTAGTATTTTGATATTATCTTTGTTAATATTGTGGATTTTGATTATAAAAAATGTTAAAAATACAATAATTGACGTTTTTGTTGTGGAGTTTTTTTATAACTAATAAATTAATACCTTGGTAAAAAAAATAACTGTCTTGTGGTCAACGATCTTGGCTTCCGTGGCTTGATTGTGTGGTATTATCAGATACAGGATTTCCCTAACTTTTTTGAATCAACAGTCCCCAAATATAATATGTACCTTTATTTCTTGTAATGGGTAGAAGTTATAAAAAATGCTATTGATTTTAGAAATGCTTTGGTTTGACTGTTCTTAAAATAATAATTTGTATTTCGTCAAAGAATTAAGATTTGAAGTGTTAGAGGCAATCTTTTTTCTTTTTTGTTCTGAGTATTTTTGTTTACCATTTTTACCATACAAGTTTTCATTCTCACTTGTCACTTAATGCCATTATAAATCCATTAACACATCGACTACCATGATCGACATACATCGTTCATAATAAAATATTGAATGCCGCCCTGCATTTCAGCGTGTGGCACATGCCGTGACCAGGAATACAATATATTCTCCAAAATTTTTGGTTAAAAATAATATTTTTAGCCATTGCCTTTTTACCCTTGTTATATCTTGGCAGAGAAGGATGAAAGTGAACATAGCTGATGTTTATGTTGAAAATTTAAGAAATCAATCAGTATTTTTTTATATATAAATAGTATACGAAAATTTTTAGTATGTAATAATTTGTATTGGTATTACCTACACTTTATAATATAAATAAGTGGCTTGAGACAAAATATGTGATGATATTTAATAAATCATTGCTTATAATAAACAAAATCATAAGGGTAACTCTTTCTGTCTGACATTGACAACAACGATAAAAACAAACAATTAAACTGTCACTATAGGAATACCATAGATATTAAACACCATATGTATACTAATATAATATTGTCTATTATGGCACCAAGCTTGGTGTAAATTTATTTAATCATTAAAGGTAGTACCTAATGTATATTCATAGGTTAATTGTCACTTACTACAAGATATGAACGTCATTTATTTATTCATAATATTTAAATAAACAATATCTATATTCTTCAGAGTAAATCATTAACAGGTATTTATATAAATGGATACCTATTAATGATATTGATTATATTCAAAAGCATATTGTATAGATAATAGACCTATGATAAAACAAAAAGTGCCTAATTTGTTTATTCTGTGGAAGCAAATAGCTTAGCGATAGCTACTGTCAACTGAGTTATTTCGTCTACCAAGTAAGTATAATGCCGCCTAAAAAATATATTTTTTTATATGGCCATAACTTATTTTAACACTCGTGTAGACATATTATTTGTTCATAACTTTATTCCATATCATTAGTTGATCCCACTGATTCTTTTAAACATCTAGAATTTCTCGTAAGTTAATATAAAATTTTATTTTTCTGTGGCTGCACACACCAATTACAAAAATAATGTTTTACAATAACTTAAGAGAAATGCTCTTACAATTTTCTTTAATATAAATTAGCTAATTGTTCAAATTTAATATTAAAATTTCATCAAGCAATTTCCAAGTAATTTCCAAGCTTTTGGAAGTGTAGGTACTTACAAATTTGATTTTGAAATTCCATCCAACCCCTTATTTTTTACGCACTGGTCAGTAAAGAAGAAAATGACCCTACGATATAAACAGATATTGATACTTTTATCCTTCCCTATCATTGCGTTATTAAGAAAATACTTTCAGTTGCCCTTTATAATTATATTATGATATATTATTCACCACTGAATCCAGCATGTTATGAAAAATAGCTCCATTTCTACACAAATATTTTTTATTTTATTCATTCGAATATTTCGATTATAATAAAATGTATTCATGACGAAATTTGTTTTAAATTTAATGTTTTATAAATAGTTCAAAGGATACTATAGAACTATTTGTAAGATAAAGGTTAAATAAAATCCTCAACTTTTTTTATTATTATTGTTAGTCTTGTGGCAGCCCTGAAGATTAAAGTGAAGTTAACAGTGAGGCGTACGATAGAGTCACGTCAAAGGTTTGTCAAATCTGGAGCAGTAGTCGAAAGTTTCTCCAATATGTTTAGTTGGTTAACGAAGGAAAGTCCTAAAACCGAAAGCATTGAAAATGTCATCGAAGGACTCAAGAAAATATACAGAACGAAGCTGTTGCCTCTCGAAAGTCACTATCAATTTCACGACTTCCACTCGCCGCAGTTGGAGGATCCAGATTTTGACGCGAAACCTATGATACTACTAGTCGGCCAGTACTCCACAGGAAAAACCACTTTCATCAAATATCTCCTGGAGCGTGACTTCCCTGGAATCAGAATCGGGCCCGAACCGACTACAGATCGTTTTATAGCGGTTATGTTCGATGAAAAAGAGGGTATTATTCCTGGAAACGCTCTTGTTGTGGACCCGAAAAAACAATTCAGACCTTTGAGTAAATTCGGCAACGCTTTCCTCAACCGATTCCAATGTTCAACTTTGAATTCCCCCGTTCTGAACGGGATCTCCATCATCGACACTCCTGGAATCCTGTCAGGTGAAAAACAGAGAGTCGACAGAGGTTATGATTTTACAGGAGTATTAGAATGGTTCGCCGAGAGAGTCGATCGAATCATACTTCTCTTTGACGCCCACAAATTGGATATCTCTGACGAATTTCGAAGATCTATCGAAGCGTTGAGAGGCCACGATGACAAAATAAGAATCGTTTTAAACAAATCCGATATGGTGGACCACCAGCAATTGATGAGGGTGTACGGAGCTCTCATGTGGTCTTTAGGGAAAGTGTTACAGACTCCGGAAGTTGCGAGAGTCTACATTGGCTCATTTTGGGATCAACCGTTTCGTTACGATGTCAATAGAAAACTCTTCGAAGCCGAGGAGCACGATCTTTTCAAAGATATGCAAAGCTTGCCTAGAAATGCTGCCTTGCGTAAGTTAAACGATCTCATTAAAAGGGCAAGGCTAGCGAAAGTGCACGCATTTATTATTGCTGAACTCCGCAAAGACATGCCTTCTATGTTTGGCAAAGAAGGTAAAAAGAAAGACCTCATCAAGAACCTGGGGCAAGTGTACGATCGACTTCAAAGGGAACATCAAATATCTCCTGGAGATTTCCCCGAGATAAAGAAAATGCAAGAATCCCTGCTGCATCACGATTTTGCCAAGTTTAATAATTTGAAACCAAAATTATTGGAAGTTGTCGATAAGATGTTAGCCGATGATATTGCCCACTTAATGGAAATGATACCCCAAGAAGACAATTACACAGTTATAGAGCCTACAATTAAAGGTACTGCCATCTTTTACCTTTATTATTTATTTATTATATATTTTTAATATATAGGTAAATTCTCAACAGCATGCTACTCTTTTTATGCCTGTAAATTTACAAAATGCCGCTAATAACAATGCAGCTCTGTAAGAAATTGAATTGCGAATAGGAAAAACTGACAATTTACTCGAAATACAAAATATGATATCAGTACGAAAAAGGCTCCATGATGTATCAAATGGTTTATCCTTCTAATATTGAAAATGTTTCATAGAACATTAGAAGTTAGCCCAATAATCATGCGTTGCAATCAAATTAAAGATCTCTTTTTTATCTTACATAAATCAAGTGTATTTCATTTTTAAGCCAATCTATGTTTTGTTGACAGTGGATCACGGTGAATTCGGTTGTGGTCACCTAAACTTATTCAATAATTAAACAAATATTTATCTATAAACATGTTCGTCAACAGAGTAAAGTATTCCCTAGTATTTTGTTGAAACAAATACTTTTTTATATAGATAGTATTTGTTACTTTTAGATACGGTTTTTCATTAAAAAATCCACAGCATTTATCTAACAACACCTAAATTTTACTTTTCATTACATTCGTGACTGTCTTCATTTCATTGATAATTTATTTGAAAGCTTCTCTTTACTGCCGAACAGTTTAATCCACTTATTTTATTTCTATGTTGTCCACAATCGTTTATTATGATTCAGGGAAAACATCATAATTTTCCGTGTTATAAATAATTTTTGTGACTTACTGCGTATCTATTCAGTAAATTTGATATTGTCATGATAGTCATTCATAAGAATCGGTTAGGCGAGAGAACTCTTAACAATTATTGTAGCCACTAGAAACGCGCAATCTGTAATGAAAATACAGTAGTTAAGATAGTTTTTGAAATTTCGACGAAACTGCACTGTAACCTGAGAAAGTCAGTTTTTCACGAGCAATTTCAAAGTTCGGGTAATATAGTAAATAATTTGGGTAATTGTGATAATTAGAAACTTGAAAGTAAAAAAACAGTAAGCATATAACTGAACAATTCATATTATTATGCATACTGTTTTTTCCAATATCTAATTGATGATGAAGCCGATCGCCGTGGCTTCTTTGGAAATGTTCTTATGTCTTTCGTACCAATGTTGTATTACGATCATAGGTTAGTCATCATTTGCACGCATTGACTTAACAACCAAAGCATACATTTTTATCCGAAAGGCATGGATGTCTTTGATGCTGTCATCCTTTCCTGCCCGTCTTGTCTAATACTGAAAATATAGCTGTTAGCCCAAAAACTCCTCACTCCATCCTTCTATACTTACCTGATTCCCATTGCTTCACTATTATTTCATATGCTCCAGATTTAGAGTAGACATTTAAAAAAAAAATGCAAATTCAAGTACACCAAACTAATCTAATATTCTGACGATTTTAATGTAAAGGAAGTTGTACATATCCTATATAAATTAATATAAAAGTACGATGCCTACTGAAATATAGAAAGTTTCAAGAATTCAAGTGTTTAATATAATAAGCTGAGGTAAAAGCCGTAGTGCGTGACAAGTGTGAATGTGAACTAAGTTTTACCATGTACAGTTTTGCTAGTGATAAATCCACCCACCATTTTTTTTGCTTTGTGTTTAAAAAACAATAATTTTGACAAATACATTATAAATTTATTAGAGTAAGCCATAATAATAAGGCCACATATAATAAAACGTATTATTAATTCTTGGAGAGCTGATGTTAAATTGATTTTAATCAATTTTTATTTGATAATTTCAAATCGAAAATATATTTACTTTATGTATCTAATCTCAAAATAAGTGGTGTAGATAAAAATGTCTCATCCAAAGATTGTAACTGTAGTTATTGATGCTGACTAATCTAGTAGATATCCGTGTTATCAATTATTATTAATTTTACGTACACTTGGTCCGCCGAGGCTTCTTTAAAAATTATTACTCACAGGCCTGCTGGTTTGATGAATCGCCAATGATTATTTACTATTCTTGGATTGTTTAGTGTCAATTTGAATTAACTGAAAAATATTCAAGTATTTAACACTGTTTGATTATTGATACAAATTTTAGCTACTTAAATTTTATCAAAACTGTCATTTTTGTAAGGTTAGATCATTAAAGAAATACTAGCATTATTTAATCGTAGTGTGACACCCACTCTATATGAAGATTGAATAAAATAAAATAGCAATGTAGTAGATGTTGAATTCTTCACTGATATTTAAAAATCATTAAAAGATTTTTCGAAACAAAGTCAAAATTCTAGTTTTCTAATATAAATAATATAGGTTTAATTTGTTAAATATTAGGAATATATTATCTCATTGTAAAATTAAATGTTACGATTATCTGTGTCCACTATCTCTATTATAATCCTGGATAATCGTAAGTTAACTGTACACCGGATTGATAACTGGAAGGCTACATCAGTTATATATCGGGTATTATATCGGGATATTTTGTTTCACAAAAATACTTTTTAAAATTCTGACTAATAGAATATCAGGTATGTTAAACTGTAACGAATCCTGCACTGAAAATGACTTTACATGTATCCCTTGTTCATATCGCCGTATTATTATCAGCATAATGTTGCACTAAGATATTCTATATAACATATATCACACCCTTGTAAGATAGTGTCGTAAGTCTGAAAATTTCATTTTTTTATGTTGATTTTGGATATGGTTAGATTCATGATTTTTTACCCTGTTTTTATAAAATATGTTCATATCTTGATCTCAAATAGTGTCAGAAAAGAAGCACTCCATTCATTTGATCACATTACAAAAAAAGGTTAAATCCACAGTAAACATATCTCCATTTAATTTATTTTAAAGAAAACTTAAATTACAGCTGTTGTGAGACCATGTTTTCCCAATTTTTTGTATTTACAGCCAATTTTTTGAAAATACAAATGGCGAAATGACAAATTTAATTCAGACTTATGACTGTATTTTACTGGGGTTGCGATATGTAATACACACATACAGGGCTTTTTGTGTCATTTAATGCGGTGGAACAGCGGTCAGGCACCTTTTTTTCGCATATATATATATATATATAATATAAATATGCTCAGTGTTTTATCTGGATGAATTGAGATCTAACTGCTAATGAGCATGTAGCCATGAAAGAAAAATATGACAGATTGTAATACCTACACCTTGACTCGGTGTTAATTTAACTATGTTATTTTTATCAGCTTGATTACCGTTTCTTTTATATCCTAAGCACTGAGCTGTAGGTGGCGGATGGCGAATTATTATTATGATGGATGCTTATATAATTTTATTTACTCAGTGCTTCCCAATTGACACTATTGTGTTGCAAGCATTTCGTAGGAGTTAAATATAAATTAAAACTGGTGTCTGGGGAGGATACCGGTTGTATGTTATACGACAATAATGTTGTATTTTAATTGATATTTTCCCCTCCTCACTCGGTAATTA
The DNA here is from genome assembly GCA_022494535.1 of Himalopsyche phryganea. Classification (NCBI taxonomy): domain Eukaryota; kingdom Metazoa; phylum Arthropoda; class Insecta; order Trichoptera; family Rhyacophilidae; genus Himalopsyche; species Himalopsyche phryganea. The sequence continues at coordinate 3,912,780 of JAGVSL010000028.1, forward strand.
ATTGTTAATACTGCGTCAATATCTGCATAACTTTTTTTCTTTTTTGATTGATTCGGCGGGAACTTTTTGGAAACCCATTTGTAATATAAAATTAACTTTGATAACTTTGTTATTCCACTAACTATGTCATTTGTCTGATGATGCTTCTTAAACACATTTAGTAACACAGCCAGTGGAATAACGTAGTTATCAACTTTAATTTATATCCCCGTAACTTTTAATTTTATGTTACGTTCAATAACTAATGTATTAGGAGCAATACTGACTACAGATATTTTTTTGTTTAAGGGTTCTTCTTAACCCTCTGATTAGTGAGCTTTTTTTTATTAAATTACGTTTTTGGAATATTTTTATTATTACTACACTACTACATACAAAAATATTAAATAAATAAATTCGGTTATGGGGTCAATCTGGGACGAATATTACTTATTATTCCAAGTAGTGAACAATTTTTTAGAATTTTAAAATGCATTTTTGAAGACGAAATAATCCATTATTACTCAAATAATTATCTAGAAGCTTTTACTTCAACAATTCGGGCCTAGATCATTATTACGTGTGCATTTATTTGTCAGCATTCTTTATTGACTTTATTGATCTCGCTATGCCCCATTTTAGGATCTGACAGTGGGAGGGAATTCAGACATACATACCTTCAAACACAAATCTATAAATTTGGATTATTGAGATTTTGTACACTTCCATGTATTTTGTCACTAACGACCCGGGTTTCGCCTTTCGGCATCTTCAGGCATTCGAGCACACGAATGGACTCGAACTGAGTTCGAGTCCGAGTCCTCAGTTCGAGTCCATTCGTGTGCTCGAATGCCTGAAGATGCCGAAACGCGAAACCCGGGTCGTTAGTGACAAAATACATGGAAGTGTACAAAATTTCAATAATCCAAATTTAATATTGAAATTCCATCAAGCACCCTCAGTCGATGTCTTAAATTATACAAATCTATAAATCCAAAAAAAAAGCAATTTATTCAAACTGCCTGTACTGCGATTTGAACCCATAAACTCCACAACGTAAGTCATCGACATTGACCCCCCCCCAGCTACAGGCCCGGCATTTAGATGATTACATTAAATTAAAGCAGTAACATACCAGCTCTTGAAAATGATTTTTATTTTATATTGTTACAACATTCAAAGTAATAATGATAGCACAGTTACTCAAGGGTAACAAGGTGAACTGAAGCACACTATGAGACTGATAGAATGACTTATTTTGTAAAAGGTTTTGCAATAATGATCACTGTATGGCAAATTATGCATGATTTTGTACAATCAATATGTAAAAGCGATCATTTAATTTTTCCTCTTGGTATTCTAGTAATGTGAGGAGGTTTAGTTTTTCATTGTTCTAACACACCCTGAATTTTTTTATTTAATTTTTGTTAAATTTTTTTATAAAGCAGTAGTTTGATACCGACAGCTTGCAAGCGGAAGCATCGTAATCACAACCATGGAAGTGTGTCTCCTTGTGATGTGAATGTTGAGAATAACTGATTTAGAATATTAAATTCGGCATAGCCGTATCTACGTCCATCCATTTGATCAATTAATCTAAAATAGAGATTACTCATGATCCATGGTGTAGAGGTTTGGTTTTGCATGACTGATTTCAGATTGGAACTGTAACAAATTTCGATGCCTTTTTGCCCTTGAGCGTCATTCAGATAAATATTCAACAATCATTAATGATTTCTTTTTTATGACATTGTGAATATCATTAGTATACAAGACATCTCTTGATTGCAATTTTGTTGGGAAATTGCATTTTAAACTTTGCTCCGGTACACATATTCAGTTAGTCATGTTGATTTTTTAAAATTATGTTGAGAGCTGTATCCATTGATTTATCAGTTATCTTCATTACATAATTCATACACATCATAATTCATCTCTGTAACAGAAAAAATATATTTATCACATAACTAATGTAATATAATCTATCATTTAACGGATTTAAATGATGGGTGTAAATTCTATCTACAAATTTATGTTATAATTTATATTAATTTTGCAGGCGGCGCCTTTGAAGGCGTAGAAGACACAATTTCACCGTTCGGCTACAAACGAGGAGAGGGGGTTGACGCTGGACACGGAGACCCCGACTGGATCGTCAGCCGAGAGAAGCATAAATACGACGATATGTTCAACTTATTAGAACCTTCTGATGGAAAAATCACCGGAGCTGGTAATTTCATTTTTATTTTTCATTCACAAATGTTTTTTTCCTACCTGTATATAGCTAATTTATTTCTACGGTGAGTACAGACGTTGATATCCCTTTCCCGCGTGTATTCTAGCTTAGTACTGTCTTATAATTTGGAAAACAATTAAGACAAAACCCCACGCGAATACTGATTTATTCATTGTTAATTCAAAAAAAGGGCTAAATACTTATTTTGAATGTGACTTTATAGTTGTAGAGTTTCCTTTAACTTGCCCAGTCCCCAACAACAATCTAAGGACACTGCAACTGAAGAGAATCGCATTATTGACACCTTAGCTACGGGCTCTGTTCAATTTCCAAAGATGTAAATGACAAAAGATAATCGGCTGAGTCATCCTTAACAAATCCATAATAACTCATAATTATATCTCGATAAATATTGACTGCTTAAATACTACGTTTTGTTATTGGACATTGTTTAAAAAAATACAAATCTCTTAAGATAGCAGTCGGGGCTTGACCAAATTTGATAACAGTTATTTTAATTGAATAAAAATGCAAATTGGCATAATATAACATCTATATTCATGCATGTGTTTCATGAATTATATGATTGTTTAGCATATTGCAACTAACTGACACGATTCCATATCAAAACACATTGAAGCACTGCTCACTTGAGATTGTATTGGACGTCTGCTACACTTTCTCATTATAACTGTTTGTTTGGCTTTTTAATAGGTCAATTTTATAGCGATACTCAATTGACTCTGATTTAATTTTTTCCGAGCTTCCACAAAGCTGACAATAATATGTAAAGATTGCCTGAAACAAAAAAGACATAAGGGACAATTTTTAATGCCACAGGAAACTAAAAATAAAACAAAATCAGTTTATTTAATAATGATGATTTTTATGTGACGGACTATTTACTTTGATTTTAAAATTGTGTATTTTTGGCAATAGAAGAGTGTTGACCACACGACTATGGAACTGGCATGTATATATATATCGCTCATGATAAAACAGTACCCCGTATACCACTTTAAACAAAATTTACAGGAGACGAAAACATCTCTAGTGACTAATATTGCATCAAATACTGTATTTTTTTTTGTGTTTCACAATAAAAAGATTGACTATTATTATATAAACATAATTTTCGCGTGTACTTTGGTTGTGTGGGATACAAGATTAAAATCATTTTTCAACTTTTAATTAGGCGTACTCTTTATTGAAAATAATTTAACATAATGGAAGCAATCCTGCTGATGCCCTTTTAGCAAAGTGGTAACGACATACTAACGAATTTAACACTCTGAATAAAATCATTTTCCATGAAATGACCCTTATGCCCATTTGGCTTTTCAGCCTTGGTATGGTATCAACATATAAAACACACACAATACATTGACATGTGTCATTCTCTTATGCATGATAAATTCACAGTTGATAAAAAGACATTACTTGAATTGTTTATTTTCATTTGTCAATCATTTATTATAGAAATTGGGGTTGATTCTGCGTATATTATTTTTATTTTTCAATGAATACATTTGTGGTTACTGTTAGGCAAGGGTGCTCAACCGGTCAACGATTGTGAAACAATATTTGGTCAATTACAATTTCAATTATTGTGAATTTCGAAAATAATATTAATTAGATAACTTAAAAAAAATATTCAGGATTACAGCTAATAATAACAATAGCCAGGGCGCCAGATATTTAATTTTTTTAACAATGTGTTGGTACCTCAACACAAGTTTTTCTACGAGAACGCTTGCTGCTCAGTTGCTCAACCTCTTTATATCGAAGAGAAAGAGATAGAAGAATAGGGTGAGGACAGGACTATTGGTTAGTGAATTGCTCTCGCCACGCCTCGTTTTTAGGATCGGATGGGTGGCAGGGAATTTTATAAATCACTTACGCGTTCGAACAGAAATCCATAAATCGATTGAAAAATCTATTTGTGAAACTCTCTGTACTGGGATCAGAGCCCGTGAGGTCTGTAACCGAAGCCAAAGACATTGACCACTGCGTCATGGACTTGGCAAATTTTAAATTACACAAGATAAACTATGAAAATTTGTTTGAGCACTCGAACTCGTGAAGAAACTACACCACAAACATCCGAGCCAAGGATCTTAAATTGAAATTTTTTTAATCTGATATTGACTTCGTCCGGACTATGTATGGTACAGTTATACCATTAAATCATTGAGGCCGACTATATTGATTTCCAAATTTTGAACTTGGTTATTTTTATAAATTTAGATGCCAACCTACTTGTATGATTCTTTTCAGAAGTTGATGGCAAATTTAGCCCATCCAGCTCTAACAGCTTCAAATTGACATTATCTGGATACCTATGTAGACTTTAAAGTCGGATTGTTTTAGTCGTAGTTGGTTACACAATTTTTTTCAAAAACAATAAACACGTGCCCTTGCTTTATATCCTCCTTTATATAGAAGTTAAAAAGATCGCAATATTTTGTACACACAATACAACCAATCTAGGTTTGTTCTGCAGAAATATACCGGTACAAAATTTGAAAGAGACTGAACTGTGATCATCATAAAATCGTCATCATTCTGGCAACAACCAGTTATATCGAGAATACTAGTTTTCATTAAATTGATGTCGAATATTTTTGTGTCAATCGTTTACAATTAATCAATGTATTGTTGAAATATCATAGGAATAAAAACTGTTGAGTAATGAATATGTATGAATCTTATCACAAGGTTTCAATTAAAAAAAAATTTTTTTTTACTCGAAATGTATTTTTTGATGCAGACATTTTCAAAACTCAAATGTATGTGTTTTGCCAAACGATAATATATATATTAGTAGTCAACAACCTTTTTACTAAGACAGGCTCCGCAAATGTCTTGCCTTGCTCTTGGCAAAAGCCATTATATCATAATGTTGCTGAGTAGGGTTGGGAGCTCAAAATAACATCAAAACACCTTTCTTTATCACGAGCATTATCAACTGATTTACCAACCTTTATTTAACCGACACACATTTTTTTATATATCCTTGTTGAGATTTGAACTCTAGGACCCACCTGATCGCTAGAGAAAAGCTCTCACCACTAGACCACAGAGGTCGAACATTCAAATCAATTGGAAGTGCATCGCACTGCCACGCGTCATGAGTGACTAATGCACTAATTGGACACTGCATGCTTTGTGTGCTCTCTAATTATTTGTACGGTGGAGAAAGAGATTTTTATATATTGCTTTAAAATTCAATGCTTTAAATTTAAAATTAATCAACAATGACTTTTCAACCATACCAACAAAAATATTACATTTTTTGGAGATAACCATATTTGATTGTACACCTCGACTTAATTGTTTCCTACTATACTTCACGTCATTTTTTGTTATTATCTCTAGTTCGCAATGTATCAACAGACGGGTGCGCCATGAAGTGTTGAATTTATAAATATTTGTTTTTGCAGCCGCGAAATCGGAGATGGTCAAGTCGAAACTTCCCCAATCAGTACTTAGCAAAATCTGGAAGCTGTCGGACATAGACAAGGACGGCCTGCTGGACAGCGACGAGTTCGCCCTCGCGATGCACCTCATCGGAGTGAAGATCGACGGACACGACTTACCGACTGAATTACCCAATCACTTGATTCCTCCCTCCAAAAGACAGTAATGTATAATTTATTTTAATTTTCATATTTCATCAAAAGAAACACCGCACTATCATTGAATCCTATGTCTAAAATGTGATATTATTTTTGACACTTTGGAGAGTAGCATCGATAATGGGTATTGTTCTTACAGAAGACTGTGGCTGTTAACACAAACCTAATTACAATTTGGTGACCTAAACTATAAAAGTACCAACTAAGTTGTGCATATTTCTCTCGTGATTGCAGTAATTGCAGCATTTGATGAATCAAAGATCCTGGATGATTCTATATAATTTTTATTTATATTCGCAACTAGACACAGTTGAACTGTCCACTGCAGAACAATCTCCATTATTCTATTGGTATTACTCACAAAGTCGTTGCACACACTGCATAAAGTAAGTTTGCAAACATGACAGCAATAAATAAATTGTAAATGTTTTCATTACTCGAGGTTAGACGAAAGTGCTTCTTACATGGGACAATATTTGTATTCTGGATGTATAATCTTTGCCATGATCAGCCAGCTATTATATTTTCTATTTAGAACTTTAAATAAACAATTTCTCAATTGAATTGAATAAGATAAGGCAACAGCATACGTGTATTGGTACTTTTGATCATAACTGGTCAATGAGCTGTTGTTTTGACAGCAAGCTATCGCCGTATATCAGTTACTGTCGGTGGGGTCTGACAGCTTGCTCATTCGTAGAAATCCATGCATCTTTTATGATATTAAAAGTCAACAAATCAGTTCTGATTGTCCTATGTAATAAGCATATCAACGTTTATTACTTTAGTATATTCATTACTATGGTGTCAAATTATAGCTTTATTATTTCAATACCTGATGTTAATGTTCATCGAGCTTTTGCTATGCTAATCTGTTTCATTTTAAATTATCTGTGAAGTAAACCGCTTTAAAGCTTTATAATTAACGTTTGCTCAAAATATCAGCGGATTCGAAATATATCTTTTATTATTGTTTAACCTATTCAATGCCATAGAGCAGGGGTCTCCAAACCCTTTGGTCCAAGAGCCACCTGACTGTTAGAAAAATTCAGGTAGGCCAAGACAATAAATCATATCTTTTCTATTACATAGTTTTTTCCCTGATAAATAAAAATATTGAATTATTATTTTGTATTATTATTAAAAAATAAGATCAGCATGCTGGGCCGGATTAATGGCGTTCGCAGGCCTGTCTTGGCCCACGGACTGTTGATTGGAGACCCCTATCATAAAGTATATATTATTCTATACATTAACCAAGATTACATGTATTATTTATGCATCTTTAAAGGGGAGAATCAATTAACTAAAACCATTCGCTACTTAAGCTTGTCTAAAATGATTCAAATTCTGACAGTTTCGTTTATGTAATTTGACATTTTAATAGTTTGTTTGAAATGTGGGTGCCTTGAAAAATACTTTTTTAAAAATTGCTCTTTAAGTAAAACATATTTAATTGTCATAACAGTTTTGTCCTTTACTATAATCGGAAGATTAGCTTACTTACAATATTACTCAAAAACTATGGCTTGATATAGATTAATATTGGCTTACTTTATCAGAGGTTTTTTTTTTACACAGTCGAATATGTAATATTATTTTATTGCTTGCTTATCAATGATGCTATCATTATTTTGCAATAATCACCTTAATGTTTAATATAGACCATTATTTAAATTTTGCACTGATTTTATACCACAGTGCAAAAGTATTTATTCTATGGTATTATTATTATTTTTCAATATAATAAAGATTATATGCTGTTTCTTATTTCTATTTTTCTATGTGTTGGATATTAAATTACCCATACTTGTTGTTGCAAATTTCTGTCAGTGATAATGAATCGAATTAACATATTTGATGTAAACGACCTAATTTCAACATGATAATAATTCATGGGCAAGTATGTTAAGTATACTCTCTGCCCATAAATGGGGCTCGTGAATGTAATCTATACAGAAGATTATTGTCAGTGCACATGTGCCAGTTTTGTAAATATGATTAAAAAAATATTATTTGTTTTCACATTGATATTGTTCATAGTGCATCGTGAAGTCAAATTGTGAAGCCAACCGTGAATTACGGTTTATTAAATGAATATGGGCTACAATCATTTTCACTTGAGAAGTTCACGGTTTATATTTTAAATATGTTGTCAGTGGAAATTGTTTCACATGAAATCGTAAGATCGAACATATTGTTGTGTTCAAAAAAGTACATAAAAATTTTCCGATATTTATTGAACACCAAAATTGTTACTTTAAACGTGTCGCTCGATTAATTTTCTCCCTACGAAAGATTTAAGCTTCATATTGCATCTGTTTTAACCCTCTATTTGCTAAAATCCCATACATTGGCGTTCGTTGTTGACATTCTTGTTTGCTTAATGCGGTACATTAATGTCTGACAAATAGTAAAAATATCCTTGTATCTAGTCAATATAAAGTACTGAAATAATAATAAACTGTAAACAACTCGGTGACTGGTAAATTTTTTGATTTATATTTAAAATGATTATTTTTCATGTCAAATTTTTTCCACTCTATCTTCAAAATAATACAATATGTCATTCTACTCGGTTGTATTTTTTAATAGAAGCTTTTTATCTTGCCTTCCTTTGCTCCCTTTTGGAACTAATCTAAAATACAATGAATTGTTAATATTATAAGTAAATGAATCCTTTATGAATTTTATCAGTTTATTTCTAGTCTTAATCGTTTATATCAAACTTGTTTTGAATATTCTGCATGATGGTAGATTTACGATAGCTTCTTTCCTTATTATTTTATGAAGACATTGATAAATTATCAGCATTCTTTTAAAGTATCTAATTTTGAATGAGCCCGAGTATTATAAAGTATTGCAATAGCTTTTTTCTTACTCGAAGATCATATTTTTTATCCAACACATTATCGTAAAAAGTGTCGATTCATATATATATACTACATACTGCATCCCTTGCCTTGTTAATATAAGATGTAGAGCTTATATTTGAATATGAACTCTCTTAACTCTTTCCTATCTTTGTAATATGCAGGCCGATTGGCACATAACATTAATGGAGTCATTTTTGTAATCTCTCTTTAACAACTAACAATCGGCCCGCGTAACGAATATGTAAATAAATTTTAACAGAGCGTAGCGGACTGAGGTGTGATGTAATAGACAGATATTTTGTATATTTTTGAATGGTGACTTATGCATTTATAAATGTGTCTTAATTATATCGACGGATAACGCCGTCATATTCCATAATGATTTAACACGAGAATTTTTTTTTATCAGAATGTTCCGTATACGTTTTTTAAGTTACGGAAAAGTGTAAATGTTTGATATTCTCTGAACCATTTGAAAGGAAGTGAAATACTTTGATCGAAATATCTATACAGCATTATATGGTGTACTTGTTTACAAACTGTGTTAAATGGTGATAGCAGCATTTATTGTTTGTTTTTGATTGTAATCAATTTATACGAACCTCTTCAATGTAGGAAAATTCTTTGATGTAAATTTATTATTTTACTACACTTTTTAAACGAGTTCACCAAAATTTCCATAGTTTAATTTTCTTTTATTGTTTCTTGCAATTTTCTTTTAATTTATTTTCTCATTCTTGCAATCCTGCATTAAACAATTGTACTCTTTTATCACATTGTAAGGAGTGATAAGTTTAAAAATAATCATTAGCGAATTTGGTGCTTTAAAATTTTAACTGTTCATGTATTACATTTTTTTTTTAATAATCGAGATGGTCGACCACTTCTTTTCACTGTGACAATAACAAATTGTTATTATAGTTTTATTGCTGTATTTCATTTTAAATATTGCGCCCAATATTTAAATGTGAATTTAATATATTTAGCTAAAAAGAAAAACAAAAATTTTACATGATAAAATATTTAAACCAAAAATTTGTATGTGTATATTTAATGAAAAAAATATAAAACTGTTCTTATAAACTTTTGATATTCTTATTTTATGGTTTCTTTTTTTTTGACGGATCGGTGCAACTCCTCAATAATCTGCATGAGTCAATATGTGTAAATATAATTATAATAGTTGACAGGAACTTATTCAATTTCTTAAACAATTCCTCATTCAACCATATTTATATGACGGAACGCATTTCAAATCAATACTGATGGATTAATTCACATATTGTTTTGATAATTTAATACTAAACACTACCTTCCAGAATAAGAACTATTACAAAAATCATAATTGACCCAATACTGCAAGTGGAAAATTTTAATGTTTGATGATTTTAGTCTGCCGCTTGAATCTTATATTATGTAATGTTAATCGTCAAGTGATCACTGAATGGAAATTTTAACCCTTTGAGCAGTATGGCCGACATGTATGGCCATGCAATGAGTCATCTTTTATTTATTGCCATTCTCATATTTTTTATTGAAGCATTGTTATTTCTTGGATACTGCACATATCTATCTGTGATTTTTGGCAGCAACATAATTTTTATTACTTGTTTCAAATGAACAAACGGATTTTGTAAAAGGGTTAATATTTTGTAGCCATATATGGCCATATATTATAATATTGAGTGTAAAAATTCATTTCGGTTCGATTCACTAAATCAATTGATTCAACTTCAAATAGAGAACTGCAAACCCACAGATGAAGTAAAAACTTCAAAATAATTATTTGAAAGTAATAATGAATTATTCGATTCATTTTTGTAATTATGCCTTAAAATTCTAAAAAAATATTCACTTCTTCAAATAATAATAAGTAATATTCGTCCCAGACTGACCCATAACAAAAAAAAAATGTTTTTATATTTTCATGTGCCATCATCAAAATACACAAACACTACAATATAACTCGCTTCCTATTAAATCGATTATGATTTCATATCTGTAATCTTTTCATGGCTTCTCAAACATACCATCCAACTCTGTTAACAGGGCTTAGGGAGAGCGCTTAAATACTAACAACTAATCTTTTTCTGTCCTTCTGAATCTTTAACTCCTTCAATTGAAATGAAAATCACATAATACACTCGAAATTTTGAGCAGACATGGCTTGAAATAATAATTGATATCTCTAGGTTTTTCACTCTTGACTCCATATTGTGTTCATGACGACATAATCCTGTTACAGAAAAGCTGGTTTGAAAAGGATAGTATGAAATATTACCTAAAGAAATCTTGAAACTAAGGTGGGATTGGTTAAAAACAACATATATGCATGTAGTCATCTACCTAAGTACTGTCTTAAGTTGTTGCTTTGTGTAGGGAAAACAACGCCTCACGAATACTGACTGTAAAGGTGCAATTAATAATTAATTATACACTTGAAGAGTTTACTTAGACGTGCCTCGTCTATATCGAAGGGAAGCGTGAACGCCCACTTCCAAGTGCAAATGAAATTTCAAAATAACAATATTGTTAATACATATTTCATCCAATGAATTACTTGAAATAAAAGCCAATCTATAATAAACTGATTTTAGTGCAGAAGAAATCGGATACGCTAACGCAAATAAAAATAAATGAGCCCATCGTATAATGATTGACCAATGTCAAAATTGCCCACCCCGAACGACAAATATATAAAAACACAGAATTTTAAAACAACCATTGTAAGATACTGATGTAATCTTTTATGGATGGTAATGCACTCCTTCTACTTTTGACTTTCAATTAAGGCTATTTTGACATATTGATTGGCTTGTAATGCTGCTATATTTTACCATTCTGTTTCATATAATTAAAGGCTCAGAGAAGTATTGAGTTACCAAATTATGTAACTTTTTATCATTTTATCAAAATGTGGTTAACCTAATATTGTGTACTTGTACATTGATATGAACTTGGAAGTATGCATCGCTGTTGTTTTTTTAATACTCGATTGAAGATTGTAATCAATAGATTACATTTGAAGTACTTTATATAGTCCATACTTACATGAACAAATCATTATAATTAAATTTTCAAAGATACGATTTTCAATTATAATTTTTTACATTTGAAGAATTGAACTTAATAGTATGCATCACTGCTGGTTTTCCAATACTCAATTGAGGATTGTTATCAAGAGATTACATTTTATGTACTTTATGTAATCCAAAGTTACATAACAAATCATTATAATAAAAATTTTAAAGAAATGATCTTCGATTGTAAACAATTCATTGGCTGGTCAGTAAGCTTATAAGTAATTTGCTTGATTGATCTTCTTTCAAATGTAGGTCTTGGAAAGTCCACTGATGTCCAAAAATAATTTATACATAATACCTCTTTACATTTTTGTTTTATAATTTAGTTACAAAATTATCCAATGAACTAATTAAATTTAATCGTGGCTCGATTGAGGCAAATGAGAGAGGTAGAGGGTTATTGTTTAGTACTTCTTTCACTGTTATTTGTTGTCTCGCTGGAATCTTTTTCTTTTCTTTTTTCTTTCTCAAATGACACTTGTGTTTGCCTTTGGTTGATGAAGCATATATATACACGTATTGCAAGAACTTGCTCGTTTATCAAGTTGAAATCGATCAGAAATCTTAGCCTGTCTTGCAAAAATATGCAGACCTAGTTATTCATAATCCAAGGTTCGTCTATATAAACAGAACCTTATTATTTATTAGTATGTACCTCTTACGGTGAATATAAAATTAAAATGAAAAGTTACTGCCGAATCTATCAAAAGTAATAAATTGTCAATTTGTGTAGATGTAAACGAGCATCGTTTTGATTGTACGATAACTAATAGTGCATAGCGTATTGTATTCTATTCGTATCAGCATCAACAAGAATCAAACACAAATTAGTCACTTCCCATAATGCGAATGTAGGTGAATCCAACAATAGAACAGGGTCAACTATGATTTTGTTATACAAACATACTTAACTGGCCAATAACATTTGTACTACACATCCTTTTTGATCAGCATGCGGCCAATCTGTGCACCGCTGCCTCAAAATAGTTCACAAATAATACCTCAATAGTCAATGGAAGGCATTGTATTTATAAAAATTAAACATAAGTTTATAGTGAAGGGTGGGGAACTTTGCCAAATAGTTTCAAAGTTAAAATAGATAACTTTGTTATTCCACTGCTTGTATTATTAGGTGTGACACATGTTATGTCTCTTTGAGAAGCAACTTCAGACTAACTATCGTAAGAGTTTTATTTATAATGTAAAAGTTAATTCTAATTATTAACTTATAAACCAGAAAATGAAGTGGGATATTTTCTTCTACTGAAAATTGAAATTACCTTTAACAGAAATAAATTTTGAAGCGGAATTATAGCAACTACACAAGGGAAGGGTAGGTTGATTTTGGTGCGGAAGAATGACATAAAAGTATGTACTGTTAGCCAATTCCATTACGCCGCAACTTACGTTCAATGATTTCGATTAATGTAATAAACAAATTAAAGATATTTAATGTTTTCAATGGATTTGACGGTAACTTTGTGAATTTATTTTTTGTTACACCGGTTAAACCAACCAGTGGAGTAACTAAGTTATGAATTTATGTTATCAAATATCTGAATTCATAGAAGTTATTGTGTTTGAAACATTTTTCAGACCTAATTAAGCCAACAATATTTTATTATCAAAATCAGGTAATAATATTATTATCAAAAAAACGTTTTGGATTCTGCTTCGGTACGTATCTTGTTTGATTATTTAACAACACTATCAGATGTTTATTTGTACTTAAATGTGTAGTTTGTCAGTAAATCAGAGTGTAAACATACATTGGTCGATTAAATAACTTATAATAATAAAATATATAATCAAAACATTTAGGTGACCTACTAATTTAATTGCAATTATCTACATTTAGATATTGGCTAAAATATCTTGAGAATAGATACATTATCGTATTTTAATAGGGTAAAAATAACAAAATATTTAGTTCGAAAAGAATTTTATCAGTTTGTTGATAGCTATTTCGGTTTTAAGTAATCGTCAGAACAATGCTTAAACTTAATTTAGCTTGTTTAATATCTAAGTTTTAATTGTATTGCTCGTAGTACCATAACTGCTATTTTATAACTAAATACGTTGTAGTTTTTACCCTATTATAAAGGATTTCTATCAAGAAAATGTAAATTCAATCAATAAATTTTCATATTTTGTTTTTATTTACGTTTTAAGATTTGTATAATTCTGTAATTAAGTTTGTCTACCGACCAAATTTTTTATTTTTATTTTAGCATGAATTTTGGAGAATCTATCTGTATATTATGAAAGATATTAAAGTAAGAAATAGAAAAAAATATTTAAAGAACATTTATAAAAATTGTTGATTGATAATAAAATATATATATTTTTAACTGTCTGCTTGCAATTTGAAGCATTTGGGTTGGGTGTCTAAAGATATCTTCGATAAATTCTTCTTAAATGGAAATTCTTTTTATTGAAATAATGACTGATGTATCATACAAAGTATTGAAAGGCATAACTGTTCAACATTCTCCTCTCTATTCTTAGTAGCTACAGGAGATTAAATTTCCCCGAAGGGATTCCTCAATAGTGGAAAAATGAACCATTCGTAGATCTTATGATGGACAAGAATAGAGTAACAATAGAGAAAAGATATCTTTTTACTTATGACAACATGGTCCTAGATCAACAAGCTTATTCCAAAAATGTTTCAAACTCTGAGCTCAACGGTGACAACAGACAGAAAAAGAAATTGGCTACCGAATAAATTTTGTTTCATTATCAGTGTTTGGAAATCAACTGGATGACACCACTGACAACAGTCGTCTTTTGAATGGCGCCATTCAAGTGCTAGTTACATAGACAATTGTACCGCTTTGAAAGATTTATCAAATATCGACACTCCTGTGTACTCGATGGATTATCTTATCAGATAAATGTTTTATCTGTTGATTTTTACATGTTAGTTACAGCATGAGTCGATATTAACTTAATGAGTCAAAAAAGGCTAATTCTTGGAATCTTAAATGAACTGATAATGTTGTTTTATGCCTTTAGTCAAGACGTCAGGTTAAATTCCTTAAAACATATATATTCTGAGTATGAATGTATAATCGACTGAAGTGAACCTTGACTGACATCCGCATTTATTCGCATTTATTCGTTGAGTTTGTATCTAGGGAGCTTCTAAATTAATTGCAAAAGTAATTGTTAAATTTATCATTTTTAAAAATAAAACACAATTTGTTTGTACTACCTCCACATGTTTATAATGTTCAGGAAATTAAATAGTTTACAAAAATAATTTTAAGGACCTCTGACATTTCAATAAATACTAATCTGAAATCAAAAATAAAGCCACATTAAATTTCCATCAACTGAGAAAATTATATTTTAATGACTTACTAAGCATAAATATTCATTAATTATTAATTAATAATTAGCAGATTGGGAAGGTTTAATAAGAAATTAGTGAACCATTTAAAAACAATGAAATATTAAATATGTAATTACTATTAACAATGTATTAATGTTAATTACATATTTAATATTTCATTGTCAACTGTCAAGGTGTTAACTGTCAATTCTTGTTGGGAAGGCATTATATTTTAAAAATAAAATACAATTTGTTTGTACTACTTCCACATGTTTATAATGATCAGGACCGGTTTCGCTCATCACGAGTATTATCAAGTGAACATTAGTTCAACTTTCCCATAGATCAGTCCTCCGCAAACCTTTTCTTTCCTACGGCACTCAAAAATATATTTTTATTCGTTGAAATCCTCTTAGGATCTACAACCCTGATCACAAGCATACATTACACCTATGCGATGTTACTTTAGATTAAAATCCTTGAAACTGTTAATAATTTTTAATTCATCGTATAAATCTCTCCTCGGGTTTTATTCCTCTGGCAATTTGCATTCACCCAGTCTGCGAAAGGACAATATGCTAATCAATCTACGTGCAAAATGACTGTTCACATCCACAATCGCAAGTGCATGTATTACACAACAAAGATAATAATATATCTTTAGCCAGTGGTGTAGGACTAGCAAAAGAATTCATAGAATGATTTCTACTTGGCATCATTTTTTTCATTGATACGTTTTACTATATTTTTTCAAGATGATCTGGTTTCTATGGATACAAATGGGCTACCCCAAATCAAACGCCACTATCAACCGTTTTTTCTTTTTAATAATTCGCTGGGTGAAAATTGAGCTTATAAAATTTTACGCATTTTTTGAAATTTATATCTGGACTAAAAAAAAGCCTTTTTATCATTTGATCTCTAAGATATTGCCGTCCTAAAACCAGACTGTAGTATGTCGAAAATCACAGTATTCAGATAATTGAATCCTAAGATTTTAGCCTCATAGTTTAGACCAGGGTTTCCCGCACTATGTTCCGTGGAACACTGGTATTCCGCGAATACTTGGAATGGTTTTATATGCTGCTGCAGCTGCAGCAAATTCAAACATGCTTTACTTCATATTCATATTATATACCCAACAAAATAAACAAGGTGTTCCGTTAAAAATTTTGGGGTTGCAAAGTTTTTCCTCGCAAGAAAAGTTTGGAAAACCTTGGCTTAGATTTTACCATACATCGAGGAAACTATTATTGTCCTCTCTGTTTTTTTCCCTCTCGTTTTCTCACTAAGCCTTGTAAATGTGTTTGCTTTTTTTTTATCTTTCTCCACTTAAATTGAATAAAATAATTTATTACTTTTCAATTTGATTGCATTGGTTGGTAACAATTGAACTATCATTTCATTCAGCTTCAAGATTGTTACTACCATCAATAATAGTAGAATAATTAAGTGAATTGTCTTCACTACCAAATTCTTCAGTCATTGAGTAGCCTGTTTTGTATTTTTACATGGGCTATAAAAATAATGTATTTTTCCCAATGTTGTTGATAGGGAACCGTCAAGCAACACTAAAGTAAGTTGTAGTACATGTATCGTGTGCTCGATCATGGTGCTGGCACTAGAATGGTTAAGACGATTCTTTTTGCTGAAAATGTTAAGACTACTCCAGCAATAATAAATACATTTGTCTTGTTACTAAAGTACCTATATAAATGATTTCCTAAAAGATAATCTTCAAGTTAAATGATTATGGTATATAAATATAGTGGAACATTAAATGTTTCATTTTGGTCCAGCTACACCACTTGTGTGTGTATCCTCTCTAGGATGTTTCAGTTTACTAAGATTATAATGAATGATGTGCTGCCATCTGTCATGCTCATCATAACTTGATACTCCCCGAGTGCCTAATGGCTATCTAGGATGTTCACAGTTTGCCTCAGTTAAGAATGACTTTAACTGTGACACTCGGTAATTGAAGTGATATGCATACTCCGCTAATAACAACTATTAGCTTCTCCCGGGTTTAATTCTTGAGGAAATAGGCAATGACATAGTTTCAATTTATCTACTATCCGCTGAGGTGGGCAGCTTATATCTGACACAATATCAGTTGCTTAAAATTTCATACCACATGGAGATTCCAATAATGTAAATAATATCTGAATAAGCTTAACTCCTGGTGCAATAATTTAGAATATATCTGTGAATTAAATTGAAATAAAATAAATAGGAAATATCAAAGATATCTTCTTTTAAATGTTAAAAGAATTTGTAATGTTGCAGTAAATGCTTCTCAAAGGAGTATATATTGTACCATAATTTCAAGAAGGTTATTTATGATCTGAATACTGATATATTTTATTAACTTATCATAATTATTCAAATCCAAAAAAGATTGCCATATATAGTGAAAATATAATTTCTGGACTTCTCAATTATTATTAGTCTCTTTCCTTATGATAGTATATTAACACTTCGTAATCGGGCATCTAGAATAATAGAGTCTAGGCTGTGGCGGCCGTTTTTTAGTGATTTGCGAAAAAATATTTTGCTTTCTTAAAATCAACACAACTTCTAAACCATTTGATATTTTCGATTCAAATTTTCAAGGGAATTATCACTGACAATGTTTAATCTTTCAAAATAAAACAAAATACCCCGATTACATCATAATTTCACTATATTTCTAAACTAAATATGAAAACCAGTTATTAATTCGGTAAATTGCACTCCACATGTTATTAATCTGACATATTTAACAAATTACATAAAAAAACATATTTATACACATCATATAATTCTACAATAAATAATAATATTTACATGCAAGTCCCACAAACATCGAGAGTACAATAAGTCGTGCAATTTCTTGCCCACTAACTTGTCATAAAAGGGAACACTTTGATGGGTGTCGCGACAATGACAAAGAAACCTTTAACATATGAATGTTTTGTACAATACAATTGACAATAATAATATAATTGAATCAAAATAAACAGCGCAAGCGAATATAAAAAACAGGCCAACATGAAACGACTCAAACTAAACTAGCAATGGAGATCGCAAAATACATTTGTAACACGTTTGATTTTTTATTTCCTACCCCAAACTTCGACCCTTATAATCTAGTAGGGTGGTAGGACTCATGATAATTAATTGTGGTGTTGTTTTCCATGTCGAAAAACAGACCCGTGATATTGCGCGACCCGCAAACAACGGGAAGTAGAAAAAAACGTAATTTTACGCTTCCCGGCAACAATGTGTTAAATGTCAATTCTGTCAATTGTTGAACATATTTTCAACATTTTGATTGACTAACATATTTGACATATAGTACACCGAGATTTTTTAATGATGATCATCGTATAATAAAAAACGGCATCGAGCATTATCTATTTATTTTCATTACTAATGCTTATTTAATTACACAATGTACTAATTATATTTTCAAAATTACAAAAACTCCCAATTACTGCTCAACTGTCATTGCGAAAATGACAGCTAAAGCTTAACATCATACTCTGAACAATGAAACGTTTACTTGAAATATAGCAAATGTTGGGCATGTAGCCAAGTGGTCGTCATCAACCTCTTCGGCTGCAGTGTCCAAGGATTCGAATACTAGTACGGACACCTTTATACATTGATTTTTCTATCGATTTAGAAGGTATAGATGTGTGCGATGTGTAAATTTCCCTGGGCACCTATTCGACTGAGAGCGATTAACCAACTACTAACAAGCAGTTCTCGTTGACCAATTTATGTAAAGAAACCTCCGTTAGAAGTTCATATGCACCATATTGCGAGCTGGTATTGGAAAAAAAGTATTACAATTTCAGTTGAAGCTACAACTTATGTTTTATTGGTCAGAAAGTGAATTTCGTTAGCTGTGTTTTTGACAGCAGAGCTGGTATTGTATCGTTATCATTCACAGGCCAATCTTTTTTTTATCCATTTATTACCCATAATAATTTTAATATCAATATTTTGAATACACTTCATACTCCAGCAAACTAATTTATTCATGTCTCCTTGAAAATGTTATCATTATTTTACAAATTTGCAAAACATCCTATAATCCATGTAAACCAGCGACAAAAACTCAGTACTAGAAAATTCTTTTACCAATGAAAGAAATATTTTGTTTACGAGTCTTTATTACTACACAGGCGATGATTGACCCGTTTAATTCTCCAGTAATGCGAAATGATTTTCTCAATCAGATCAGGAAAAAATAGTCTAGGTCAAAATTTGTATTAGATCAACTAGCATTTGATAACAAAATTTGAAGCTTGATAGCAATACTATAACAATATGTATAACAAGCTGTGATTCAGCAGCTTATATATGTTAGTTTTGATGTGATTAAAATCATTTTTAGGGTGCGAAATGTTTCTAGGTAACTTGTTTTTTCATTGTGGTGCTAAATATATCAAAGAATCATTTTTATCCATGTTTTGGAATGCGAGGTATTGTTTTTATCATGAGAAATGTTCTATAGGTCTTTCAGATAATACGTAATGATATATAACTTGCAATACCCAACAAATGTTAATGAAAAAAAATGTTTAAACTCTCCCACATGTCTCAGAAAGCACACGCATAAATTCAGTGCCGATATGTCTTATTTTATTTTACTTATGTAGTTGACTCATTAGTAAAAACAGGCATATTGTTCTTAATTGGAGATACAATACGATGGAATTAATAAACTGTCAATCAAACTAAAAAATTAAGTGCGAAACACAAAAACGTCATTAACTACTAATATTGCAAAGTGGACATATCGGTTTTTCTTTTAAACGCCTCCAGTGTAGTGCAGTCTTCGCTGCAAATATTAAAATACGCTTATTTCAAATCCTAATATTTCAATAATCCAAACGACATGTTTTCGAGTCACATTGAAAATGTTCTTGACAACCTGGAACAATGAGATTGTCACTTGAATGTTAACTGTCATTTCTTGGTGAAAAGACATCAAATTTATAAAAATATGACAGAGGTGTCTCCAAAAATTTTTGTGAGAAATGCAAAACGATTTATCAAAAGAAAAAGCAATATTATTTTATGCTAGGATAAAATATCAATGAATTTAGTTCTTCAAAATTTTTTAGGTAGTTGATAGCTATTTCGGCTTAACGCCGTCGTCAGATCTATACTTAAACTTATTTTAGTTTAACTAAATATACTGTTTAGAAGAGATAGACAATATTATGTCATCTCACGTATTCAAATATCATAATATGTATTTAAAATTCAAGGTACTAATTGTGTTTTTGGAAAAAGAGCTTAAGAGGAATAAATAGAAAATTTGGATTATTGAGATTTTGTACACTTCCATGTATTTTGTCACTAACGACCCGGGTTTCGCCCTTCGGCATCTTCAGGCATTCGAGCACACGAATGGACTCGATTCGAGTCCATTCGTGTGCTCGAATGCCTGAAGATGCCGAAGGGCGAAACCCGGGTCGTTAGTGACAAAATACATGGAAGTGTACAAAATCTCAATAATCCAAATTTAATATTGAAATTCCATCAAGCACCCTCAGTCGATGTCTTAAATTATAGGAATAAATAGGTTTTTCTGTCATTTCGCGAAAATCGTTAATCGTATTCCGTCGCCTAAAAAATATGAAATGTCGAAATATTTTTTTTTCTTTTAATAATTGCACTCTCAAAGTATTTGTTTACACTATTGAACTTTTATTTAAACGGAAATAGTAAAGTGTCCAGCAAAGAGTTGACACCTGTTTTTCAGAAATGCTTTTACTTGCTTTACGCCTTGACTAGATTAGGGTTTATTGTAGGTTATCGAGATTTAATGTCTGAAACAAAATCATAGATCAAAGTATTTTTAAGAAAGTGACGCGAAGGGAATTTGCAATTTATTGAATATAACAATTCTATAAAGGTTTTTGAAATGTACGAAAGAGTTCGTTCTCTAGCACTTTTTCTGATTAATATTTAAAGTAGAATTATACTGAATATTGTTTTTTTTTAAATGGAGCAACTTTTTGATTCTTTTAAGCGAATTGAGAATCACACAACATAACATCTAATTCATCCCTGGTATGTCTACACTTGTGTGACAAGGGCCTCAGTTTATTTTTATAGAACTGCTGGGAATGAATAGATATAATCAAGACAATAATCTCCTTAATGAGCAAAACAAACAATAATTCGTCAGCTTTACTTAAACCATTGCAGGAAGCTTATGCAATTAAGCATAATTAATAAAATTTCAAAGCATTTTTTTAATGATTAATAACACCACTTATGCTCCTTTTCCAAAAACACAAGTACCTTGAATAATTTAATTTAAAAAATATATTATGATATTTGAATATGTGAGATGACATAATATTGTCTGTCTCTTTTAAACAGTATATAGCTAAGCTAAAATATGTTTAAATATAGTTCTGGCGATGGCGATAAGCCGAAATAGTTATCAACTACCTAATAAAATTTTACAGAACTAAATACTTTGATATTTTATCCTATTATAATGGAGTCCTACCAAGTAAATGCCAATTCTCTCAATTATTTTGTGCTGCTGTAATTTTCGACATATTTGGAGTTTACAATATTACCAATTTAATCATTTACATGTATTTTGTATAGATAAATCAAATATCAGAGTTATAAACTGAATGTTTGTCAATATTTCTGGTGAGAATTGGAATTTTGCATGAATTTGTCAATACTTACTGCTAAGAATTTATGTTGTCCGCAACAAATACATATTGTTGTTTTTTCATGTTTTTAGAACGAACCACGTGGAACAAGAATAGAAAATATTCAAGAAGCAGGCAGTCGGATAAGGGGGCACCGCACGAAATATTCTTAATCGACGAAGGCTACTTTTATACTTGTAAGAATATGATGTGGAAACTTTAATGCATTTCGAATGATATTAAAAATACGTTGGATGTATGAATTCAACAGAATTCGTTTGAATCGAGTCACTTTGAATCGAAATTTATTTGATGCGCATTCCGATTCTTTACAATTTTCCTTCTTGAATTAAACATACAGCCGATTTCGAGCTAACTTTTTATTAACTAGAGGTAACCCATGTAAAATAAATCCAATCTAGTTGAGATATAAAATACTAAATACGAAAACTGTTCTGATTACAGTGAAACAATCACTTCTGTGATTGTGAAGTGGCCAGGTTCAGAACGATTCTCCTATGACAAAATGTCATTGAATAAACAAGTAAAATGCTTTTAGGTATACCTATAGCACGATATCCAAAGAAAATTAATAAAAATGCATTATCAATATTAGACATATTTAAAAAAAAAATGTACTGTTTTTTATTAATATTATTAGAGAATGACTTAAATATTCATGCGTTTTGTGTAATATGCTTCATCCTCATGTCTATTAATAATTATCTATTGATGATGCCTTATTCTATAATAATATGATAGATTTATAAATATTTATTATTTCCAATCATCAGGTCACTATCTTCAGTATGCACATTAAGTACTTTGAAATACAACATGTATGAATCTGTAATGTGTTTTTTTCTTACACTTGTTTAATTTTGTATTGTACTATTATACTCTAATAACTGTAAGGTAAACGTACCAGTAGTTGACCGTTTAAGAGAATAATTCAACAAAAATAATGATTAACGTTCAGCATTGTACCGAATAATGACAAAGCAAGTGTATTCATTATGGATCAAATGTCTAAATTAATAAATATGATAAGACAAAAATTAGAAAAGGGTCTGTTATAAAAAAATTGTGTTCAATTTTTAACAACCATGTTTTTGTGTCAGTAGTTGACCATCTTAAAATTGAAAGTTCCCGTAGTTGACAACATTTTATTTCAGTAGTTGAGCATGCTTAATCACAGGGTTTTATGACAACCTTTCATCAGAGCTTCCTGTACGACCACTCTTGGTTGAATGAAGTAGCATATGCTTACATTCACTGATATCCTTAACAATTCTCTTAAGAAATTCAAAATAAAATACTTACTGCATAAGATGTTGTTTTTAAATGGCTGCTATGACACCCGAATGACATATATGGTGATGTGTTAGTTCCTCAAGACGACAAAAGATAGTTTCACTTGTCTGAACTCTACAATTTAGAGCAATCCCGCATATACGTTTCTTATTTTGGGCACTTTTATTGAAAAAGGTCAGCTACCCGTACATTTACCCTTACTGCATAAAAATATAAACAGATCGATCATAATTATAATTATGAACAAAATTTTTAACTCATTCCCAGTATTAACAATTGCATCATATTATTTTTAATTGATTTGTCCACACATGATGCTTTTATAGCATTATAGATGGAAAAAGTAAATACTGTGACCATATTTTCTACACTGGAAATTAGTTGAAAATAACAGAAACTGAAAGTACATACCTAATTAAATGCTGACAAAATCATTATTTATGGTAATAACATTGAAACCAAAGTCTGTATCAATATTAAAAAAAAAGATGAAATATTGGGTTTCCTAACAAAAATGTGTAAGCTGAAATATGGAAAATACCTGGTTTCAAAAGTTCGGCATCCAACAGGATCTAAGCTTTAGAATCGTCATTCTGTAGATGTAGATTAATGATATGAAATATTTCAGTAAAGCCTAGGTAAGTATCGTGATAAATATTTTTTCAATAAATGAACAGAGATGTTCTCGACACATACGTGTGAATGTGCCAACCGTGGAAAAGGGTTAAAGAAATGTTATGAATTATTGCTATTACTGACATCATTGCTTAACAAGTACCTACCATTGTTGTTACATTTCAAAAACTGAAGTACCGTATTGGCCTGACTATAAGGCGACTTTGATTATAAGGTGACTCTCATTTTTTTAATCCGCCTTTTGGGATTTGTTGAATGCACTCATTGGCATATATTGCGATGGAAGTAATATAGTCATTTCGCTCATCGGGAGGCATTTAGGCATTAATTTATTGTTCATTTGTTTGAGATTCGAATATAATGCGAGACACCCATATTTTCGTGTCGCTTTTTTTTAATGAAAACCTCACCTTATAGTCGGGCTAGTACGGTAGTTATATTTTGTGGCTGTGAAGTAATATTGTAAAAGAAAAATACTTAATAATAAGACATCTTTTTATAAAGATGTACAATGTGTCTTTGAAATAGACGTTAATCATAATAACCATTGACAGTACTTTTTGATTTTTCAAATGGAGTAATTTTACAAGCAAGACAATTTAAAGCTCTACCAGAAGAAACAGATTCGGATTTCAACATTTTGATTGTTTAAATTGGACCGTATTATGCATACATTGTTTCAATGACAGTTTTGCCAAAAATAGATAATTGGCTTTAAATTTTTGAAGTTACATACATATTTTCCCCACTTGACAATTAAATAATAAAACAACACCGTAGGTATCTAGAATCCGTATCTATATGTCACGCAAATGTGTACCGACAGTCATTATAGTGTTGAAAAGGTCCAATAAAGATTGGTTATTAACTCAGATGCAGTTTTTATTTACGATGGCCACTTATATTTACCTGCCAACGGCAGAAACATTTTATAGTTATGATAGATAACTGTCAATATAAATGGAATCAACTCCTGTTCTAAGCACGAGTAGTTTTTCTAAGATAGTTTATATCTTCTTATTGCTGCTTAGAAAATTATTATCTATATATTAATAATCGTTTCTACAACATAATGATATTCACAGAAAATGCAATTATTGGATAATGTAAAATAACTTTTTAATATAATTGTGTTGCTTATTCTATCAAACTATGTCAAAATAATTTGAATACGTAGTCGTCCTAAAATACTTAATAAAAAACGCCAGCCTAATATAATTTTATTCAAGATTCATGACTGATATGTTTTGTATCATTCATTCATACGAGCATACAAATTTTGATTGAATGAATCAGACATGTATAACGTAGGGCTTGAGTTCTAAATTGTCCCCTTAGGTAAGTTTGATGGATCCAAAAGTGCAATGATCGGCATGAATCACTCAATCGTGAATAGCAATTCACTTATTGAGTAACAAACGAAATCTAATTTGCAACAGTATGCGACACTTATCATTGTGATTTTTAGACAGATGTTTAAAAATGATTTATATTTTTATATTACTATAATAATATCGATAACATGAGAATACATATTTTTCTACAATAGAATGATGTAGCTTTTCCGATACATTTTTTTTCATATCTAAATTAAAAACTATCATTCGGTCCATTTTCAATTTTCGCCCAAAATATAAATCAAGAAACTACAAATGAAATAATTCTGCAGCTTATACATATTTAAATATAGGCTAAATAAATCCTCACTGTTCTGATTCAGCCTCGTTTATTCAGATCAAATCAATTGTTTACACAAGATATATCATATTAATATTGATCCTGAAAACAGTGTGCGTAGATAGCAATTACCTTCACTTTCCTTACCCTTTCTGAAAAGTGAGTTTGTGCAATATCTTGTATTGAAATGGGAAATTAAAAGTTCATACCTGTGTGTAAAAGAAAAGGGGCGTCTAACATCTAGACTTTTCAGGAGAATAAAAATTTGCATTATTGAAAACTTGTGAGAAAATATATTGCCTCAATCAGCTCTTCTCCTGTACTCATATGCATTGCAATTATTTTGACATATTTCACTCATTTTTAAGACTAACTCATAAACTGTCCATCTACCCAACCCCCTGAAAAATCTGTTCTCATCAAAATAGAATTGTTACACAGTCAAAATAAAATATGCTGTTTCTCGTGATTCACTGGTACATAATTTTATTAAACAAAACGTGCTTTGGCATACATATTAGTTGTACATGCCTGCATCGAACGATGTGTAACAATAAATTATTGTAATGCTCAGTGAGTAGGATTGTGATTCGATTAATCTTTTGAATGAGCTAGCCAATTGTGTTTCCTTTTATATTGATTCTATACTACTTCTCATGGTCAAATTTTACCAATAATGCTTTTCATGTTAGTTATACAGACATTTTAAAAAACGATTTTTTAATAATACCTTAATTACACGCTTTAATTGTCTAGGTATTCAACTTATCTAATAAATTACAGTAAATTTAATATGTTTATATTCTAAAAGAAAGTATTTTTTTTAGTAAATCTTTACGTCTCCATCACAATTTATTGTTTTTCACCAGAAAATATGAAATATCCTTAAAAAATACATTTCCCATAGAAACTAAATGTTTATGAATGGGAATGTCAAATATTCATAGTCATACACTTTTTTTACAATGTTATGGTAATATTTTATTGGAAAAATATTCTTCATTAATTATGATGTAAAATTATACATTGAGCACTAACATCGTAAATGTTTTGCTACTCCAGAAGATTGTATTTTTACACTATAGTAATAAAAGTTAAAAAATGATTTATTGTTAGTATTTGTATTCAACTCAATATAACCTCGAAGGCTATTTTAAATTTGCCGCTACAGGTGGCAGCCTGCTCTACCTAAGACACTGGTATCAAATTTTGCAACTATATGAAAAATTGTTAATTTTCTTCAATCTTGTTTTAAAAGTTATCAAAACCATTTTAATAGAATTCTAAATTATACGTAATACAAATAAACACATTTAATAAATTCATTCTGATAAAAAACGCATAAATTGCTGTTCATTTCTATTTTATATTGATAAATAATAAGAGTTTGTACTCTCATTAAAATGTGGATTTTATAAGAAGAATTTCATTGATCAGTTATATTATTAAGAGTAATATTGATTTTCAGTCTTGCGATGTGCTAAAAAAAATATAAAACATTTAAATTAATGTAAAATGCATTTTTTTATGTTGATATTGTAGAATATTTGTAAAATGATAGATTATTGTGTAGATTTTGTAATAAATATTATTGTGTACGTAATTAATTACTTATTATATTGATAGTTGTAATATTTTTGTTGTTGAATATGTTGATATTGTTAATCCACATTAAAGCACAAATTAATATCGGAGGAACGATGTTAAAAGTTTCACATATTGTAAACGTCTTGCTATACTTTCCTACTAGATAAATAATGAAACAATTGCTGTCAGCTGTTGTCTCATTCTGTAAAACGACGTTCATTCCCTCCGTGTTGAATTTATTTTGAGCTAACGGCAACACAAAACAAAATTGAATTATACACCATCTGTTGATTCAAATTATAAACAATTTTTAATGAGACTAAGTTGTCATTTTTATTGTTTAGTATTATTATATTATATCAAAATTGATCTTCATTATTTTAATCAGAAATGATAGAATT
The DNA here is from genome assembly GCA_022494535.1 of Himalopsyche phryganea. Taxonomy (NCBI): domain Eukaryota; kingdom Metazoa; phylum Arthropoda; class Insecta; order Trichoptera; family Rhyacophilidae; genus Himalopsyche; species Himalopsyche phryganea. Next base: position 3,940,224 of record JAGVSL010000028.1, read on the forward strand.
ATATTATAATAATTATTATTGTAAATACGCCCACAGCGAAAGAATTATACGTAACTCTGTATTCCTCACACTATACCGTTATTGCCTAAGATTGAAAGATAATATCAAAACATTTTCAAAGGCTACGGTCGCAGACATAATTACTCTCACGTGCTTCGAAGCTTAATGCTGAATAATGAATTTCATGTGTTAGGTATTAAAATTTCTCATGGCTTTGATATTTCTTTGCTGCCAAATTTGCCAGGTATTTATTGAATATATTTTACTGCCTTAGCGAATTTTATTACTATTTTATCAATGGTTACATATTATATTAAATCACAGAACTAGATAAATAAAGTATTTTTTGAAAATGTATGGTTTTATTTTTTAATTATGTGGCAATGCCACTTATCATTATTCGGCCGATATCCACAATTGTAATCGAGGAAATACGGTAACTTACATGATTGAGCTGTTTAAAAATTACACATAATAATAATAATTGATGTTCCATTAAACTGTAACTGTAAGAGAAAATCACAAGTAATACAGTTCGATGACAGTGGTGGTGTCAGTAGATAAGATTCAGAAGGTTTCGGTGCGGGTTATATTTCGATTTTTAAGATATTTCATGACCATCGAGGAATGCCTTTTTATGAAAAAATGCTTTATAAACAAAAAAAATATCACATTTAACTGTTTTTGGAACAATCCTAATGATATAACACATAGTGTTGCCAAATCCCAGTTAGGTATTCAAAAGATTTTTACCATTTTCAATTCAATGAATTTTGTATGATACACATTTTAGTAAAACCAAAAGTGAAAAATTACATGAAATTTCTTAGATATTAATGTTTGTAACTTCCAATTTTTTAGTACAACCATTTTCCTTTCCTTTTTTTTACCATATCCGCTCCCCACTCGGAGTACATGGCCACCACACGATTCCTCCAAGATTTTCTATCCCCACCAGTCTTCTTGCTTTCTCCCAGGTCATCCCAGCGTCCCGTAGCTTCGCCAAGTACTGCCTTCTAGGGCGACGGATTCCATCCGGTTGGTAGAAGAGACAGGCATAATTCAGGCGTCGAAAACAGATGCTTGTGCTATTACTAGAAGTACTCAGTGTGCAGATTACTAGGAGTACGGTGGTTTGACTTTCTCTTTTGGATGAAGTCAAAGATTTTTCTGTCTCTCTGACCCCGATTGAGACCCCGAACCGATCTGTAGTTACGTCACCGATTATTATGCAGCATTCACTACATCCGTGCTTGCATTTGATGATGGAAATAATCTTGGTTGCGAGTTTGTACAATTTTAATATGCGCCGTAGAGAAGGATGGTGCGGAATATCATAGACCTCGTAATCCCCAACACCGCCGGCGAACTGTTGAATTTGTTGCTTTGCTGAAGAAGGCATGTGAGGTTATGAATTTTGTCTGCACAGGATCAACCAGATAAGGACCGACTTGAGAAATGGTTGCAACTAAAATCTCAATATACGGAGGATATCTAAAGGAAACATAAATTTAATAAATATTTTAAAATACTAACCAAAAAATAATGATACCAGCATTTTAATGTCAATCTCAACATCAAAATTACTACTGAAAAGTTTGTAATTTATACAATATTTCCAACCTTATATGTAGTAGGTGTTGATATATATCGATGGCCTAGTTCCATAGTGATAAATTGGTAGTTTTGAGATATGGCGATCAAAGTTTTGACTCATCCAAACTGACTCGTAAAAAGTTATAAATAAAAAAAGTTATTTGTATAACTTTTTCTTAGGGCTTTTAAATATCTTTATAGATCTGTCCTCATATATTTTATATTAAAATCTTAATGGTTTCCTATAAATAATCATATTTTAAACCGCGCATAAAAAAGACAACATTTCACCTCTAATATCGGATCGCGACTGACGAAATCAAATGCGCCAATCATCGCGATTACTATCTAAAGCGCGAGCGCTTACATACGCCCTTTAATGTTGCCAGAGATAACAAAAAATAAAGCATTGATTAATAATGTTTCTATTTAGAGAGTAAATTATAATCAATTACTTCGTGACTATCAACCCATTTCTTGTTCTGTTTGTTTTTAAGTTTTAAGTTTAGTAGTATAAGAATATTTATGTAGGCACTGTTATGGTAAAAGTAATCATATTATGTTTTGCGAAATAAGATTTAGTTATGAAAGCATGATAATTTTTGAAGAAATTAAAAGACTATGTGTGTGTTCAATCACGACGTGTGGTAGGTGAATTAATTATTTTAACTAAAAAATATAAAATCTACGCCAGATCTATGCTGACTGCTTACACTAATCTTAGCTTATGATATTTTTTATCAAGAGACTAATGGTTTTGGTTTCAATTTAATAAATAACTAAAAGTGAAATATTAATAATAAAAATATAAAATAATCTTCATGATTCATTTAAATGTGTACTTTAGTTTTAATAAAAACTTGCAATTGTTTACCTACTACAAAGCCGGTCTTGCTGTTTTAACAAAATTTTCAGATGTAATTATATTTTATAATGTCTTTTCATCGAGGAATAACTTAACCCATAATAAATTAAATGTTTTTACTTCGAAACACAATATATGAAAATATGTGAGTGGGCAAATTAAAAACTACTTCGAATATCTTAATGTGTAAAAAAGAGACAATATGCTGATTTCATGATAATGATACATTATACAATACATCAATACTTTATTTTTGTCAGTGTCGAAAATAGCGACCTGGCAATAACGTTTAAACTCATAAGTCGCGGCATAATAAACTATGATTGATGAAGTTCTTATCTTATCACGATAAGATATCAATTTCAACGATCTTCTTAACATGGTGCTTCAAAAATATTTCTCCTCGCTAAATAAAACAAAGCCATGAGAATTTTCAGAACTTCAAATTGTAATGAATTCATTTATTTTTATATAATATATTCATACATTAATATTGTCCAAAAAACGTTTCTTAAGATAAAACAAACAATACATATAAGCAGAAAATAAATGAGCTATACTTTTTGCCAAAATAATTGCACTATAATGAAAGGTAGATACTACAATTATTGTCTATTATAAATCAATATTATAGATTCTATATAGCTATCAATCTAGTACAATTGCCATTTTATTTTAAAAAACGTGAATGGAAATAAGAAACTATTGACATGTGTAGCATAAAAATTCCCATTCTATAAATGTGAAGGTAATTAAAAAACAAATCTTTTTTAAACTTGTCAACCATAAATGGAAAAAATATGTTGACATAATGGTTATGTCTTTACATGTGGAAGTAATAAACACGATGAATGTGAGTTTTTGTCAGCGACGGCATTTACTAAGGTTCTTTAAAACAAAAAAATCTCCGAAATGAATATTCTTTTGAAAATTTAATGGTGAAATAATAAATAAAATACCATGGATTGACTTTATGAAACTTTGACACTCATAAATTAAAGTGTTATGGAACAGAAGGATTATGAAAATAAATTGATTTTTAAATCATATTCTAAGAACTAAACATTTGTTAGCTTGAATTGATTTCAAAATATATCGAAGGAAATATTCAACAATGGGTGAGAATCAAATTTGAACACAATTAGAAAAGAGAAATACATGAGTGAAGCTCTCATAAGACAATTTAATAAAATAGTATAAATATCAATCAAGTACATTGGTAAGATGTACGAATATTTACCAAAGAATAGAACTACAATTAAAGGTAGTAAAGATGAATCATTAAAATTCTGTACATTTAGTATTCAAACATAGACAGAAGCCTGAAGATGCCCAAAGGCAAAACCCGGGTATTTATTGACAAAATTTAATTAAAAAATTAATAATTTTATTTTAAAATACATTAATAGAAATTAGAAAAAGTTCACCATAAACTCTATTTAAGATTTTGACGTTGATCAATTCTATGTAATCAGAGAAATATTTTGATTTGAGACGATTCAAACAAAAGTCTTGTTATTCAAAATTATGTTAGGGTGACTTAGGTGCGTATGAAATTTATCGACTCAAATACAAAAACTGTTTTTAAGAAAATAACTCATTTTTTTAGTAATATAATAAACGGAAATATGTTGAGAAAATGTTTATGTCTTCATATATTATGAAATTAATTAAAAAGCTTAAAATCGTAATTAAAAAGGTACGAATTGGATTCATCGATCAATATGTGATTGTTAATTCAGCCATTGTAATTTAATTATTTTTGAAACATTTTTTGAACTAACTTTATAGTTTCGCTCATCGCGATTAGTTGAAAATGTTCGCGATGAATGAAATCAATCATTACCATTTCATAAAATTGTGGTACTAGTACAATACAATTGTGTTGAAAATATTATCTTTATACCAATAATTGACAATAATTGACGTTAAACAGATAACGATAAAAAATTCGACATGTTTCTTATTTATTATTTTCTTAAAAGAAATAAATGTAAGGTTACTATTGAAATGCACCCAACAAAACACCGAAAAGTAATTGTTTTAATAAGTTTAATAATCACCGTATTAATTATTATAAGTCAACTTGAATGTGTAAATAGTTGTTATGAATTTCAAATGATTCGAACAAAAGCATCCGTTAGATTTGGCTCACAGAGTTCAACTGAGGCGTGTTTGTAAATTCGAGTAGAATCTTTATCGCATGTGGGTGTGATTTAAAATTAATGCAAATTTGTAGCGCCACATAAAGAGGTTTTCGGACAAAATAAATCCGACCTTTTTTCTTTATTATTAATTTACGACGTAACTGGGCAACTAATATTTTTTTTTTCTTCTGTAAAAGGTGTGTAAAACAATGATTTCGGAATACCTTAAGTATGAACATTTTATCACCAATATTAAAGTAGATATTTTACATAAAGTAGCAGTAGGGGTCGTTGACTCCAACCATCAATGAGTGAAGGTTAAAAGATAAATTATGAATTTTGATATGTCTGATGCAATAATAACTATTGTACAATACTTGTTTTTGTTATCATGACAATCTTTTCTTAGTTTGAATATTTTTTTGCCATATAAAATCTATTGACAAAAAACGTTATTCAAAGTGACACGGAAATCAGTTAATCGAACAATACGGCTGTCCAATTTCAAAACCTATTAAGACATGTTCATTTCTTACATTCCACTGATAATAATTTAACAATTTTCAATGTTGAGTTCACTTATATTTGCACTGATTTCAAACTCAATTTCGACTGCAGTGTATGTAGATCTATTAACATAATTTCGAAAAAAATCCAGATACTAGGTTTTAAAATTGTGCAGTCAAATATTTATATTCATACAAAATTGATATTATGTCCTCTACACGATGTGAATAGTTGTATGAAATCCCATTGTATCTAAGGTAGAAAGGGAAGTTTTAATAAGCTCCAGTTAACCGAGTAAAATAAACTGTGTTTTGGTTTTCTTGAAAACAAGTGATAAGTCGGTTAATCGGCATCGGTTTAAGGCGGGTTGGAAGCCCCAGTGTAAGTTAAAAAAAATAAAAAAGTTAACTATTAATACTATTTTAGGAATCGCGATCCTAACTTGTATAATTACATAGATTTGTCCACGAAGCCGGTTATTTTTCTGTTCTGTATTTCCTCGGTCACTGCTGAATATTGATATCATTTTATTGTACTTTGATTATGCGATGCTCTCAGTAGCTTTACACTATGAATTACTTGGACGAAGTCTTGCGAGCGTGAGGCGGCGAGGCGGCGTTTGGCGCGCAAATTTTCGTCACCTCTCACGTAGGACACCACATTGGCGGAGAACGATTTATATTTTCGAGCTACGCCGAGTCGCCTCACGCTCGCAAATACTTCGTCTACCTAAGACAGCCCGTTACACTCCGCCTTCCAATCAACCGGTATGAAATCTTTCATAGCTTCTGCGAACATCGTGAGTGTGCAAGGACTTTCACAAGCTGGTAATTTTAACAAATGGGGTTCTTCATTATATCTGTGAGAGTACAGCACCTGGAAATAGTTTTCATAAGATATTATACAATAGATTTGACATACATCAAACCTTCGATTTATACGGTAGATTGGTGTTACCTAAAACGAGACGTAAACTCTGTATAAAATAGAAGAAGATATAGCACTAATAAATTCTAAAGATAAACTCCAATCTTAAAATAACCACTTAAAATGTCTTGATATTAATGATTAGACTAGGCCGAGGGTGCTCAACCTTGTTGGGGTCGGATGGTACTTTAAATCTAAATTTTCATGGCGATCGATTTCTAACAAGAATCGTATAAGAAATTCTGTTGATGCTTTTTTTAGTTCTTTAACTTAACTAGCGAAATTGCTTGAAAAAATTTGTCAAACAATACCACAAAAAAGGGTCCCTAGTTACTTTGACCAGTTATCCGTTTCATTCACAGTTATCAATTTGTCCGAAGACCGGTATATTATTTTTTTCAACCGTGGTTGTAAATTTAAAATATGAAAATCATAATTATTTCCAAAATTACTAATCGTAATTTGTATCGACCGGCGCACCCTTGGACTAGGCTATGAAAAAAATTCACCAGAGTAATATTCGATTTTCTCATATATTTCAGATTGCCAAGACAAGTGAGTTTGACCCAAGTTCAATATCATTTTCACGAAGTTGAGCGACCACAGCGATGCTCTCCTTACATGCAGTTAATCATTATGGGATTGATTTGTTACTTTATAATAAATATACTTAACGTATACTCGGGTTTATTTACGTATTTTGAAGAAGTTGAAGTTAGGAAGAAGACTAGATTTGCAATTTTTTTGGAGTATTTTAATATAGATTTAGATATGTATGAGTCATAATGAAAAAAATTCTGTAAATTTTGTTTTTCAGTCGAAATTCAATTCTATAATAATTATATTGTAAAATTTCTGTAGCAATAATATTCATGTATTATATTCAAGCTGCGGAAGTCTTCAAAAATATATTGTTACTATCGCTAAAAGATTTTTTACCGTGGAGAAAGTTGTATTGCTTCTTATTTATGTGATCGTAGTTAAAGTTTGTTGAATTGTATAAATTATTCCTATTTCAAATTTGGAGTGGCTCAGCCGTAGCAGAGAAAATGTAAAAAATCAGAACAAGCCATTCATACTGTTTATGAAGTGCCTACTGCGAAGCGGCCAGCCGACAGAGCGTATGGGCTATACAATGTGCTATAATTTGTAATAATTGTTTATTTGAAACTGATGGTAAGTAATTACAGTAGAATCCCGATGTATGATTCATCGTTCCCTATCATATGTCAACCTTTTTGGATTCTTAACTAAGAAAGACACCGTGTAGAGGTTGGTGCTTATCAACCTACGTTTTGAAACAGTTACACTGAGCTACTGAATCGCCGCATCGAAACGATAACTCGAGCTGAGAGTTTTTCTTATTATTGAACCACTTCGGCAATGGATATATCGGCAATGGTCGTATTGCATAATCAAAATTTAAAAAGTCTCAACAGGGTAAACCATTCTACGTCTATTAAATCATAAAAAAACCAAACATTTCACAAGTGAATGAAACTCTCCAATAGCCCCTTAACTATCCAACTTATAAAATAATGAAAACAATACAGAGAACTATGTTAATTAGTATAAAATAAAAACCGTTTTAGAAACAAGTTTTTGGTCCTCCTGAAAAGTTGATAAAATGGACATAGATTACGATTAGCAGCCTCTTGGGTACAGATATTATTATGTATGTAAATGTTACCTTAACTTCAGATTCGTCACTGCCCGGTATTGCGTGTAATTCAAATGTCAAAGATGCTGCATATTCAGGTAGCAAATATTCCGTGAAACCTATTGTGTTCCACATAGCCACTAGTGTTGTGTCGTGCCCAGAATAAAGAAACATTTTTCTATTTGGTGTGAGGTGGCCGGAATCTTTCAGTTTCATGTTGGTAAGGATATCGGATAAAAGTGGACCTGAAAAGAAAAGCGAAAAAATATTAAAAAACTTCAGGGCTTTAAAATTGTGTTAATAAATAAACAGTATTTTTTATTGGGTTTGGTTAACTTTGTGAAAATCATTTTTGATATTTGTTTTGAAATTCAAAGCTTTGCTTTTTACACTTGTGTAATTATATGTGACACGTATTTCATCAAATTCAGAAGCATCCTCAGATTAAATGAATTCTAAATAATCTGCAGTCGAAGATGTTACTCGAAGAGATAAAACATGTCGCACGCAAAGAGTTTTTTTAAATTTTATATAGAAATATGTGACAACTCTGTTTTTTGTAATTGTGTTATACTTATAATTTACGAATTATTCCATGACACGTTTTTAGTTAGCTGCAAACTGACAAGTATTCCAGTCAGATAAATTTCAAAACCAATATGTTCGATGGACTGCAGAAATTTATAGTTAATATTAATAATAAAATTGCTGACGTAGTACAATGGAATACAAAGTTATGAATCGTAATTTTTATATTGGCAAGGGAATCAAGTAATTTAAAGCACGATAAATGTGTCACCTGATCGTAATCTTTTCATAGTAGTATCATGAGTATTGAGAAGGAAACTCTTGCTGGCAATTTCTTTCATCCCGTCGGGAAAGAAGGCAGCTGTCCATTTTGGTAGAATTAATCCATTCTCTTTTTCGACTTGTAGATAGTCGTATAACCGTTCAACTTTATGTATTGTATCTATGGTCTCGTTGCAATGCAAAGTTAAGTCGGCAAATAATTGTTTGTGCTTTTTATATATTTCCTTCACCTCTGGTGATGTTTTAGTTTGATTGTCATGTTGTTTTAATAGATCACACGGTTCCCATGCAACTATAAGCTGTAATTTGAAGAACGGTTTTAGTGTCATGACAAAGCTTAAAAGAGAGATTGCAAAGGCTGTGACAACGAATAGTTTTGAGGTCTCTGTGGGAATACACGGTCCGCCGTATTGTGAAATGTGATAGTTCAAGTGTCCGGCAAATTTAGACGATGAGTCATCATCTTCACACAATGACAGTCGCCAAATGTGTTCGACATGCCGTTAAAACCTTTTCAAAAAGACTGTGATGTTTTTCTGTGAGATGATAATAATTAGTTATATCGATTCATATAACCGTATAAAACAAATTTATGAAAAAAATCTGTTGATAAAACTCCGAAATACTGCTAACTCCCTCATTGAACAATATATGACTCTGAAATCAACGCATATGTTAAAATGTGGCTAATACAACATTTTCCAATCAAAAGGTCATTTTAGGCCAAAATGTCAGTTAGAACCTTTTCAAAGTAAGGTAACGTAGTCATGAAATTTATAACAGTTATTATTGTATTAATATTATCTTAAAATAATAGTAACGAAAACTTAATTTTCTGTGTGTGCATACTGATCCACTAAGTGAGACTACGAAATACACTAGACCCCCCACTAGATAACACAATTGTGAAAAACTCGTTTTTTATTCAAACTTGCAACTGCTGCTTGATTGCAGGTTAAAATACCCCTGCGCCACATGCGTATCATTTGATGTTGTATGAATATATGGTAGCCGAAATAGCCCGCTGCGAGATAGTTCGCCCCCTTATCTATCGTGTTATCGGGGAGTTTTGTTTCGTGATAGATATCATTTGAGCTAAATATTACTAGAGATTGTGTCTGAATGGTATTACTGTAAGGTAGTGGTCGATGTCGGATCCGTGGTCCAGCGGTCAACGTCGTCGGCGTCGGTTAAGGATCTCACTGGCTCGAATCCCATTATGGATAGTTTCATAAATTAATTTTTCAATCGATTTATGGATTTCTGTTCAAAGGTATAGATGTTTTTTGCGATGTCTAAAATTCCCTCCCACCCATTCGATCCTAAAGCGGGGCTAATTGAGAATTTAAGTAAACAAAGAAAGTATAAAATAAAGGACTTACTCTATCTAATTCTATTGGTACTGAATATACTGGAATTGGCTGCCATAATATATTTGAATTCCACATATCTTTTGCAGTGGGCGGATACAATCCGGCTAACAGAGAAGAAGCGCTCATTAGCGTTCTCCCCACATAGCTGCTTCTAACGTAAATGTCATTTTCATTAAAGTCGTCAGGTAAATAATTTGAATAACGCTTACGTATATTTACTCCCAATTCATAAGCTTGCTGCTTGCCTTTCTGTAATAAGAAAATTTGTTTTGAAAATTGTCAGAATGAAATGATTTGTATAATTGAGTTTTGCTTATTTTTTTATAAATGTTATAAACAGGAATACACAATAGGATTGGTGGAAACCTTTTACACGATGCAGCGACTGCTCTTCGATTTCTTTTAAATATACTAATATAGCAGGAGAAATTTAGTGTAGAAAGGACTAAAAAAATATACAATCAACAAGAATCAGTAGTGTCTAATTAGACTGGCGAAACTTAAATATAGATTTTTGAATCTCTCGTATTATTTTAAAATTATAGGCGAATTTTCTTATGGTAAAGCATTGAAAGCTTTTATTATTGATAAATTGTGACGTTTTCTTCTTTACAGTTCAGAAATGTTACATGGGGATGCTGGTGTGCCTCTGGTTTCACATTTTCTCTGGTTATAACACTTGAAATAAAAACCTTCAACGATTTTTAAGCATCGAGTGAAAGTTTTTTGCTGGTCATACGTCTCTTAAGATAAAAAAAAAAACTAGATAATTCGCAAATTTCACAAATATCAGTGACATCAAAAGAAAAACTAATATTTGCTCCACACTAAAGAAAATAAAGGTTTCATAAGGTTGTAAACGTATTTCTTGCAAGGTCTTACATTCGTTAATGATCCGAGAGGTTGATCCCATTTGTAATTTTTATGTGGATCACTGTTGTATGTTCCACTTGGCAGCCTGGAACCATGGCGAAATATCTACAAAATATAAATGATTGAAATTTTATTAAATACATCTCTTTTTTTTGGTTCAAATTAAAGTTAGACATTAATTAATATTAGGCTCTGTTAATACTTAGTAGAATGACATTGCATATATCATGAAAATACATTTTATGTTTTTCTCACGTATTCTTCAGTTTATTTAGACTGATCAACTGATCAGAATGTTCCCTTGCTAAGCGAAACCGGCTCTAGTTTATTCATAAAAAAATACTGTACTGCTAATAAGCTTTATTATATTCAATATAATTTCAACATGTTGAAAATAATAAAGACAAATTTAATATTAATTTCGGTGCACCTTAAAAAACATGAATTATACCTGCATTACATAATATAATGAGTATATCAATGATGGGTCATGAAATGAAAACGGAAAATAATTTTCTTATCCACTTATAGTGTAAATAGTAAAAATAAATAGTCGAAGATAATTGTTTCACCGATATCAACGAGATGTCACTATGAGCGAGGCATAAACAAATGATATTAAAATTTATATACACATCCTGATTGGCAACACTTACGATACTTGTAAGTTTCAGAGTGCTGTTTTCACTAATTTTCGGAGATGCGGATGCAAACACAGCATAGCCAATCAGACAAATGTATACGGCGATTCCTGAAGACATGAACGATGCTGTCATTTTTCTATCAATTTAAGCGAATATTTAGCATGAGCACTAGAGTCATGACTGGCTTATAATATTTTTTGGCGTATTAAATATTGAGAGAAAAATAAAGATTTTACCATCCAGGTACCTGTGTCGAATCCTTATCAGAAAAATATTTTTTCGCATTATTCATATAATAATTCTGTTCATTGTCATGTATTTTGGGGTGACCATACTACGTTTTTGAGCGAAAATTTAATTTGTAATATCTATAAAGGTGTGACGAAAAGAAATTTTCTCGACAACTATGAAAACTGTACAGGCACATTCCAAATTTTAATGATTTGTTATTTTTTGAGTTACCTATGTAAATATGTATATTTTCATAAAATAGAATGGTTTATATTACAAAATTTGAATGTTATAAATTCCTACGATTACAGAAAAATATTTTTTATATGTAGATATATAATTTGGTGCACCCGAAAAGTATTTAAAAAAAAATTCTTTACACATCGCTCGGGCTGGCCTCATGGTGTAAGAAGTATAGGTGAGCTGGATCGTTGTTTTTGTAAAATATTTGACGAAACAAATTTTTATTGTCACCAAAACACTGTTGTAAACATAGTAGATTGTAATTTTATAAGCATAGAATGATGTCACAGATACAAAAATGGCGACTAAGATTTTGTATCCAGCTCACCTTATACTTCTTACACAATGGGCTGGCCCCTTTTTCAATGACATGCGCGGCCGATATACTGTTTTATGTCAGTACATGAAGTCTTTTTTCCACACTCAATCATTTACCTTCAAAGATGAGAAGCAGCTTTATTGAAGAAGATTCGGCAGTACATTTCTTTGGAAAAACCAAAAAACAAAAATTAGTCTGACGCTCTGACATAAAAACTTTTATAAATATTATTAATATTAATTTTATTTAAATGTCCTGTTTTTATGTTGAATAGATATTCTTACAACTTGTATAAGATATTATATGTTTATTAAATGTACTTATCCAAATTAAATTATTATAATTAGGAATCGGCACGGAAAAAGGTTCAAAATAAATTTGGCTATATTTTAAGATGTAATTTGTATGTGTTATTATTTTATTGGCATCCCTGTTCTAGGGTAACTAGTGAGGAAAATCCACTTATAAAACATAGTTATTTTCCCGTCGACCCTCTTTATACAAGTAGGCATTCTTTTAGTCCTCTAATGCAGTGCTCCACAACCTTTTTTCATCCATGGCACACCAAAGTACTCATAAATATTTCGCGACATACTGCAAGCCAAAAAATGTAAATTTCATAAACAAAACCAACAATTTATATATTTACTTTTATTTGAAATAGTGGCTAATGTATTTTTTATTATATATTTGTTTAACCAAATCCAAAAAAACCTTTCCGTTTTCTTGCCCGGGGCGGTCCTTGAGTTTGCCGCTACCCCCACTTTTGCTCATAAAATTTGCTTGCGACGCAAAAGATTGCGCCGTAGGCAGACAAATTTTATGTATAAATATAATTGCTTGAAAAATATGTACTATATTTTTACAATCCTGACAAAATTAATATTTTTTTCCATGTACGCTCCCAATGTGGAGCATATGATCTCCTAATAGAGGTATCTCAACAGAACTTTTCTATGAGAACTATTTGTTACTCAGTTGCTCAACCTCTCTTTATCGAAGAGAGTAGGGATAAAAGGATAGGGCTAGGACAGTACTAGTGGTTAGCTAATCGCTCTCGCTACGCCCCGTGAGGTTGGGACGGGTGGGTGAGGAGGGAGTTTTAGACAACACAAACACACAATTTATGAGAACTGTCCGCACCGGGAATTGACCGCGAGACATCCGTAGCCGTAGCTCACAACGCAAACAACTGCGCCACGGATGCCGCCAATATTAATATGGAAACACGAAATTATTTATTTACAGTACATAAATAGATATTGTACATAAAAACGAGAATAATTTAAACGGAGATTTTAGCAACCGAGTGTTTTAATTTTTTTCTGATACATATAAAAATACTCGATTTTTTAATTTATTTGATTACGCTGCGGCACACCTGGGATTGTCTCGCGGCGCACCTGTTGCGGAGCACGGCTCTAATGGTTCTCCTGCTATGTCGGTCCTTTAGTATGAGGACGTCCACAAGAAAAGACGCTAGGTCAGTAAAGTAATAGTTAGAGGGTGAGTTTTAATATAATACATAATGCAATTCAAGAAATAAACATACCAAATGGAACGTATGGAGATACATACTAAGAGTTTCTATTCACTTGACGTGGTTCCATTCAACTTCGGGATTAAATTATGTACCAGTTACAAAACGACGAGAAGGAAATATTATTAACAATAATTACTTGCAGTGGAATCGTTTAAGTGGTGAATAGAATACGATATGGGGGCATATGAAAACAAATTTGTGTGTGCATTTTTCTAAGCTATGAGTAGTATCTGACAGAAAACAGAAATGATGTAAGCATCACTTATTCGCAGCGGAAATGGGCCCAAGAATAAATCCATATGAAAAGATTTCCACTAGCTGAACGCGGTCAAATTCTTTGGAGATAATACTATGAACATATATATATATATATATATAAATGAATGTTTGTTTGTTTGTCCCGTATGCGTTCCTATACTATTCATTCGATTGCGATGAAACTTTGGTGAGTTGTTGTACGCATACCCGCGAAGGTTTATGAGAAAAAAAAATAATCTCAAAATAAATAAATAAAAAAGAATCAAATAGATACAAACAGCAACATTTCAGTTCGTGTGTGACATAACAAGTGGTATTAATTGATAAATTCCAATTGCTGGTTAAACAGAAACTTTAAAGGGGAAGATGTACTGTAGCCACGCATCCCAATGATTCCGACGGATATTCCAGTCAAATTCAAACGTCTGCAGTTTCCGGTGTGACTCGAATTTGCAATCACCATCAACAAAACACAGAGACAATCGCTACTAGTGTGTGGATTAAATTTGGAAAATCTATGCTTCTCACATGGAAAACCTTCTGATTTATTTGTGTACCAGACGGAAACAAAAAATATTGTGTATCCAAAAGCACTTCAATAAACAGAATTAAAGCGTAGACACTTTCTTTTTTTGAGTGGCATTGCAACGCATGCCGGGGATTCGCTAGTATTTTATAAAAATGCTGAAATATTTTACGTATATATATATATTTAAAACATCTTTACAGATGCAATCATCCTTCGATTAACACTATAGATTCGCCATTAAAAAATTAAAAAGTAAAATCAAGAGTAACATAATATAAAATGGAAGATTTGTTTTAAGCATATCATATTTTTATTATTCATTATGTATTAAAATATGGTACACCGGATAAATAAAGCCTTATCAGTATAATATAATACATTATATTAGTTAATAAGACACAATATATATCTTTTATCTTGTATATTATTCACTTGACAGTGAGGAAACATCAACGAGGTGATACAATTTAAAAGATGTTAAGCCAAAACCTTACCCGTGTAATACAAAGTATGGGCACAACTATTTCACCGTGTAAAATCAAAAACATACCTATTAAGCGAGAAGTGAATATAAATTATTATCAACGTGAAATTAGTAGTAATTAGCAGCAATTATTAAATAATACAAGTAAAATAAAGTACATTTGAAATACCTCTTTGTGACTCGTGTTAGAATTTTCTTCGCCATTTAAAACTGACAGGACTCTAGTTCTGGAAGCCGTTTTATGTTGGGAGTCTGTACTTATAAAGGTTCTAGGAAAAACCGTACAGGAAAAAACGGCAAACAGAGTAGAAAAAGAAATATTCTTATTAAAAATACTTCTAATCTTTTCATAAGTTTTTTAAAATGTTAGAATCAGATTTTTCATTTTGAATAACGTCATATAATAATATTCTGAAACTTAGAATGTCCGACGACGAAAAATTCATTTGTTGCGTTCTGGCCGATGACGTTGGATAGGTTCTGTGAAATTTCGATTCTTTGTTCTCTCAAATGAAATCTCAGCTCCCATTTCTGTAGCTTAGGCGTAAACTCTACAATAGTATTTGAATCTAAAAATATTTTCTGCATTATAATATATATATGTAGCGGACGATCATTTTAAGCATGGTGCTACTTTAGCGTGCAGTCTATTTTTACTTCCGGGTCTGAAGCCATTTGGTTTAATCGCATACCAACAGACTGTTTTTTTTTTCCGATTATTGTAATAATTTATTTTTTCTGCCGCCATATAATCTTGTTAAAATATTTTTACCAAAATGTCATCAGCGCAGACGAAAATGCAGTTAATTTTTAAGAAAAAAAATTCTTGATATTGTAGACACCATAAAGCCTTGTCGCAGACGTGGCAGTGATATGGGGAAAAAAAAGAAAACTTGACAAAGGTGGTTCAGATTATATGGCTTTCATGTAGTAATTATGTACCCAAATAACCAATAAGAGCCCAGATTCGTAGGCACCTAAATTTAGACGCGACAAGTTACATACCAATCATAGTGAAACCTTGTAAATTTTGTGTAATTATTTTATGCATTACACTACGATTTAAATTTACACATCAAGCAACAATGACGAGAAATATATTCGCTTTAATGTTATTCAGGATTTTTTCAATTCCCCCTCCTTCCCTCATATCCTGTTATATAAAAAAATCTAAATCATTCTTCTACTATTGTTGACCCATGTACTAGGCGAAATCTTTTAGGAATGAAAGCTATTTTCAATATTCCTGGAACCGAATAGCAACGAACCACAAAGCTTACTTTAATATACGGCTAGAATGTATATTTGAAATAATGCAACTAAAATAATTTCAAGATTAAAATAGTTTGTCACCATAAGCATCCGCAAATATTAACATTCATTGCACATCATATTTAAATATATATAATAATTTACTGTCATAAAATTAAAGACGTTTCCAAGATAGTACTGGAAAAGTGTCTCAATTAGTGTTTACTTGTGTTTTCTTGTTTAATCTGTCTCAAGAAACTCCCTCCAGTACTTTGTGAAAAATTCGTTTTACAATAAGATAATTAAATTTACTTGACTGCTTCAAGTCATTTTCATTTCCAAGATGTTCATTTTCTTCGAACGTTCTCACCGTGTACATGAGTGAATGTCATTTCGATAAAGCCACGGGTAATGTCCACATATTGTCCTCTGATAGACAATACTCTCCACCGTAAAGGTATATTTTTAACGCCAAAAAATTGACCCACGTTCTTCTTTACTTCACTATTTTTGAAAAGATATTAGAGTGTAGTGTTTTATTATAGGAGTAAATAAGAATTCATATAGTTGGTTGTTGCATAAAAATAACATAATATCGTAAAGTGTATTGACCATTAAAATAAAATATTTTTAAAATACATAATCCATTCAAGTGTTTTTGTCTTCAGCTGAAAATGGAAAAAGGTCGCAAGAAACATTAGTTGTCACTGATAATTTTGAATAGGTCTCATAAAATACATTTCAGATAATCGATCAAATGATTGACATTTTTACCAAACTGTGTGCTCCAAAGAATCAAAAAATACGTATATTTGTCTCTTGATACTTATTGTTGTTTTTGAACAGTTCAATTTTATACGTGCTTCAAATTTAATTTCAATGTCAAGTGTAGAATTTTGTACTTGGAATTCAACCGTTGTCATGCAATAAATTGAAAAGAATTTTAGTTAGTGTTCCAAATTCGAAATGCAATAGGTATCGCTAACGGAGCAAGGACATTTTTGTCCTGGCACTAGTGTTGCAAAAAACCCGGAAGTTTTAAAATGGTGGGGAAAAAACATGGAACATTGGAAATTATCTCTTTAAATTATTATATTTTTCATTGTTTTTTCAACATATTGTGTCCAGTTACACATATAAATATATGTGTCTCACTAAGCTTAACTTCTTTCCGTTAATATTTTGTGTTGGCATCCAGTATACATAGATGTCATAGGTGATATTGAATAATGTTCCTTATTTCTATATATATCATCGAACTAATAACTCACCGTATCCTAAATTTGTGGTTGGTATACGTAAAAAATGTCACGCTTTAAGTGTTTCCAAATGCTAAAAATGATAAACAGTATCATTAATATTAATATATATTATATTTGTTTTTTTTCCCAATTTTTCCATTCGAATTTGCCTCGCATCACTAGCTGGGATACATTTCTCGCTCAGTGGTTCTCATGTGCGGCTACGGTGGCCGCATGCGGCCACCAGAGAATTTTTCTGCGGCCACCGACGGTTCTATAGTAATAAATATTGATATTAAAAAAATGAGTTATATAAAATAAATATGACATTTCTTTATTAGTATTGCATAATATAATATTCTTTTACACTTTTTTTTAATGAAACAAAATTTTTTTGTACTACTTCCACGTGTTTATAATTATCAGGGTCGGTTTCGCTCATTTCGAGCATTATCAACTGATGATGTTTCAAACAAATTGTGTTTTATTTTTCAAATACAATGCCTTTCCACCAAGAATTGACAGTAAACACCTTTAAACTGATACTATTATACACCAACACACACACTCTTTCTCGTTCTGCGCATTGCGGACAAGGGCAGTGTTGTGCTATGCCCTAAAAACCGATAAAACAAGACATAATTATCATAAAACGTAATATTAAATAATGTAGTTATTCACGACCAGCCATAATTTAGTTCCTGACAACAAATACCTATAAATATTCGTATTTTAAATACTTCTTATTTATGTATCTTATATTTAAATTTATCATTTAGAGGTAGACAATTGAGCGGGCTTAATCTTTTATCCACGAGGCCTTTCAAATTCATATTATTATTAAAATTATTATCTTATTGATAAAAAAATTGTAGAACTAAATACTTTGTTATTTTATCCTATTCTTATTATTATAAATTTATTTTTATACTGTTTTAGATAGAAAATTCAGAAATTTATGGCTGTTATTAATGAACAATTTGATTACAATTTAAAACGAGTTTGGGCTATATAATTTTAGACATTCGGTACCTAGATAGTAAAATTTATTAATGCAGTTTTTACTAGAAAAACTTCGGCTGTTAAAAACCAGTAAATTGAGGTAATAAAAAATAATAATTATTATTGTTGGCAAGTTTGTTTATTATTCTAATGGCGTAATAGGTTTTTTAATTAAAATTTTATTTTTATATATTTTATATTTACTATAAAAAAGAAAAAAAAACTTAGGACCTAACAAACCCATATTTGAATCTTTTTATATATCCTTCAAGTGCACGTCCACTCTCAGTAATAAGAATATGGATTCTGACAGTTATTTATACAACAATACGGTGAGAATATAAACGTAGTTATTTCTACAAGAATTATAAGATTTGGTTGATAGCTATTTCGGTTTCACGACATCGTTAGAACTATGTTTAAAATAATTTTAATTTATCTTTTAATAACTCATAACTACACGAAAAATAGTTAAAAAACAGTTATGATGATCGCGTGAAGCTGAAATAGCTATCACCCAAACCTATAATACTTATAGAACTTCTTATACCTTATCATAATGAAGTCAAACCATGTTAATGCTAATTCGATTGCTTAATATAACCTTTAAACAAAAGACGTATTTGATGAGAACTTGCTGTGAGTGAGTAGGGAGTAGTAAAACCTAACTTTTTTTTTTAGTGACAGTAAGGGTAGGGTGGTGATAGTAATCAACTTGTTTCGAACTAATTGCTCCCTTTATTAAAGATGAGAATTTCAAATAATTCTGATTATTATTTTTATGAATGTGAATACTATTTATTGATGTGTTTTCTCCCATTGTGGTGTATAATGCACTCCTAGTGGAGCCTGTGGTGCAGATACGTTCATTCGAGTCGTATCACTGCGCAGATAACTGAAATAACTGGTGGTTCAATCTTTTTTTGATTCTCCGCAATTCATATTCAGTCTACCAGCTACAAAAAGTCATAATTTTACTATTTGACCCTAAGATAACATTGTGACTTTTGTCACTGTTACATCGAGACAATTTGAATGGAATATATTTTGTTCAGACATAACTAAAAATATGGGACCGATTTCGTTAACCTACTAAACATATTCCATTATTTTCAAGGCTAAGAAATCCCACCAAGAATTAACTTTACAAATTTTTAACATACTTTTTATAAACTCTTTCATAGTTCACTCGTTTCCTTGTAGAATGGGACATAAATTTATTGAAATTATCAGTTGATAATGCTCGTGATCAGTGAAACCGGTCTTGATCATCATGGAAGTAGTACAAACAAATGGTGTTTTATTTTTAAAAATATAATGCCTTTCCACCATGAATTGACAGTTAACACCCTAAAAGTGAATAAAATTGATTATTTTTCATTAAGAATGAAACGAAAATACACTAACATCAATATAACTGGCATTATATATTTGTAAAATAAAGATTTTTAATTGTATTTAGGAAATTAATTAACACAAAAAATCCCAAGCTCATCACAAAACCTCCATTTATTTAATGTTAAATAGATGCTTATTTTGTAATAAAAATGTCAGGGCCCTGAATGAGTTTTCTGTTCGTATCTCCCATCGCTCGGGCCGCATTGAATTGGCCTAATGTAATGTTATGGGATGTGGGTATATTGTCGCCGAAGGGCCTTTTGCATATCAGCGGCAAGCAATCGCCTATATTATAAATATAACACCGAGCTACTATTTTAGATCTCTGCATATCCACGTGCAAAAGGATGGGATAACCTTATTACAAAAGAATTAACTAAAAGAAAAATGATTACTTTTTATAAATTATTACAGTCATCAACAACTAATATTTCATTAGGTAAAAATTCAAGAGTTGAATTATTTAAACGGAGAAGATACAAAGAAAATTATAATTACTCTCTATACATGTCATTACTGAAATATGGAGTATTATGCCGTTAGGTCCAATTAATTTAATATATAAAAAAAAATGTGGGTTTGTTCGTATCTTATGCACTGCCATACCGTTCATTCGATTCCGATAAAACTCTGTCAAGTTATTGCTTGCACTTGCGTGAAGAACATAGGCATAGTACAATCAGGACCGGCCCGACCCGAGTCCGACTCTCAACGTTTTAATTTTTAACTTATTATATATAAAAATTAATTTCAGAATCCAGATATATCTAAAATAAAGAATCGAATTCGTACAAATAGCGAAATCTCGGAAAAACTTCTGATTTATCCGTGTACGCACCAGAAAGAAAAAAAAAAAATATTGTGTGTCCAAAAGCACTTCAATAAGCAGAATTAAAACACAAACACTTTCTTTCTTTGAGTGGCATTGCAACGCATGCCACTAGTATGCGTTCCTATACCATTCATCCGATTGCGATGAAACTTTGGTGAGTAGTTGTACGCACACCCGCGAAGGTTCCTGAAAAAAAATGAGATTAAATTGAGAGGCAGCGCTGTATAGGCAAGTATCGACTTTAAAGATTTCAATATAAAAGTAATATTATGTCAACATCGGTCATAACATGGACTCCTTACTGGAAATACGTCAGATAGTCACTCGAAGATTCTTTTTAAAGTGGGTAAGGATTTATGTTATCCCTATTGAAACAAAGGAACGACTATAAGCATTCCGGTGTCAGTGGCATTTGGTGGAATTTTCTGACACTAATTAAAATACCCACAGATGGTGTGTACCTGTAATATAGCCCAGATTTTCAGAAGATAACCCAGAGACAGTAATTTTTGTCCCAATAATATACACGCAATCAAATACATTCATTTTGAAGCGCTGATATTATATGAGGAGTATTATATTATATAATATCCAACAAGATGGGGCACCCCCACATTTTCCTTCGTGAGAATCTGGAAAACAGTTAAATTGGACGAAGAGAGAGAAGTCAAGAACGCCAACTGTAATAGAAAGCGTATAGTAAATTTCAGCTATGGCACTGGATTATGATAATAAACAACGTTACTAGGTGACAGCTCGAACGGAATGTCGACCGTTTGTACAAAATGTACCTGGTTTTATCCCCGATAGAGAGGGGTCGTTCCTTATCTAAGGGAAGATTTATCCCAGTTCAACGAATGGATTATAGCGGGCCGCCCGCGGCGTAAATATAAATGCAAATTTAAAAAAATAAAACACAAGTCATTTGTACATGCAAATGTTGCTCAAAGAATTTATCTCTAGTTCGTCGTAGGAAAATTCGCACACAAAGCCTACTGAATTTTCGTTTTCCTACGGTAAAATTTATGGACTTTGTTATCTCTCGACGCGGATGCGTTTTCTCTATTAGAAAACGTCGCTTTGTTCAGTTCGGGGCATCATAGTAGGGTGATAGAACGTACTCACGAACTTTCCTGTCGTGTCAAGTGATTTGCATGTTTATAAACTTACTTCATAATTATTCAAAATTTGTCTATTTTAAACACACCTGTTTGCATAAAATCGTCAAAATAAATAGTATTACAACATTAACTGTCTTTTCGTTCAAACTTTTCAAAATCAATCCCTTATTCAATTGCAATATGTTCAAGTTAGTACCTGCTTAAAGTGTCCATTTTGACCAATTTTATATGTTCATGCAGTTAAAGTATTGTTTTTTTGAAAAATATAAATCAGTATTGAACGATATGAAAAAATGTATTTCCTACTGTTTGAATATCAAAATTACAAAATTTAATAATTTCAACTCCCAGCGTGGAGCAAACGGTCTCCTCAAAGATCATTTCAACAGAGGTTGTTTACTAAGATTTGGTTGTAAGTTAACTTCTAAGGGCAAAGGAAGAATAATGGGCTAGGAACGCAGTAGTAAGGTATTCGCTCTATCTTCCACCCTATTTTCAGTATCGCATACATAGATGCGATGAAAATATCACATCTTTGCTTTCATATACATATCCATAAATCAACTGAAAAAATATTGTATGTATTTCCATTCAGTGATTCGAACCTTTGACCACCCAATAGCAAAGAGCATTGACTACTCGTCTATGGAACTAGGTAATTATCTAATACTACTCTAATAATCTTGTTTTTTTACTGAGATTTTTAACGCTTGAAAAATTAATGTGAAAATTACGTTATTTAACACATTTAAATCGAACTTGTTTCTAGTTCCGCTGTATAAAACGGTTTTCAAATATTTTAATCACGCTTGGATTTAACTTCGGGCATTATTTCAAATTATCTAGAAAATTATATTAATTTGGACATTGATAATTACAGCTGAAAGACTCAATCATAGCGGAAGTGGTCGTTTGAATACTTAACGCAACTTGCAAACGATTTATTTATTTACCGCTGTTTCTTACCATCACTGAAGTCTGAAGAGAGTATCTTAGCGTATTTTTTCCGCGCCTCCCTAACTTTAATTTTTTAAATCGATATAATAATATAGACGCGTTTTAAATAATAAAAACTTAATTAAAAAAACTGATAAATATAATTAACAAAATAATAACAAGATTTTGTGACGTAGCTAAGGGTTTTGCCTCCCCCCCACCATTTTTCCTCCAAAAATGATTTAATATTTAAATTGTGTTGGATTAAAGGTGTCTTAAAAATTACTTACTATTTATCTTAAGCCATAAACCGCGAACCTCCGTTCTCTATTAGACGAGAAGTTCTCAGCACTGGAAACCGAAAGTCTGAACAGACCAAACCGACAAGTGTGCTGCATAATTATAACCTTCAATATGTTATTTGTTAACCCAAATGACCGCAAAAGCAATTAAATAGATCTTTTATTTCCTTATATATAGTGTATCGAATGTCGTTATTACTGAAGTTCACTGTACACACTGCATATCACACATTAAAGACAAAGTCTTAAGACGGGATAATATTTAAAGATATGATAATGGTTTATTTTCGGCCTCTGTGGTCTAGTGGTAAAAGCTTTGCCCTAGCGATCAGGTGTGTCCCAGTCCCAGCTATAGGCGACAAATGGGCGGCTTAATTTTAAACTTAAATATATCGTATATAATTAAAGTAATCGCAAAGCAATTAAGTAAATCTCATATCTTTTAAAATATCTAAATATACCATTATTATCAGAATTGAAAATGTTATGAACTTCCACTCCGTATTGTGGATTTATTTTGCTAACTTTAGCACTCTACAGCATAATATATATCAGGGATGGCCAGTGAGTCGATCGAGAACCAATCCATCGAGATTATTTAAAATTGAATTTACGAGTATAATTATTTTGGATACATAAAATAATATATTGGGTAAGTGGATCCTGTCACTAAATCCCTTTAAAATAAAATATGTTTACATAAAAGAAAATAATAACATATTTGAAGAAGAAACTACTAAACTATGATTAGGAAAGATCACTCTCTCAGAATGGGTATCTTCAGCTTTATTATATCTACTATCTATTAGTATGATATTCTCAAAATGCTTTAGAAAATTTGGTTTTCAAATGATTTATTTAGCCTTGCTATTACCCCAAAAAGTTTGCTAGCACGCATAACAGTAGAAATAATATGCCAATGAAATGTGAAAGAAGAGTTAAACGTTATACCGAGATCATAGATGAATGTTTGAAAACTGGCAGACCACTTAACGCTGTCTAAATTGTGTTACCTACCGATTTTTTGTTTTTTACAATATTTCTTTTTGCAACTTATATATCCTCTCAATGCATGATTTTCTACTTTTAAATAAAATAAATAAATAATTCCATGCCAAGCCCAATACTATCTTGTCTTGCGTCTTTTACTTCACGTCAAATTGTAATTTCGACAATTGAGACCTTGCATACTTAGTTTTCTAACCATCTCAAGTTTGCATAAAACAATCGCCGACTCAAACCTCAGCAATGAAAGGATTCATAAGATTTTGTTTAGGATTTTTGACCCTTTCAACTGTCTTATATAAAACGAATAATTACTAAAACTCCGGCTTGCTTCGTTTGATTGCAAGTTAAAACCAACAACGAAATGTCACCACACATCCAATGGAAAAATGGAATATTGATAGGTAGTAAAATACCTTGGATATAAGAATAACTGGTAAAATCTTTTTCAGCTTTGCAAAGAAAAATAAGCAATACACGGGTTACGAGTGTTACGACCACATAAATTGATTTTTCATTCTATGAATTTGTGTTTTAAGGCAAATATGTCTATGATTTATTGGAAGCATTTCAATAAAGCCGTTCAACATCGGAAAGCTGCATTTATTTATTCAACTGTTTGGTTAGTGTTACATATTGTGACAGATATATTGTTATATCTGTTTAGTTAGAGTTTTCTAGTTTCTTTGGCAATTCTTCTAGATAAACTTGATTGAATTGCCGGATTTATTTATAAATAAACATTTTCTTACACCCACATATGAATTCATTATTTCATCTTGTATTTATTGCATATACTGATACATGTACTTCACATCAAAACTGATCACTCGGTTCAACAGAATTCGATAATTTACGACAAAAACCGACATTATTTCTTAACGACGCGGTGACTTTGTTATATTTACGTACTTCGCGTAAATTATCAGTTGAACATCATGAACGATAATGCAAATGTATATTCTATAATGACGAATAGTAATGCTTGCTGAGGTTTCAGGTAATACATATTTGATTCGATTCATTTTCGAGGTTCTACGCGCAATAAAATATAAAATCGTCAGATCTGCCTAAAGTGACAGATCTGACGTCTAAATATTATGGCGTAGACAATCTTGGAAAGAAGATAGAGCTCGATACATTTCCCTACCGACAAATGGTGAAAGCTGTTGATGTTGTATCTTCTAGCCATTTTTCGCTAGATGTCTCAACTGACCTTCTATGTTGGATTTATTGTGGTAAGACGTTACCGTTAAACTGTAAAATAAAATCACAAGTAACAACATTCAAATATGGTGGCAGGGTCAGTAGATAAGATAATGGTTCAGAAGGTAACAGTAGCGCGGTTAGTTTCTTGGTTTTCAAGATATTTTATTATACAACAAACAAAAAAAATATCACATTCAACGGTTTTTAGAATAAAACCTATTCAAAAAAACACATTGTATTTTATAAGGAATCGGCGGTAACTTGGTGGAAGTTCATTTTCTATATAAAATAAAAATTGATAACTTAGTTATTCCACTTGGTTTATCACTAACGTGACGCGCTTTGCATCTTCAAGAAGCATCTTTAGACTAACCATATCGCAAGGCTATTTATTTCTAAGGTAAACAATGACTCTAATTCCTACATTAAAAATAAAGGGTGGAGTGGGCTTTAATCCATTCTACTGGAGTAGAGAGAGGGGTAGACATAAACACTAGTAAATAACATTTTAAACAGAACAGGCGGCCCACCATTATTAAATTTATTTCCCTTGGGTTTTTCACCTCCAAGTACCAGTAATTGATTTGTACGTAGTCTATCAGTATTTATGTCTTACACCTCCCCCATACCTTCAGAAGAATGGATTAAAGTCCACCCCACCCTTTATCTTTTAATGTAAGAATTAGAATGATTGTTTACCTTAGAAATAAATAACCTTGCAATATGGTTAGTCTGAAGATGGTTCTTAAAGAGGCAAAACGCGTCACGTTAGTGATAAACCAAGTGGAATAACAAAGTTATCAATTTTAATTTTATATTAAAAACACATTGTGTTGCGAAATTACAACCATTTTCTAACCAACCGTGGTTGCAATTATAATGTCAATATAATGAGGATATCTAAAAAAAAGACTAACCAAAAAAATGATTATACCGGTTATTAAAATAACAATAATTTTATTGCAATCTCAACATTAAAATGACCACTCAAAATATTCCAATTTGTATAATAGTTCCGACCTTATGCATAAGAGGTGTCGATATATATATATGCATGTTGTGTATATATTATGTGCTAGTTAAAGAATATAAAAATGTTAACTCTCAATACTATAATGAAGATGGTTATTTTTTTGTTCTATATGTTTATATTTCCTTGAGTCATTGCTGAATATTGATATTCTTTTGCTATACTTCAATTATGCAATACCCTCAGAAGCTTTACACTCCGCCTTCCAATCAACCGGTATGACATCTTTCATAGCTTCTGCGAACATCGTGAGTTTGCAAGGACTTTCGCAAGCTGGTAATTTTAACAAATGAGGTTCTTCATTATAACTGTGAGAGTACAGCACCTGGAAATAAGATTTCAAAAGATATTATGAAATATACACTCATCCTTTGATTTATGCGGAAGACTGGTTTCACCTTAATCAAGACGTAAACTTAATACGAAATAGAAGAAAAAAATATATATATTCTGTAGATGAAAGAATAAATTTTTCTGTTTATCGAGTAAAATCTGAACCGTCCATATTATCACGGCACAAGATTTTGGCTATTTTTTAACGTTCACAACCCTTTCGTCTTCGTCACATAGCCTTTTACCCCCCTGTTTATATTATGTCACATTTTTGACACTCCTCCTCAAAACGTTAAAAAACAGAAAAAAAATGTTTTTTTTTTAAATATTTATTCTTAAATCCCTGATCGGTGATTTAGGTACATATAGTCGATCATGATGACGCTAGTAAAGACAAATGTATCAGTGATATTTTAAATATCATGTATAAGCAAAAAATAAAAAATAATTTTACGAGAAGTAAAATAAGACAAAAAATAGTATTCCTAAATCTTTCAAAATCAAATCACAAAATATAAAAGATGTAAACACGTTAAAAATAAGGATGGATCGAATATAAGTCTTAAAAGAAACAATGTCTGGCTTTTGAAAAATGATTCACTGTATTGTTGTTTTGGATAAACATGGTTTCATTTGCTGTTTTTTTCACAAAATCACTGTTTAATGCAGCTTTATTCGCATTCAAAATACGGTTTTATCTGCATTTAAAAAACCTTACGATTTTCCGTAAATCCATCAAAATTCAAATTAGAATAGTGTTCTACCTGAAAAACATACAAATTTTACAGTGCATTAAGGCCATTAAGGTTCCATCTGCATACATAATTAGCAATACCGAGTGAAGGAAATCACAGTCTGTAAAGCGGTTGTCTCTTTCATTCACGTCTATGGATGCATAAGTGTATTTCATTCACAAAGCTACATTTTCTGAAAACTTGAATTGCTTCTCCTGAACAGTTTTAGTTTTTGTAGACAGAACCTTGTTTACCCAAGGTGACGGTATAATGACTGATTGAAAGACTTCGCCGACATAAAAGTTTATAAGTGAGTCCCTATACCTTTGATAGCTATAATTAATATAATATCCAAGTTAAAGTGTGCATATTATTATTGATGTATGTAAATGTTACCTTTATTTCAGATTCGTCACTACCCGGTATTGCATGTAATTCAAATGTCAATGATGCTCCATAGTCAGGTAGTAAATATTCCGTGAATCCTATTGTGTTCCACATAGCCACTAGTGTTGTGTCGTGTCCAGAATAAAGAAACATTTTTCTATTTGGTGTGAGGTGATCGGAATCTTTCAGTTCCATGTTTGTAAGGATTTCAGATAGAAGCGGACCTGGAAAGAAAAGCGAAAAAAATATTCAAAAACATGTATTATTATAGTCCTGAGGCTTTATAAAAAATAATTTATGTTAAAAAAAAAATTAAAAAATATGTGATATTCCTGATTTTTTATAACGGTGTTATTCTTATAAATTGCGATTATTTCATGACATATTTTTTATTTTTAACCAAGACACAATGGAAAAATATTGACATTTTGAATCACAGTTCTTTTTCGAAAAACAATGGTGAAAGAGTATAACCTTTTTTTTTACAATGTCCGCTCCCATATCAGTGTGAAGCATATGACCTCCTAATGGAGGTATTTCAACAAAAGTTTTTCTACTTTCTGCATGTTACACAGTTGCTCAAACTCTCTTTTTCAAAGAGAGTAGGGATAGAAGGATATGGCTAGAATAATACAAGTGGTTAGCTAATCGCTCTCTCTATACCCCGTTTTCAAAACGGACGAGTGGGAGGGAATTTTAGACATCACAAACATTCATGCCTACGAACAGAAATCCATGAATTGATTAAAAAATCAATTTCAGAGATTTTTTCAAAGAATCTGGACATGAACCCGAGACAACCGTAACCGTAGCCAACGACGTTAAACACTGCACCAAGGAACCGATGTGTTTTCAGTACTTACATTCAGCTACATTCTCCGCTAAAACAATATTTTCGATTGATTTGGGGGTGACTTTACAGATTTTTTTTGCTAACACTAGGCAACCGGCAGTTTCGCGCAAAACTTACACGAAATCCCGCACATTTCGCGCACGAATCGAATTTGCGAATACATTGAGAAAAAAAATCATACGTTTATAACCATTTGAAGTAATTCCTTCAAACAAAGAAGTTTGGGAAGCGTACAATGTTGTGTATAAAAATAAAGAAACACTGATTCTAACATTAGAGTAGTATAGTGAAAAAATCAAATCAATCTTTGCATTTACGTTGACTCAACTTATGAAGACAAAATAAAATAAAAATCTGAAACACATAATAATGACTAACCACATGGCTTATGTACGTTTGACAAGTTTGCCGACAAAATTAATGTCATAAATAAGTCATTTTTATTGCATCCAGGAAACTTCAAACTGTGTAACTTTTTTTTGAACTCACATATTATTATATGTTAGTATTTATGCATTGTAGGCTATTCGAGAGTAATTTCATTGATGTACTTACCATTTTTTTCCGTATAAATTGAAAAATATTTTATAATTATAATGTATAACATATAACTGACACCACAAAAACAGTTTTTTTTTTAATTTACAAACACGTAATTACAGTGCAGGTAAGATAAGTGCCTAAAATAAATCGCGATCACGGAAAATAAGGATGTGTACTCTGCAAACGATATATCCACACTAAAATATATTCACATAATAATCCGGGATACGAAGCAACTTAAAATATTATCACAAATAATATTCTAATGTAAAATTTTCTGAAGCAATAAATATTATATTTCAAGGGTTATTTTCGACCGTAAATATAATAAATACTCTACACAAAAAATCGTGGCCTTTAATCACACCCTCATGAATAACATAACGAAAAAAATAATTCTCAAGCTGTCTGTTTCGAGTTAGCAGATTGCGATTCGTCGTGCACTGCGTAAAACCGCGCCAGCGCGGGGCCGGGTGCTAACGTAATACGACAATTTCCGCGGCATCGCGGGACCGGTTGCCTGAGTGTTTTAATATTAAAAATAAAATTGATTACTTTGTCATTACACTGGAATGGATTGTAATTATTATATAAACAAGGGAATCAAACAGTGTAATACAAATAAATGTGTCACCTGATCGTAATCTTTTCATAACAGTATCATGAGTAAAGAGAAGGTAACTCTCGGCGGCCACTTCTTTCATTCTATCAGGAAAGATCCCATCTGTCCATTTTGGTAGAATCAATCCATTCTCTCTTTCAACTTTTAGATCGTTATATAGCAGTTCGACTCTGAGTATTGTTCCTATGGTCTCGTTGCAGTGCAAGGTTAAGTCAGAAAATAATTGTTTGTGCTTTTCATAAATTTTCTTCACCTCTGGCGATGCTATGGCTTTATTGTAATGTTTTTCAATTAGATCACACGGTTCCTTTGCAGTTATTAGCTGTAATTTGAAGAGTAGTATTAGAGGCATGACCATGCTGTAACCCTTACAGCGTAAGCCTTTTTCGCACAAATTTATTTTCAGTCAATTGTTCTGTTAAAACGTTCACTATGGCTAAAAATAGATCAAATTCCACAGTAAAAAATGTAGAATTATCTAAATATATATATAAGTTATCCCAAATACAACAAGAAATAAACTAAACTTGTCGACTTCTTGCTAAAATAAATCAAAGAAAAAAAAGAAGCTGACAAATATTTAATCTATGACTTTGCCTTCGCTACGACTAGCCAGTCTTCATATACACCGCCAACACGCACAGAAGCAAGCTTGTAGCCGTATAAGTATGTGTAATACATAGGGCTGACGATTAATTCTGTGTATCGGCAGTTCAAAGCTGAAATTCAAAAGATTAAATATCGAGAGCTCTTTTCAAAAATATATTTCCTTGTTTTGTACTTGATATTTTCATCATCTGTTCCTTATTTCTCTACCTAAAGGTTTGAACTATTTTTTAAAGCATATACCCACAAATCCAATCCTTCTAGTTTGGTCAGTTAACACCTTAAAAGTGATTGTTTGTTTAATATAAATTCTAACTACTAACTGAAATAAAGTAAATTTGACTAAGAATGACTTTGTTAGTGTATGTATCTGAGATACCTCCCCATCATCATCAGCTCACCGAATGAAAGTCTTATTCACATATTGCATTTTTTTCCATGGAAATAGTAAAGTTTCGAGCTCTTCTAGGAAAGAGTTGATACACGTTTTCCAGATATTTTTTTAACTGCTTTACGACATGACGTCTTTAGAGCTTATTGCTACCGAGATTTGATGTCTAAGAAAAAGTCACAGAAAAGAGTTTGTTTTATGGCGTAACTGAAACCAAATTTTGTAATTTATTGAATATATAATGATTGTAATTGATATAAAGATTTTTGAAATATACCAAAAAGTTCGTTTCCTCCCACTTTTTCTGACTGATAGTAGAATTATACTAAATATGCTTATAAAAACATTTTTTTTTTTAATATATACATCTTTTAGCAAAAAAAAAAATTAAAAAAAATGATAATAATATATATATGAGGCACTGAGTCGCTAAACACGCTCTCGAAGGTTTTAAGAGCTCGTCAACCGCCTAAAACGAGGATCGAGATAGTGTAAAAAACGACATTTTTATGTTTTATGTTTGGACTTTTTTTGAATTGCCTAAGAAAATATATTTATTTGTATTGATGGAATACCCAAAGTGCTTTATCTTGTATATTTTTAAACACGCAGAATGAAATAGTTAAAAAGTTATTTGATTTTATTGAGGGCCCTTAACATACAACGGGGCCCACTTGCCATCGGGCAACCTGGCTTGTATGCCCAGTCCGACACTGCCGAAACATTAAAAAACTTATATGAAATATTAAAAATTCGACTGACGTATCTCTGACTTGAAACACTGGACTATACATATGTAGGTGTGATTCTAAAAATAGACTAATTATGTATTTAAGTAAACATTGAGTATAATTTAAAAAAAACTTACTCTATCTATTTCTCGTGGTACTGAATATACTGGAATGGGCTGCCATAATATATTTGAATTCCACATATCTTTTGCAGTGGGAGGATACAATCCGGCTAATAGAGAGTAGGCGCTCATTAATGTTCTTCCCAGAGCGCTGCTTTTAATATAAATATCATATTCATTATAGTTGTCAGGTAAAAAATTTGAATAACGCTTACGCATATTTACTCCCAATTCATAAGCTTGCTGCTTGCCTTTCTGTAATAAGAGAAAATATTTTAATGATTGAAAATAGTATGAGAAGACCCCGGATCGAAGGGAGGCGAACGGCTGGTTATCCAGAGTCCTGGAAGGGCTGTGATCTCAGACAAACACCATTTCAAATCCGGTTCAAAACTTATTTATTTTCCATCAAAGATGCAGTGGTTTACATTACACAAATATATAAATCCTAACACATAAAATTGATTCTACATTTACATTTACTTAGCTACTGAATTTACTTTAAGTTATAATACAAATGATACGACAAACGATTTTAAATTAAGTTCAACTCAAATCAAAATACAAACAATTCACATCGTCACGAGGCCGCAACTCCGCCCGGCTCGACAGATCGTAATCGACCGTGTACAAATACAATTAAAAAAACTCCCTGCACGTCGGAGCTACCCCTTTCCGTCAAAATAGACTCGTCCAGCGGGTGTACCCGGCGGCTATTGAACGCTTGGTAACAAGAAAGGGCCGATTCTGCGAATTATTGCTGTTGCCGCTGGGTGATTTCAGTTCTGGACACTAATGACACTTATACTTAACAAAAACCAGGGTGTGTCAAGTAATTAGACTGAAATAGTAATATAATTTGTATGATTGAGTTATGCTCATATTTTTTTTCTCAAAGATGTCATAACCAAGGCCCACACGGTGGGCTTGGTGGACAGACTAGGCAGCTACTCACTTTAAGGGTGGGCCGCGCATTTGAAACTTTTTACATGATAAAGCGATTGTATTTCGATTTCTTTTAAATATGCCTGTTAATATAGCAGGAGAAAGGTCATTTAGTGCAATGAAAGGGGTTAAAAACTTTCTTTTAATAAAAATAAAGTTACCCATAACAACTATATAGTATATTATAAATTTCTGGATCGCTCGTATTACTCTGAAATTATATGTGAATTTTCTTATGGTAAAGCATTGAAAGTTTATATTTGTTGAATATTTTCTGATAATTATCTTATTAATAAATTGTGACATTTTCTTCTTATAGTTAAGAAATGTTAAACGGGGACGGACTCAAAAAATGTTGTGCGTCGGGTTTCACATTTTCTCTGAGATGCTATTGTTATAACCCTTGAGATAGTAATCTTCAAAGATTTTGAAGCATAGAGGGAACGTTTTTTGCTGGTCACATTTATCTAATGATAAAAGACTGGATAATTCGCATATTTCACAAATATCAGTGGCATCAAAAGAAAGACAAGTGTATTTCTTTCAAGGACTTACATTCGTTAATGATCCGAGAGGTTGATCCCATTTGTAATTTTTATATGGATCACTGTTGTATGTTCCACTTGGCAGCCTGGAACCATGGCGAAATATCTACAAAATATAAATGATTGAAAATTTATTAAATACATTTAATTCTTTTTTTTTTTGGTTCAAATTAATGTTGGCTATTACGCGGGGCAAGACATCGAGAGAGTCGACGGCTTTAGGTACTTGGGGGTACACATCACGGGAGATGGCAATCCGCGTAAAGAGCTCGCAATCCGATTAGGGATAGCTGGAGCAACTTTTAACTCAATGCGGAAAGTCTGGGACTCACGGTTGTACTCGGTCAGAACTAAGTGCCACTTATTCAACGCATGCATCCTGACAGTGTTGCTTTACGGTTGCGAGTCATGGCACCTCACCAAGGCACAGGGTAACCGTATACTGTGCTTTGAAAACAGATGTTTGCGGCGAATACTAGGGGTACGGTGGTTTGATTTTGTCAGGAACTCGGAGGTAAGAGAGCGGACGGACCAGCCTCTTATTACGTCCAAAATAAAAAAGCGACGATGGACCTGGCTTGGACACGTGCTGCGGATGCCCCAGGGGAGCCTGAATCCTGCCTGTCTCTTCTACCAACCAGGTGGATTCCGTCGCCCTGGAAGGCCGCTGATGACCATCCATAGGATGTATTCGGCGGAGCTACGGGACGCTGGGATGACCTGGGAGGAGGCGAGGAGGCTGGCGGGAGACAGAGTAGCTTGGAGGAACCGCGTGATGGCCATATGCTCCGAATAGGGAGCGGATATGGTTAAAAAAAAAAAAAATTAATTAATGTTAGGTACTCTTAATACTTAGTTACGCATAATAGAATGACATTACAAATATTATGTAAATACATTTTATGTTTTTATCGCATATTCTTCAGTTTATTTAGACATCAACTGATCAGAATGTTCCCTTACTGAGCGAAACCGGTTCTAGTTTATTTATAAAAAAATACTGTACTGCTAATAAGCTTTATTATTTTCAATAGATTTTTAGGGGTATTTTTATCATACAATTTTATGTTGGTTATACACAAGTAAAAATAGTAAAACAATTTACATGAAGATGTTTCTAACGTTTTCTTTGATGTTGTATCCAACTACATAAATTCTCAAAATTGTAAATAATATTCTCTATTTTACTCTATAAAGTGGAATAAATTGAAGGGATACCTACACATTTAATATGTATATACCTTAAAAATATAATTATTCTTGCATTATATAGTATAATGAGTATACCAATCTCATGAAATAAAGACGGAAAACAATATTTTTATCCGCTTAAATATTGTCGCCATCAAAAATAGTCGAAGATCGTTGTTAGGCTGTTATCATGTTATCATAGATGTCACTATGAGCGAAGCATAAACAAATGATATTAAAATTTATATACACATCCTGATTGGCAACACTTACGATACTTGTAAGTTTCAGAGTACTGTTTTCACTAATTTTTGGAGATTCGGATGCAAACACAGCATATCCGATAAGACAAACACAGATGGCGATTCCTAAAGTCAAAACCGATACTGTCATTTTTCTATTCTTTCTTTCCACGCATTGATGACAGCTAGAGCGGTTAGTTTTGTTGTCGCCAGAGGTCCACGAATTATTTGAGTCGTCGAATTCCAATTTCATTGTTTTTACGAAAGTGAAAACAATAAAATTTATCTGGTTCTTCCACTTTATTTATTGTTTCAAAGTACACATCGATCTCCACTCTTTTATGTCACAAAATCACTACCAATTCACGTAAACCTTCAGCAACGGGCAGACCACATGGTACCGGAGTTGAAAACATTCTTCTGATGAACTAGGTACTTATTCGTGTCAGTAATCTGCGATTACACAACACTAAGCGAGTATATAGCATGAGCGCTAGAGCCTTGACTGACTTATAATATTTTTTGGCGACTTAAATATTCAGTGAAAGATAAATTTTTACCATACTGGTAGGTACTTTCGTCGAATTCTTATCAGAAAAATAATTTTTCATATTATTTATAATTAAAAAATAACGAATGCATTTTTTTGTTGTTTTTGCATTTACAAAGTTGAATACTTATTTACATAAATATAGTAATTGTACGCCATTTGACAGATATACTATAAGAATTGAAAAGCGCGCACTGATGTGTTAAAATGTATCCATAACACTTTTAGTTGCAGTTGATTTATTTTCACAAATTTAATTGACGCCGTTAAAGTTAATTCTAATATTTTGTATGGAATTCGAACGACCAAAGTTATGGAACGTATCTCGGTCGTAAGTCGAGAACAACCTATATCGGAAATTTCCAAATTTTAAAGATTCATTATTTTTTACCGTTACCGATGTAAATATGTATATTTTCATAAAATAAAACAGTTTTTCGGGAAATTTTATAAAATTTCTGCCTGGGTAGACCTCTTATGTGAACCTATACATTTACAATATTTTTACCAATGCAATCATCCCTCTATAAACATTAACTCTATAAACTCGTTCTCTAAAAATGTAGTGAAATCAAGTGTTACGTAATGGAAGATTTGTTTTAAGAATTAGGTACATTTTATTATTATTCATTATGTGTATTAAAATAGTGGTACGCCGGTTGTATAAAGCCTTATCACTATATAATATTTATATTACATTAGTTAATAAGACACTGTACATCTTCTATCGTGTATATTCATCATTAGACAATGAGGAAACATTAACGAGTTGATAAGCTTGACACAATTTTATAAAATGTATAACCGGAACATTACCAGTGTCACACAAAATATAAACCTTGGATTAGACCAGTCCTCTGAAACCTTTTCTCACTCACGGCACACCTTAGCACTCATTAATATATACAAAAGCCAAAATATGTAAATTTCATAAATAAAACCTACGATTTATTAATTTTTTATTTGATGAATGTAAAAAGCCAATTAAACCCTTTTAAAACCTTCAACGTGATTTTTTTTTGGATAATTACAAATTATGAAAAAAAATCATTTCTAAAATTTGTAATCAAAAGAATTATATAACTTTAACTCCTTAAAATAAACTAAGCCAAGTTGAGTATATAAAAGTATTTCCCTTTTTTTGTTTTGCTCAATAATAGTCTCGTTGGTCTTTCCGGACATTTTCAATGATCCTAGTCGTAACTCGCTTTGTCAATGTTTGAGTTTCTGTTTGTCATAGAAAGAAAATAACTTTTCATTTTTTATTTAATTCATTCGGATGCTCAAAAATATTATCAAGTTCATCTAATAATAATTTTATAAGAGTTGATAGAGTTCTGGCAAGTAAAAAATAAATAGTCTCATAGCAAAGCTCAAATAATCTTACCCAAACTTTGCTTCGGGACAGACAACATATTTCTGTGTGATACAATCGGGATTGATATTTTTTCAACAAAATGCATATTTATGACTCTTGATTTGATAATGTGTATTATTTTGATACATTCGTTCATTTTTTATAATAATTCCATTGAGAAATTTTAACTATCAACTATCATTGCTTCCCAATATATGCACTATGCAGCAATGACTAATTTCGACAGTGAGATTTTTTGTTTTACAAAGGAGACAACCCGCATTTTATTCCACATCACGTCAAACAACAATGAAAAGAAATATATGTGCTTTAATTTTATTCAAGAATTTTTCGATCCCCCACGCCTTCCTTCATATCTTGTTATCTAAAAAACCTCAACCACTCTTCTACTATCGGTGACCCATGTAGTAGGCGACATCGTTGTGGAGTAAATCTTTTACGTATGAAACCTATTTTCAATATTCCTACAACCAACAAGTTTCCTTTAATATACGGCCAGAATATATTTTTATTCATAATGAAACAACAATAATTAATTATAATTTCAAGATTAAGATAGTTTATCAACAAAAGCGTCCACAAATATAGCCATTGTTTACACATCATATTTACATTATGTCTACTCACATCAATGTTTTACTGTCATAAAATTTAAGAAATTCAAGGTAATGTTAGAAAATAGTATTAATTACTATTTACTTGTGTTCTCTTGTTTAATCAACTGCCACTATGTGTGCATTGACGATAGGAAGAGTGACTCCCCGCATTACTTTGGAAGATGTTCGTTTTATCTTTATTATAATAAGATAGTCAATTTGTCTAATTTAGATAGGCTGATTCATGTTCGTAATAAGACTAAAGCGACACATCTGCTTGCCGTGTTGAGTAAGATCTTTGTTGATATTTCAATATAGAGTAACGCGTCGATTGACGTGGCGTGTTACCAATAGTAACCGGACTAAACAGAACATGACGAAACAGAACAATTTGAAGATAATATTTATTGAACGTATATGATTATAATTTAAAACATCGACTGAGGGTGCTTGATGGAATTTCAATATCAAATTTGAGTTATTGATATTTTGTACACTTCCATATATTTTTTGTCACTAACGAGCCGGGTTTCGCTATTCGGCATCTTCAGACATTCGAACGCACGAATGAGTCAGTTCGAGTTCATTCGTGCGCTCGAATGCCTGAAGATGCCGAAAAGCAAAACCCGGGTCGTTAGTGACAAAAAATTAATGGAAGTGTATAAAATCTCAATAACTCAAATTTGATATATGATTTTATACATGAGTGACTTCTTATCGAGTTTATCTCGTATGATTTTACGATTTTCAAAAATTTTGGCGAATCAGATATTTTTTTCCCAAAAAATTAAAAAATATTATTAAAAAACTGCCTTGTATTATATGAAATACAATAAACATATTTTAATTTGATATTAGAGTTTATTACACTTTTTTGTTTTTATAAATTACTTAGTATTATATAAATTAATAAATGTATTATTTATTTCTTATATGCTCAATATATAATACGCCAAAAATATAATTATCAAATTGTTCTGTTTTTTCCAGCTCTGTTTAGTCATGGAACCGTTACCAATATGTCAGACCCTTAATAATTAATTTTAATTTTGTGAAAATGAAATTCGATCACAGGATTTGTTGTATCGTGGCACTTCGATAAAGCTACGGGGTCCACATATTGTTTTCTCATAGAGCAGTGCTCCGCCACCTTTTCTCATCCACGATACACCGCAGCACTCATTAATATTTCGCGGTACACCAAAACCCAAATATGAAGATTTCACAAACAAAATTTACTGTTTGATACCTTGTCTGATTTGATGAATTTGAATAGCAACATTTTTTAATAAAAGCCAATTAAAACTTTTTAACTTTTCAAAGTGATAAAACACTTAACACACAAAGAAAAAAATGCATATTTAAATCTCTTGATTTCTTTATGTGTATTAATATACTCGTTCATTGTTTTTCAATTTCACGGGAAAATTGCGCCATCAATGCTTTTCAATATATACAGCAATTTGTAATTACTACTTTAGGATTTTTTGTTTTTCACACGAGACAAAGCTCATTTTATTTGACATCATTGCAGTTGCACTGTCGGTGTAAGCAATTATTCCATTACATTCAAAATAATGCAATATTTGTTTCGACGAGAATAATTTGAACGGAAATCTTAGACACCTAATGGATTTAATTTTTTATTATTTGAAAATACTTGTTTTTTTCTCATTTTCGACGTACTGTGCTGCGGCACACCTGGGGTCATCTCGCGGGGCACCGGTGTACCGCGGCACGCCGGTAACCTAACACCGTCATAGAGGAAGAGGATACTCATCACTGTAAAGGTATATTTTTAACTCCAATCAATTAACTCGCTTTCTTCTTTCCTCTTTTCTAAAATACACTAGAGTGTAGTGTTTTATTATTGGAGTAAATAAGAGGTCACATAGTGGGTTGTTTAATACAAATAACAAATCGTAAAGTTTATTGATCATTGAAATAAAATATTTTTATAATACATAATCTATTCAAGTGTTTTTGTCTTCAGCTGTAAATGGATCCCAATTCTCAATTCCAACTAGCTTGCAAGAAACATCCCACAGTCTATCAGCGACTTGCGGATCTCTGGCCTCTTTTGTGGGATTTGTTGGGATACAATCACTGAAAATAAATTAAAAATATTTCAAAGAATTTCAGTGTCAATTGTATTCAGATGAAGAAAATGAACAACCGACATGTTGGTTATCGATGTTTCAAATTATAGAAAACGTTCCCATTGTTTTTTCAATTTACCGAATTTAAAATCTGAAACACTGATGAAGACTGACTTCTTTGAATTAAGTTTACGAATTGTTAGTAGCAGTACTAGCAGTACAAACCCTCAATAAATCACTGCGATGTCATTGGTGCCGCGACCCACTGGTTAAGAGCCTGTTAATTAGGATTTAAAAAGTAGTATAATTTAATTTTATATTTAGAATATTATGTTCCTCATTGGGAGTGGATATAATTGAAAAATGTAAAAGAACCATTTCATGAAGAAATGTTACGTTTGAAGACTTTTAAGAATTTTATTTGTAAGGATAATGATGTGTGTTATTATTATCTTTACAAACGTTCATTATTCTCGTTATGTAATTGATTTAAATTAATATTTTGAATCAATATATATCTAGTTTAAGATACTTGATTGACCAATTGAATCAATATACAAAATAATCTATTTCAATATCATTTCTTACAAACTGTTAAGCTAATGTTATCCATGTTGAAACAAAGGAATAAATAATATAAGTTTTCCAGTGTCAGTGGCATTTATCGAAACTAAAACACCCACAGATACTATGATAGCTACCTGTAATATAACCCTGATTCATTTGCACACTTCTCGTCGACGGCACAATAGATCGAGGTCTGTGCTCCTAATTCTGGAGATTTAATTAACCACCGCAAAGCGTGGAACAGGTATGTCATACCGGGCACGAACGCAGTATCAAAATGTCGTCCGAGCTCTGTGGCGATCACACCAGGATGAAGTGAATATGTAGTCACCCCTTCGATGTTATGAGCCTGTGTCATGAATACAAAATGGAATTAGTACCGTGACCAACTACATTTTATCACGAATTTTCAACTCTAAATATAATACAGTAATTTTTGTCCCAGTAATACACACAAAATCAAATATGTTCATTTTGAAGAGTCGACATTATATGAGGAGTTGTATTATATCATATAATATCCAACAAGATGGGGCACCCCCACATCTGCTTTCGTGAGAATCTGAAAATTTGACGAAGAGGAGAGAAGTCAAGACCTCAAGCCACGAACTTTGTTTATGAGAAGATAATATTTTCTGTAAAAACTTACTATGAATTAAAATCAGCCAGCCATGCAGAAAAATGCATACAAATACCGAACGTAATGATTCTTGGCGTGTGTCATTACTAGCAGTGTACTGGGTACAGTGTACAGTTTAGACTTCATAATTATTTAAAATTGTGAATTTTTGAGACACCTGTTAATATAAAATCGTCAGAATAATAGTATTACGACTTCTAACTGTCCTTTTTTTCCTCCTAAAGCTATTTCTTATGCACCGGTTGTACAAGTTAAACTCTTAAAAAAAACTTTTATATTTACCTGTCACCATTTTATCAATATTATTTTTATTTATTAAAAGGAATATAAGCCACTAAAAAATGTGATTCATTAAGTACCTACCTTGAGTTTGCTACTTAATGCCTTAGTGAATAAAATATTTGCTAATTTGCTTTGTGAATATGCAGGTAAAGGTTTGTAGGGCTTTTTCTCAAACATCAAATCATCGAAATCAATGGTCCCATCTGGAATATCATATACAAGTTATCCTTAATATGTATTGCAGTGCTTGCTTTTACGAAGATTGTGACCAACTGAGATTTCAAAAAAATTATCAATCACACAAATATTTGTGTAAAACTTAATTACTTCACAATCTAATTTTAATTTGACTTAATGTGATGTATGAATCGAATGTATGAAACAATTTTTTGAAACGATTTTTGCGCCCTATATGAAACAATTTTTTTTTCCATGTCCGCTCACAATGTGGAGCATATGGTCTCCTAATGGAGGTATCTTGACAGAATTTTTTCTACGAGAACTGCTTGTCACTCAGTTGCTCAACCTCTCTTTTCTTTTTCGAAGAGAGTAGGGATAGAAGGATAGGGCTATGACAGGACTAGTGGTTAGCTAATCGCTCTCGTTACGCCCCGTGAGGATGGGATTGGTGGGAGGGAGGACTCAGACTACGAACAGAAATCCATAAATCGATTGAAAGATCAATCTATGAAAACCGTCCGCACCGGGAATTGAACCCGAGACATCCGTAACCGTAGCCAGCGACGAAACCAACTGCGCCACGGACGCCGACGATATGAAACAATAGCTAAACGTAAATATTTGAGTTGTTTAAAATTTGTTAGTCATACAATTGACAACAAATGCAATCACGATTATACAAACCATAGAAATGAATACAAAATTATTGTGTTATTATTTTCGGAGAGAATGATTTGCAACCATCTATAATAAAATCTGCAACGGTTTGGAAACAACTCGTTATTACGACCAATCATGACACAGGGTCTCTGAAAAATAGGTCATTTTACTTGTATACTTGGCAGGTACTCACTTAGAGATGTTAAATAATTATATTTTACCTTTTTTATTTAAACAACTCGCAATTATTTAAACAACCCGCCACTTACATTGATGTACCATAGAGGACACTGTAACGATTCTAGCCGGAGGAGACCTGATGATCCTAGGAAGAAGAAGAAGTGTAAAAAGGAAATGTGCTAAGTGGTTCGTCCCAAATTGTGTTTCGAAGCCATCTTCCGTCTTTCCTTCGGGGCATGTCATTATCCCGGCATTGTTAACGAGTATATTAATTTGGGACTCAGTTTTTAAAATATTCTTGGCGCATTCACGCACCGACGCCAAAGAGTTCAAGTCTAGTTTGATAATTTGAATAGACCCAAGCTGGGCTTCGTCTTGACACTTCTTCTGGATTTCTTCAAAAGCTTCATTTACTCTCTGTATGTTTCGGCAGGCCATTAAAACTTTTGCTCCTAAAAATAGGGTGGACTATTATTAGAATACTATAATATAATATATACTAATACCAGGCTTTGGTAAATATTTACATGAAAAGATAATTACAATGAAAAGACAATTAGAGACACTGTGCCGTTCTCCATATGGGACACGTTTATAAATTTGAAACATTTATTTCAGCCATTTAAGTGTTGAAATTATAGACGGAAGTTAATTTTATTAGTGATTGCCTAAATCCTTTTATATTTTAAATATCATATTAAAAAATAAATAATTCGAAAATAATCTTTATCAAATTGAATTTTTATGTATTCGACAATCAACATATTTCAAAGATTATCTGATAACCGTTTTACAAACTTTGCTCACCTCTTCTATAAAAATCTATCACAGTTTCTTTACCGATACCCGAATTGCATCCTGTGACAATAGCGGTCTTCCCGTCCAAACGAACATCGCTATAGCATATTCCACTAAAAATTGGCATATTTCCGTTTCTGTAAAAATAAAAGAAAAGCTTCTACAAATAATAGACGATTAACAGAAATTAACTGAAGTTTCTCATATCAATGTATGTGTGTAACCGAGTGGAAAGTGGTTTTAGGTTTACTCGGTAGCATGGTCAAGCTCAATTTTATTCCTGAACACCTTCATACAACGTTTATCAATCGATGTATCCGAATACATATAAAGAAAAGAAATACGATATGTCTGCTTATCCTAAGAAATCACATGACTGAAACAGCAATATCTATACCTACTCAATATTAGTACGAATGCGACCACGTCTCACTATTCGCCATTAAAATATTCACTTGTTAGGTTTCTTGCTGTCTTAATGCGTTCTTGACCTTCCGAATCTTAATATTAATTTTAGCTTTTTAGTTGAACCATATTTGAATATCGATTTTATGGATAGTGTTTCGCAAAATTTTAACACAGATAAATACGTTTGTAGTTATTATTTGGTACCTGCTTAATGTATCCATTTTTACCAAATTTATATTTTCATACAGTTTGAGTATTTTTTTTCTGAACAGTATAAATCAATATTGAACGGTGTGAAAAAATTTGTTTCCTACTGTTTAAATATCAAAATTATGCTTTTACTGTGGAGCAAATGGTCTCTTTAAAGAATGTATCAGCAGAAGTTGTTTAACAAGATTTGGTTGTAAGTTAGTTGCTCAAACTCTTTCCTCGGAGAGGGTGAGGAAAGAATAATTTGACAAGGAATAAAGTAGTTACTAGTAGTTAGTTAATCTCTCTATTTTCCACCCTATTTTCAGTATCGCATGGAAAGTGGGTGTTGAGATGAAAACATCACAGATATCTTTTCCTTCGTATACATATCCATAAATCAACTGAAAAAATGATGTATTTATTTCCATTCAGTGATTCGAACCATTGACCGCCCAAAAGCAAAAAAGCATTTACTACTCGGCTACAGAACTAGCAAATTATCTAATACTACACCAACAATCTTTTTTTACGGAGATTTCTTTGAAAAATTAATGTAAAAATTACGGTATTTCAAACATTTAAATCGAATTTGTTTCTAGTTCTGCTGTATAAAACGGTTTTCAAATATTTTAATCAAGCTTGGATTTAGCTTCACACATTATGTCACATTATCTATAAAATTTTATCTATATGGACATAGATAATAATAGCTGAAAGAATTAAATTAAAATA
Organism: Himalopsyche phryganea; assembly: GCA_022494535.1. Classification (NCBI taxonomy): domain Eukaryota; kingdom Metazoa; phylum Arthropoda; class Insecta; order Trichoptera; family Rhyacophilidae; genus Himalopsyche; species Himalopsyche phryganea. Next base: position 3,984,067 of record JAGVSL010000028.1, read on the forward strand.
ATGGCCCACTTACTTATTGCTCAGACGGTAATGAAAAGCTTGTTATCAATTCATGTTTATTCTTCACAATTATATATCACAATGTTTTTAGTATTGTTATATTATAACTTATTAATAACGCAGCGAAGGGAAGAAAAAACAAACCGAACAGAATAACAAAGTTGCATGCGAGTGTTCACAAGTGAATCTAAGAAAAACTTTTTCAGTATTGTGGAAGTGCACGTTTGAATACTTCCAGTGTTCGCAAACGATTTATTTATTTACCGCTGTTTCTTTTCAGAAACAGCGGACATTCCTTGGAAGGTTTAATATACAAGGATGTAGAAAATTCATCACCAGGCTTATCGTAATAAATAACCAAAATAAAATAATGCACCAAAAATATCTTTACCGTATCTAAAGTCTGAAGAGAGTATATTAGGAAGTAAACTGACCAGTTCTTGTTAAATACCTTATATGGATATGCTCTATACTAAGTGCGGACTAGGGTTCTCTCCTAGACGAGAAGTTCTCTGAAGTCTGAACAGACCAAACCAACAAATGTGCTGCATGATTGTAACCCTTAAAAGTCATTTTTTTAATTCTTTAACCCAAGTGATCGTAAAGCAATTGAATAAATCTTCTATTTCCTTATATATAGTGTATCGACTGTCGTTATTACTGAAGTTCACTGTACACACTGCATATCACACATTAAAAGACAAGATCTTACGACGGGATAATATTCAAAGATACTTATATCAATAGTATGAAGATTTATTGTCGGCCTCTGTGGTCTTGTGGTAAAAGCTTTGCCCTAGTGATCAGGTGGGTCCTAGTCCCAACAAGATCAATATTAAATTTAGATTTCTACGAATGACTTATAAAAACTCTCATCGAGTTTATCTCGTAAGATTTTCCAATGTTCTAAATATGTGGCGCATTGACTGTCAGCTTTACAGCTAGATTTTTTTTAAATAATAAAAAAAAAATCATTTCCAATGATTATTGAAAGCATAAAAAGGTCTAATATCACTGTTAAAGGTGTTATAATTGGATTATATATACGTAAAGATAAGGAAGTTAACCTAAGAATATAGTAGCTTGCCTAAAGCTGCTTATATAATATACAGATGGCTGCTTCTTTGACAAAATCGAAACTGTTGAAAAATCGTTCTGGAACTTAGCAAACATTATAACAAATCGTCCATTAACATCTTAAAGTAATTAGCAGTATAATGAGACCTAACCCTTTCTTATGCAGTAGATTGAGAAGACTTGTATATATAAGTAGTATATTTTACCCAGCTTCGCCCAAGATAGAGAACGCTTATATTAGGTTATTAAATTTAGACGTTGGCAAGCTAATGTTGAAATTTGAAAATATCACCGTCAACCGTAACTATTTTGTTACACCGACAAAATATAGTCCACCAATTAATCACAATGTTAAAAGTTGAAATCAGCTATAATAAAAGATGACAATTTTGCCACCTGCACTCTTGTTATGGCGCCGCAGAACTTTTCGATAAACAGCTTGTTGATCTGCATTTAATAATGGCTCCTGCAGCGCCACAAACTAAACATACGATCAGAGTCGTACGCTAATTCTCGATGACGATTCCAGATGCACACCGAGTTGTACGAATTTACCGCTCACTTCCTACAATTCACAAACATGAAACTCAATATTAAACGCAAATATCTACGTTCGTGTTACTATCTTAACTGTCACTTGCAGAACATATGAGCTGTTGCTAGGCGACTATTATTATTACTTTTCTCATTGAAACGTCAAAAATGTAGCATTTTCAGTAAAAGTTAAATGTTGAGAGTTGAAGGTTGAAAATAGCACAGTTGAATTAACAATTGCAGCTAAAATGATGTGCGAAAACTTCACGTCGCTAATGTACGCCGTTTGGGAGGAGTTGTAACCGACAAACATACAGATTTCTACATTTATTTTGTGCTATATAGTAGAGATACATTTGATACATAGACATTATAAATGAATATAAGGTAATATATACTTCACTCCGTAAACTGTTTAAGCTACAACGTTACATAGAATCCTGTAAGTGTCATTACTTTATAATTGGATTCCGATAGTCAAAAAACAAAAGTTCGCATTATTGTCTTCGTATTAAATATGCACACACAAATTTTGTGTGTACCTACTATGTAATTAGATTTTGTGATTCTCCACTTTTTCTATTCTTCAGTTTCAAGAATTACGATTTCTCGAAAAAACTTAATCTATAGATTTCAAGATTGCCTATTTTATTTCTCAAGATTTTAAAGGGCTATAAAGAAATATATTATATTAAAAACAGACAAACAACCTAACGACTTTTACAAAACGGTTTTCTTTTGTATAAAAAATGACTGTATACCGAAAAAATCTACATTTTGTGTAGTAAGTAGCGGTATTTCTCATTTCTCTACATGTTGAGTGTTTATTTTTCAAGTCATCGCTTAATTTTTACGTAGTTTCATTTAGTTTCATGTAATGTGATTAAATTTAAAAGGTAATCTAGTCTATAAAACAGCATTATCAATTAAAGTAAGCTGAGATGAATTGTGAAAATGTATTTAATAAAACTAAATAGATTATTTAAGTCTCCCTTTTATACGATTGAGCAGATTTGAAATCGTATTTATAAACTTATAAAAGATGAATGAGTCCGTGTAATTCCAGCCCTGAATCCATCGTTATAGAATAGGATTATTATAAATATTATCATAATTATGTTGCAGAAATTCGTGGTGTACACGTTCTATTTCTTAACATACTGCAAATGCATTCGACATACTAGAATGTGTTGCAGTGTCATTGAATTTTATTTTGATATTGTAATTGAATCGTACTGAGCAAGGACTTAGGTATGTTACGGTTCGGTGACTATTATATATTTATAGACAGACCACGTAGATACATATAAAACAAAATGTAAAAGAAATATAATCATATATTATTTAAAATTATATCAAATTTGAATTATTGAGATTTTGTACACTTCCATGTATTTTGTCACTAACGACCCGGGTTTCGCCTTTCGGCATCTTCAGGCATTCGAGCTCACGAATGGACTCGAACTGACAGTCAGTTCGAGTCCATTCGTGAGCTCGAATGCCTAAAGATGCCGAAAGGCGAAACCCGGGTCGTTAGTGACAAAATACATGGAAGTGTACAAAATCTCAATAATCCAAATTTGACATGAAAATTTATTTTATATTTAAAGTGAAATTTACAGTTCATTCTAAAATTTTGAAATCAGTGGCTTATCAAATCTCTTCGTTCCAATAATCACCGTGCTTGTATCTCATTACTGAGAAAACTTTCAATTCTTTCGAATTGATAGTATAAAAAAATTAAAATCTCTTTCGTAGTTGAAATATTTACCTAGATCAATTTCACATTTTTTTTTACAAGTTCAAATGATAAATCAGATTAGATGGATTTATAATTTAGTAATACACACGATTGATAATTTCTTTATTTGACTATCAGTATCTATGCTTTGGAAAAAAGGTGTTTTGTCAAAACCTCAACAAAAGAATATAATAAAAATCAAAATGTGGTTCTATGGTCGAGAAAACATCTGGTCAGGTTAAGTTAGTGGTGATATAAAAACTTGCCGCTTGAATATTTATTATTATTTATGAATGTCATATTTTTTATGACGGTATATTTTGTCAAAAACATAAATTTGTGAATGGATATATTGTATGACCCGACGACTAATAGAGTTTTATTACACAGCTTTCTATTGCTTATTCTTGAAACAAAACTTTCTCAAGTATTATTAGCTACATAAAAAATTAGCCACCTTTAGGTTTTTAAACATATTTTAGTACAACGTCAAATATAAACAATATATCAAAAGTATCACTTAAAAGCAGCGGAAGAATAGAATATTCCAACAAGCAAGAAACGGAAATATCCATAAAATAATTTGCACACATAGACATGAAAATATTTACTACGATTGTAGGTTATAAATATAATCGGCTTTGTGGTTCAGTGTTGTTGGATACGGTTACGGATGTCTTGGGTTCAAGTCGCGGTGTGGACAGTTGATTAATAGATTTCTGTTCTTAAGCATGAATGTTTGTAATGTCTGAAACTCTTTACCACCCAACGGATCCTAAACGAGAGAGATTAGCTAACTAGTAGTCTTGTCCTAGCCCTAGCCTTCTATCCCTACTCTCTTCGAAGAAAAATAGGTTATGCAACTGAGTAACAAGCAGTTCTCGTAGAAAAATCTGTTGAGATACCTCCATTAGGAAGACATATGCTCCACGTTGGGAGCAGACATGGCAAAAAAAATATTGAACTAAATATTTTGCTATCTTTCACTTCATCATAATGGATTTCTACCAAGTAAATGCTAAATCAATCAATTATCAAAGAGTATCAGCCTAAAGGAGCAGTCGACTCAATGGATTTTTATATTGGAAGATATGAAATATTTATTTTATACAAGATAAACATAAAACTAGCACTAAACAGTTATAAAATGTCAATATTATTTAATTCTATGATAATTGTAATCTCCTAAAAGTACTGTGTAATTATCATATTTTACGTTTATTAAGTAAAGTGTTTTTTGGTGAAAATATATATGAAAAAACTATCTTTCTTCGTTATTTTTCCTATAATCTCACCTGTTCATTGCAAATGAATATTTTTTTTTTTTTAAAAGCTGAAAATCATGCATTTAAACGTAAAGAATGCATGTGTCTTTTGATGATGCCGTGTCATTCTTTATTGTACACAATATTTTTGACATCTTTGTGATAGAGGCGATTATTCAACAATATGTACATTTTTGCCTCTTAAAGGCGTTAAATTTTAAAAATAATATAAATAAAAGAATTTTTAAAAATCCGGTTAACCGCGTGAAATAAACCGGGATTCGTTTTTTTCAAAACACACGATTAACCGGTTAACCGGTTTCGGTTTAAGCCGGGTTGGAAGCCCTAGTTTGGCCCCATGTGTTACAATGCAGGGATATTTATTAAATCCTTCATTGTTCATAACTGGGTTTTGAACTGCTTCAAAATAATCACTATTATAGTAATGTGACTACGTATGTGATATGGCAATAAATAAATATGTATGTATAAAAAAGAAAACATTATTTGAAAATGAAATATTTTTATTATAAAAGTTAAAAAAATGATAGGTGAATAATATGTATGAAATAAAGTAACAAGTTAGCAATAATATAATTTATCAGTTTACAAGAATGGACAATTTCACAAATGAACAAAAAATTACATAATTTTTACATGCGGGTACAATATAATTTCATTTTAAATTTTGTATACCCATCCCATCCCGTTTTGAAGGCCAGATTATTAGCAATCTTTTTTCAGCAACCTTTGTCTTCCACCTTAAATGGATTCCAGTTTTCGATTCCGACCAGTTTACAGGAAACCTCCCATAACTTATGTGTTGTTTGCCAATTCCGAGATGCACCGCTTGGAGTGGCTTGAACACAATCACTAAAAAAAAGATTAATCATGTTTTTCAATGGTAAATTTAAAGTCGGAATTACTTGTTTAGAGTTATTTAATAAATAAGCAATATTAATTTTTTTGCTTAATTAATATCAAGTTATTTGCCAAAACTTGAATAACAGTATTTTTAACCATATCCGCTCCTTATTCGGAGCATATCGCCATCACGCGGTTTTTCCAAGCTTTTCTGTCTCCCGCCAGTCTCCTCGTTTCCTCCCAGGTCATCCCAGCGTACAGTAGCTCCGCCGAATACATCCTATGGATGGTCATAAGTGGCCTTCGACGGCGACGGAATCCATCTGGTTGGTAGAGGAGACAGGCAGGATTCAGGCTTGTTTATGTTGGACGTAATAAGAGGCTGGTTCGTCCGCTCTCTTACCTCCGAGTTCCTGACAAAATCAAACCACCGTACCCCTAGTATTCGCCGTAAGCATATGTTTTCAAAGTACAGTATACGGTTACCCTGTACCTTGGTGAGGTGCCATGACACGCAACCGTAAAGCAGCACTGTCAGAATGCATGTGTTGAATAAGTGGCACTTGGTTCTGACCAAGTACAACCGTGAACCCCAGACTTTCAGCATTGAGTTAAAGGTTGCTCCGGCTATCACTAATCGGATTCTGAGCTCTTTACGCGGATTGCCATCTCCCGTGATGTGTACCCCCAAGTACCTAACAGTATTAGGCTCGGTATTCATTATAAAAATGCTATAATAAACAACAGCATAAATTATAATCTATAGTGTTTTTATAATTCAATAAAATTTGCCAGGTTTTAAATTAAAAATCATTATTATTAATGTAATTAATATATCAATGACCGAGCCGTCTTAGGTGGACAAAGTTTTTGCTGGAGCAAGGCGGCGCGGCGTAGCTCGAAAATAAATATTAATCGTTCTCCGCCAATGGGTGTATTCTACGTGAGAGGTGATGAAAAAATGTGGCGCGATCATTTGGTTTGATTTGACGTCGCACCGCCTCACGCTCGCAAAGACTTCGTCCACCTTAGTCGTAGTAATGGCTCGTTAGTTTGCAATGTGTGTAAATGTAAGATTTCTGATATGAACGTAATGCAGAAATATAATACCTATAATTTAAGACACAAAACAAAAGGTTTTTTATAGTGAATTTATGGTTGGCATAAATATATTTATTATTATTTTAGCGGTTGGTAACATTGTGAAAATTCATTTTTAATACAAAATTAAAATTGATAGCTTTGTTATTCCGCTGTAAGTCTGAAGATGCTTCTAAAAGAGGCGAAACACGTGTCATATTTAGTAACAAAACCAGTGAAGTAATGTTATCATTTTATATTCATTATTCATTCGTTTGAATATCACAAGAAACAATGGTGGACCTGACAATTATATATTAAAATATACGATGAATGCATTTGGCTCACTTAGTTCAAAGTATACATAGATTATCCATTAGAGGCCTTCACGGGCTGAAGTTTTATAAAATTATCCGGTCCGAGCCCGAGTCTCGATATCACGTAAGCTACCCGAACCCGACCCGAAGCACGACTCAGCCCGATTTTTTTTCAATAATGACATTCATTATTATCGAATCAAATTTATTTCTAATGAATTTTCTGGCACAACAAAATGTCAACCATTTAAAACTACTGGGAGAAGATAATAACTAATCACACTTTATTTTTATGCAAACGAGTAATATTACTGTTGATCATTCGTAAATAAAGAAACTTTTGATTTAGATTGAGCTTCAATTAGCTCACACAATTGTATGGGCTGCTCAGCTTCATCTATAAAATATGATGACGCAATGCTGTTATAACAATACTGTTTCCACCTTTTCAACGATATTCCAATAAATTATGAAAGTTTTGTTACGAATAGTATAGCCGTGTGACTTACTCATGACTCGAGCATAGTCCGAAGCATTTTTCTGAACACCAAATTCCTTACCAGGGCGCGCGCAGATTACTATCCATTAATACAGCGGTAGTCAAAGTGGTGGTCCGCGATAAAATTTCGGTGGTCCGCAGATAAATCTGACATTATTTGAATTTTCTAATCCACAGCAAACCAACCCAGAAAAAAATCGTCTGAATCTTGTAACACGTCTAACGTTTGAGCCAGTCATATGCCATAACATTTTAGTTGGCGTGATAAAAGTGCGGCTTACGGATGTGTGGATTATAAATGTGGGTTTGTTTTTTTTCTTTTTATTTGGTGCATTTTTAAGACACCTATTATCTTAAATCTTGACCATGTATATATTATCTTTTATTTGGTATTTATTGAAGTAAACTGAATTTTACTTTTCTAAATCTTTTCTCTTTTTTATTTTAGAGTTAAATATTTTAAGCCCATAATGAGTGAAAAGAAGTGGAACATTCATCACATTAGAAATGTTTAATGCTAAAAGCTAAAAGTCTGTCTTGTATTTAAACTATTTTTTTTCTTTTGTTGTTTTGTTGTAAAAATTTTTGTTTAATTAATAAGGCTTTTATTATTTAATTATGATTAATAGGTCTATTTTATGAACTAGGTTCATTTTATGTATTCTTTGATAACTTTTTCCAATATATAATATTTAACACAAAAGTCCCATTAGTGATCCGCTGAATTAAAATTATGAATTTAGTGGTCCATGAGACAAAAAGTTTACCGACCGCTGTATTAAGACATTCGGATTTGCTCACCTGTAATACAAGCCTGTCTGTTTGGCACATTGCTCATCGACTGCACAGTATATGCTCGTCTGCGCACCAGATTTAGGATTCTTCAAGAATATTGATAATGGTTTGAAAAGAAATCTCACACCAGGGAAATATGCAGAATCCAAATGTCTACCGAGATCTGTGTATACCGACCCAGGATTTAGTGAATAAACGTTGATCCCTCTGACGTCATTAGCCTAAAAAAATCTTGAAGTCATTATTGAATTTCATTATTGCCATTTAAAGAGTGGTATGCATTTTATTGTATTGTATATGCTTAATTAGTTAAAGTGGCTGTTATTATGATATGTTTATTTGTTGATTTTTCTCTCTGTCAGAGACAACACTCATACACACGCACTCTCTCTTGAGCGGGTTGAGCGGGTGCTAATTAGGTATCACTGCCACGTCAGTTTAAAGTAAGAAAATAATATATCTTTTTTAAATCACCATATTCCTCAAATTCATTATTAGAGAGAGAATCTTAATGTAAAAGTAATGAAAAAGTGTAAGAAGTTATAAATATTTTGGTATCTTGTGTTTATTAGGTTATTTAACTAGTGATAAAATGAATTATCAATTTTCCCGATTCAGGTATAGTTTTATTCTTAGGAAAAAAAATTGTCGAAGAAAAAGAGATCTGTAAATAATTTCATTCTGATCGTGTATTGTGTTTTCACTGTGACCTTCAAAAACAGTTAAGTATTGATCCAATGCGCATGCCGTCATAATAATATATGACAAAATAAATAATTTACAATTTTTTAATGTGTAATAAATATTTCGTATATTTACCCTTAATCTGCTTGTCAACTCTTTAGTAAATAGTACATTGGCCAATTTACTCTGATAATATGCAGTCGCAGGATCATATATGCGCTTTTCAAAATTTAAATCATCAAAATCCATTGAACCACCTGTGAATGAAATATTTTTTTATAAAGTGACACAATCTTACATTATACAATATGATGCTTCTATGATTCTCTACGTCTTGCCATCCTTGCTTCCACGCAGATTATGTCAGTTTCCTTTAGCTTGGCCGAGTAAATGTATGGTAATCAGCGGTATTAAAGGGCAATGAAACCAAGAGATAAGAGTGTTGCATTTCCTCGAAGCCGCGTCTACCGCAGTCATTATAAAACTTTGCTTTATTATCTGCAAATTACTGCCAAAATAAAGCCACTGTGTCCCTAGTATTTGCCACACTCATTTGTTTTATATGTAACCTTAGAGTTGAGTTACCTTTAGCAATGATAAGTTGCCATGACTTGCGAGAAAGCAGAACCGTTAGAATGAATGTGTTGAATAAGTGACACTTGGTTCTTATCAAGTGCCACTGTGGGTTCTGGACTTTCCCCACTGTTAGGGTTGCCAACAGGTCTCGTTTTAAGAGACATGTTCTCTTTTTTAATACTAATATTTAATAATACTAATATTTTGTTCTCTATCTTTTTTATATTATACCCAGAATATCCTCTTTATCAATTTTGAAAATTTACAATGTCCGGGGTATTTTGAGCGTAGTATATAATTACAAAAATATTTCATGTTTAGAATTTTATAAAGAAATAAAAGAAAATAAGAAACGTTTTCACCAAATTAGCTGTGTAGATAAATAAAGCAACAGAGATGATAAAATTGAGAATAAGAATGCAGATGATTAAATTCAACAATTGATTTTTAAGCACGCTTTTCATGTTCCTAACTATTATTATCTACATATGTATGTGGAAAGTATGTTATGAAAGTGGAATAAGTCATATAATACTTCGTTTGACATAATTGGACTCTTGCTTAATTTTTTTTTTTACAAAATATTTTGATACTATGTAAAAATATGTCTATACATTATGATTCTTAGCCTTATAGATATAATCTTTCCTGTACTGGAGGAATTTTACGATTACCCTGTGTAATAATGGTATTTTGGTATCATAAATGACTTATTCCACTTTAATAATAACCGGCACAATTATAAAGAAAATTGTACAAAATAAACATTTTTTTGTTAAATGTTCTCTTTTTTGTCCATAACACTTGACAACCCTACCCATTGTGTTGTGTAAATGTAAAAGATTTAAATACATAATGAAGGTTAAATTACGTTTGTGTATTTGGTCCGAAACATTCACAATCCTCGCTGGAACCGACTCAATGATTCGAGGCAGTAGCAACATGGTGAACAAAAAATGTGACAAATGGTTAGTTTGGAACTGGATCTCAAATCCATCTTCGGTCTTCCCTTGCGGGCACATCATCACTCCGGCATTATTGATTAGAAGATTTATCTTAGGTTCCGTGGCCATTATACCCTTGGCGCATTCTCTCACCGATGATAAAGAATTCAAATCTAATTTGGCTATTTGAAGTGAGCCCAAGCCTTCGTCGTCTTTACAAGTTGTTTTGATGTCCTCTAAAGCTGCGCTAGCTTTTGAAGAGTCACGGCATGCCATTATGATGCGAGCTCCTGCAACAAATATTGCATAATTATTTAAATTAAATTAATAAATTTGCTTTAAGTAATAGAGTACATATGGGACAATGTAACCATGTCTGCTGCAATTGTAGACCAAATGACTATAATGCAATACCTAATGGAATACCTGTACCTGCCAATTTCTTTGCTTCCTTTTATGCCACACCAGAGTCTCTTATTTGTGCCATATAGATCTTACAGATAAATATCTAACAGTTATCCAGGGATGCAGAATCCATCCAGTTAGAAGAAGAGAGTAACACTCATCTTATGTCAAACAAGTAAACTATTTCAAACCTACTTACAATAAATATTGTTGCTATTGAAATCAAAATGTAAAATTTTGTTATGTAAGTTGAAGTTATTGTCAGCAGATAACATTTAAAATTTCTTTAATGATGTCGCTAGATTCATGAAAGCATAGCATTCCAGTTTAATCAATTATAAATTATGTAGTTGGGTATTCATAATTTCAATAACTATTCTTATCAGTTCCACTTAACAATACTACTTTATTTATTATTTTATAATTTTATAAATCGCGGAGACCATTTAACGAGCAAGCATTTTCAATTGGGTTTCACTGTTTAGTAAAAAAATGATGGCGGAGATTACAAAAATTACTGTTCAATGATATAATCTTTACAAGGGAGATAAATAGGCATAAAATATTACTGAATATCTCTACTATATAGCACAAAATACATCTAGAAATCTGTATGTTTGTATGTCTGTTCCTCCGAAACGTCGTACATTAGCGACGTGAAATTTTCACACATCATTCTGGCTGCAATTGTTAGTTCAACTGCGCTATTTTCAACATTCAACTCTCAACATTCAACTTTTAACCTAAAACTGAAAACGCTATATTTTTGACGTTTACAAATTAGTAATAATAAAATCAACAAGCACTTTAGCAACAGCTTCATTCCAAATATTCCGTGATTGTCATCGTCCTAGTGTGACTTAGTAACTATCCTTCGTGTTGCTTAGTAACCATAAATAATAACACAAACGTCACAAATCATTGGTCATGCTTGAATCGTAAAATTTGTATAAAATCAAAAGATTGAGCGGATTATTTAAAATTATATAACTTAAATCAGTGTCATCCTCATTTCGCGTTTTTAAAGCACCGATAGTAAATAATGTTGCCATCATCATTGCTGGAAATGAAATTAAGAAACGTGATATTGTATTGTCAATGCGCAGATTTGAATAAAGCTTACTAATTTGGTTTTGCATAAATATTTGGTTGTCATATATGCCAAAATTAAGAAGGAGCGATTATTATTTATCAAAACAGAATCAAAAGAACTCGCGTATCGACAAAAGTATTCATTTGAGAGATGCGATTATCAATGATACCGATACAGCTTATCATGGAAAATTGGTAATTTTACCTTGAACTGGTGAAGGAACTGTGAAAATTAAATCTGGTAATGTCGGTATTGATTATCGGTAGATGGTCCCTTGAAGATGTCTGATGCCAACATCAACGTGGAGTGCTGTGTCTACACTGACTACACTGTATTTCAGAAACTTTAATTGTTATTACCTACGTCTGTTGTTGAACAAGTCAAAGGTCCAACAAGTTTCAAAGATCTCCGATCCGTCGATGGAATTGAATGTGACACGTATCGTGAAGTGTGCCTGGCATTAGGACTACTCGACAATGACAATCAATGGAAGGAAGCTTCACATTAGGATTTACCCTCGAGAAATTTTACACTCTTTGCAGTAATCTCATCTTATTGAACTTACAACCCGTTCCAGCGCTTTGGGAGAACAATTACGAGTGTATGTCTGAAAATATATTATTTTAAATATCTTCCGTCCAGAAAATTCTGATGGTACCTTCAACTACCTATACCGATGTCATCTACATCGATGCACTTATAGCGGTGGGGTAATTTTATTTTGCATTTACTATTTTCAACTTTTAACATTATAATATATTGATAGACTGTATTTCGTGGGTGTTACAAGAGGTACGGTTCACAGTGATATTTTCAATTATCAATAAAATTTCGACATTAGCTAACCAACGTCTAAATGACCTTATATAAGCTTCTTCTATCTTGGGCGAAGCCGAGTAAAAAATGCTAGTATACTATAAAATATACTCTATTACCGGGACGTTACTCAGCGTTTCTGACAAGGACTTGACGCAGATAGTCTTGGCGAAAATAAGGATTCCAATAATGCGTATTCTCAACGTGTTACTTTGTGAACGAGGAGGCTTTTAATAGTCCGCACCGGCCTTCTCTATGGCATATATTAAAATTGTAAGGAATCCCAACCAATACTATTGCCATCATCAAATGCATGCACGATAGCAGTGAATGCTGCATGAGTATTGGCAACGTTACTACGGACATGGCTGTGTCTTAGCCCCGCTCCTCTTCATTATAATTGTCAAGAACACGAGGAAGTCAATTCCACCTGACCGAATGTGTGTCTGAATGATATAAATGCATAAAAAAAATCAAAATATTTCTGATATGCATCAATTTTACATTAATTTTTAGGGCTTCATTGGTTAATACTTTCACAATATATACAAAAACCTGCTGTCAGTTGAAAGGCAATAAATTCTATGTAATATTCCAGTTACCATTACCTCTTTTGTACAAGTCCAAGGCTGTTTCTTTTCCAATTCCTGAGTTACATCCTGTAATAACAGCAGTTTTTCCATCGAGTCGAGCTGTGCTGTAACACTTTCCACTAAAGAACGGCATCTTCAATCCTGGAAAATAATTTAACATTGTTCAATAATATATACATAACTAAAATTTTAATACAACTGAATTTCGTATGCGCATTGCTTACTCTGGCACGACTCGTATGTTGACGACATGCTGTTCTTACTTGTGTGTATGCACAGCAAACATCAATTAACCGCCGAATTTCGAGAGATTACTACACGTTCACATAGTAAAACTCAGAATTTTCTTTAATTTATTTAATTTAAGACATTGACTGAGGGTGCTTGTTGATGGAATTTCAATATCAAATTTGAATTATTGAGATTTTGTACACTTCCATGTATTTTGTCACTAACGACCCGGGTTTCGCCTTTCGGCATCTTCAGGCATTCGAGCGCGTCAGTTCGAGTCCATTCGTGTGCTCGAATGCCTGAAGATGCCGAAAGGCGAAACCCGGGTCGTTAGTGACAAAATACATGGAAGTGTACAAAATCTCAATAATCCAAATTTTATTTATTTTATGCAACGCATATAATCACAACTGCATTAAAAGATTCTTAGAGGAAGCTCTTTCATTAGCCTACTCGTATAAAATTATTATTATATTGTAAAATATATATTATTTTATATCAACAAAATTCCTACGCGCGTCTGAAACAGACATAAAAATGATATAAACTTGTTAAACATTATAATTTTTTAAATTCTTTCTCTCAGTGTCATCAATAAAAATTTCTACGGGCCGCCACTGATTAAAAGTCTACCGCATAGGTTTGTACGAAAATCTAAATAATTATAAAGCTTAGAATAAGATTAAAAAAATCAATTTTTTTTTCAATTTTTGTGAACAGAAAAGTTTTGGACGACTTTACAGATGTTAACTGAAACCAGAATTGAATAACATCTTTCAAAGTTCACTTTCCAATGGAAGGCCGTAGCTGGGTCTATTAATAATTATAATATATTGCTATCTCAAGGTAAAAATGTATAAATTTGCGTGTGATATTTTAAAATATTTTATGACTGGTTTAAAGTCTAAAAACGAATAAAATTCGATAAAACGTATAACTCTGTAGCGGTTATATTACGCAGCAGCTGTTGGCAACCTTTTAATAGAGGCGGGCACCCCGAGTGTTTCGCTTATGACAAAGGGCAATGTATTTGCCTGAGATTTGGGAGCAAGGACATCAAAACATACGTCATTAATCGAAACACATTCAAACCAAATTTATTAAAACACACTAATGATCTGCCATAAGTCATGGGTTACTTCTGGGCTTATTGATTTCTCTACTCGTGTAGAGTAGCAATAAAGCTGATCTGGTTAAAAGGATAAAAATAACATCATCATCCATCAATATAATATAAATATGACAGTTACTCACAGATTTGTCACAATGCGTCAGTATTTGGTTATGTTGGTCTCCCGGTTCCGAAATATTAGTACTAAGGTATGTTAGTGACAGGCACCCAAGCGCCCAGGTTGTCGACCTTTGCTTTACAAAATACATTTTTATTTGCTAGATTCAAATCATCAAGGATAACGAGTTGAATAATAAAATCTACGTCTTTCCATCGTGTGACTATTTTAGCACTCTTTTGCTTAGGCCAGGACTCAGGGGTCTTCAAGCTTTTTGGTCTAAGAGCCGCATTGATTGCTCTACAATGTCGGGTGGGCCGAGACCTGATATACTGTACCAAGAAGTAGAATAAATGTTTATAATTTCAGTCTGAATGAATCAGAAAGGTAAATTTGGTTCAGCAACCACCGCTCGTTGTGTGTATTTTGTCGCTGGTTTTACGACCTTCATCCACGACGAAATGCCTATCAATAGAAACTAGAGGTCTTCAAGGGCCCGGGCTCGAGTGGGTAAAGACAATTTAGATTCGGGCCCGGGTAAAGGATACAAATTTAAGAAAAATATTTCGTACTATGTTCGGGCCGTTAGTCAGCAATAAAGGAATAATATTCATAGCTTCAATAATTTATTTCACATGTGCTATGAATATTGTTGGAAATATGGTAACAATAACATATTTTGTTTGAAAAGTATAAATGAATTACTATATTTAAAAAAATCGGGCTTTTTTCGGCCTGAGAAAAATAAATCTAGGCTTCGGGCCGGATTCGGGTAACAAGTGTGATATTGAGACTTGGGTTCGGGTCGAGCTGGGCCTGAAGATGACGGCCTCGAACCGGGTAATTTTATGAAACTTCGGCCCGTGCAGACCTCTATTATCCCTTTTCATGTTCTTAGCCTAATTCAAAGCATCGTGGGATTGATCTTTTAATTTTAAGCATGTAAGCATGTCAAGTTTGGATTATTGAGATTTTGTACACTTTCATGTATTTTATCACTAACGACCCGGGATTCGCCTTTCTCCATACCAGTCCATTCGTGTGCTCGAATGCCTGAAGATGCCGAAAGGCAAAACCCGGGTCGTTAGTGACAAAATACATGGAAGTGTACAAAATCTCAATAATCCAAATTTGATATTGAAATTCCATCAAGCACCCTCAGTCGATGTCTTGAATTATGTAAGTATGTGTTTAAATGTAATGAACAAAGGAAAAGCAGGTGTTAAGTTTATAAAATAGAACAGGATAGATTCTTTCATTCATTGAATTCTTTAGTGATGTTAGATGTTACCTGTACAATTATTTATACATACTGATCTTTCAAAATTAATTTTAATTAAATTTTAATTTGCTCAAAACAAAGCAAATTACCCACCGTACCCTCAAACGTCCTCTTCTCTACGTGCCAAGCGTTGAGTGCAGTGGACAATGGATAAGAATAGGTATAAATTATTTTTATTTTTTACTATGAGAATCAAAGTCGATGATTTACTATCCATGAAGTATGGTTTCCTCTTTGAACTACTGGTGGATAAAGAATCTTGAATATAAAAAAAGTGTTTGAGCTGGACTGGCGTATGGAGTGGTTATTACTTATCAAATAAATATGAATATTGCGCGATATATACGGCGATATCACTACCCGGTATGAGTCCTGGCTGTCTCCAACAATTCCCTTCATCTATCTATGTCGAAAGTGGCCGTCCTCCAGCTCAGTTTACAAATAAATTGTCAGCGTTATAAAATGAATTGTTTTAATAACTTAAATAGTTTCACATAAATTGTTTAATATCGTGTCATACCGTCTTATATAGGGAGCGAAACCGTAGAGCAAGCTAATAATAAAATTATATTATTGTAAGATAAGAGCACGGCAAAAATAACAAATTCAATGGTGAAAATATCATATTCTTACACGACGATAACATTAATTCTCGTACATAGGTATATTTTTCATAAAAATGTTTTTCTGATTCCTTACCTAGTAAATAATATTTGATTAACACCTTTTTGTATGTGACAGATAGTTTTAACAAAATATAAACAAACAATAGCACGGGTTTATATAAAAGATTCTGAATAGCACATTTTTTAGAAAATGTATTGTACCATATCGCACAGCGGTCACTTTTCAACTATTTAATGTGTTGATGTTTATGAACAAGGTAATTTTATACAATAAATTTTAATATGCCTATGTAAATTTTTATATGTAAATGAAGTAAAACTAGAACCTCTTCATCTCTTCACCAAATAGCGACGCTTTTTCAGTGTGCTCGGCAGCCATTATAACCAGTCAAAAATACAACATTGACAAATTCCAATTCTGTAGCAGAGTAGTCACAAGATCAAAGGTCTTGGGAGTTCGTTCTATTCGGTTGCAATAAATTCATTATTCAATCTATTTATGGATTCGTGCTAAGCGACTGAATAATATCAATTTCTCTTAAAAAACTACTAAAATGGTCCACATTGGGAGCGGATATTGTAAAAACTTAAAAGTAATAATAACTTTATTTAAAACGCTTGTTATGTAGGTTCCTAATTTTATATTTTGCTTCATTGATATCCTCAGACTAAATGCATCGTTAATTAAAATATTTATCATTCATTCTTTCTAATTCTAATAATTTCTAAACGCATGATTATTGAACAGACTAGAAAATTAAGGACTGAGGAAGGGGTTATCTGCGGCGAGGCGTGGAGAGGAAAGAACTCACCGTTCGCAACAATAATTAATTAGGGTCATTTCGCTAGTGGTCGGCCAGTTAAACGACAGGTGTACTTTCAAAACAGATTTTGAGTCAATGAATGATAAATACATATTCTTTTCGCTGTTATTCCATTAAACAGGAATTAAGTAATGTAACCAACTAAAAATAAAATAGTTAATATTGTACCAAGCTTAAAATAATAGAAGTTTACAAAAAAATGCCAATTCTGCCAGTGGTCGGCCCACAAAATCCAATGGTCGGCCTTTCGTTACCCAGTGTTCGGTCATCACTATGAAACTTCATGAATATCGCGAAATAATTTATTGTTAGTAGACAGACCAATAAAAAACATAATGAAGCAAAACGTGACAATATAAAGTATATTTTGTTAGTGATCCCCATATAACATGAATTTGTCGAAACTTGCGAAGTAAACATGTGCTTTTTTTAAATTGCGTATTGCATTATATAGGTCAATATAGTGCAGATATACATTGGCAAGTCGCAAGACTACCACACGAATTTTAAAAATCTGTTATTTTAAATGTATCCACTATTATTTAAGTTTTAAGCTCAAAAGGCCGACCACTGGCGACGGCTGACTTTAGGAACATTCGCCCTACTTGTCAGGGAAAGGAAATTCATTGGTCAGATAAATACGCTTTCGCTTCTGTTTGAGGATTCTTGTTGTAATATTATAAATATGACAATAATTATTACGATCACGAAATTCTTAAGTATCGTAAAAATCATAAGCCATAATTATTATGTCAACATTCAAAATAAATTAAATGTAGCAAAAGTGGCGACGACATTTCATATTTAAGCTTGCTAACATTTTGTACCGTGTTGAAATTATTGGCAGGAATGCCTCAGTACCGCTTACCTAAAACCCGGTTGTTATGCGTAGATAGGGCTTGAAAAAATGACGATGTGTTATGTATATGGCTGCCAGGCGTTTCTCGGTATTCCGGGATTGTCCCGGTTTCATCCCTCTGGTCTCGACGTTCTGAATTGAGCTTTCGGAATATCCAAAAATCCCGGTTTTAGATAAACTCGCATTGGTCAGAAATAGCGAGTTCCCGCAGTTCGAAGATGCAAAAAAATACAAAACTTGTGCATTAGCGTAGTCATCAACGGTCACTTTAAAACGTGGAGACAATTTTCTTTTACTTCCTACCGACGACTATATTACGGAATAGACACTTTAAATTTAATGTGTGTAAGTGTAAACTATATCATTCTCATAGTATATGTAGCTTTTTACCTACCTTAATTTTTGTTTTCTTTATATCTCCTAATTATTTATTTGATTAGAAAATCGGCGACTAAATCTTTTGTAAAATGCAAATAATCTGTTTAAATTAAAAAATTTAAAAAAATATCCGGCAAGCAAATCATCAAATACAATTTCGGATGGTATATGGGGGGGAGGGAATCAATTTAAATTAAACTTTCCGGTTTGAATGTCAATAAATCTGGCAGCCCAGTTTCTGTGAGTTGAAACCTACTTGCTGTACATATAAATTCGTAAATTTATTAACTACGGTAGAATCGCCATTGTTGCGACCAATATTGTCGTGGCTGACCAATCAGGGAGATTAGATTTATTCTTCCCTTTCATTATCCATGTCGAGGAATTGTGCCATCAGCATCTTTTACCTACATTACTGCCACATTTACAAGTATATTTGTGTTTAATTGTTGATGGAAACTATCTTGTGAAATTCTATTTGTGCTCAAATAGTTTTAAAAAATATTACAGATTAAATTATTCAAATGTATTTTAGAAGCTTAATTTTAATATAAAAAATAATATTAGTGTTTTACAACGATATAACAAGTCGGGAAGGGAATGGCGTAGCGAGCTGAAAATAGTCACTTATATACTGATTTTGTATGTTTTTTATATAAATAATGTATTATCTTTTAAGAATACATTATGATTTTTTTGCATCAACTGGATATAATAATATCTTAGGGCCTCGAGAGTTGAAGTTTTTTAAATGAGACTTTTTTTAGGAATTTCACTCAAGCAAAATAATATTAGTAATCAATACATAAAATTTAATGAAATATAATAATTATATATTTATGCATGAAAAGAAATGAACATTTTTTTTTTAAATATTTTTATTATAAAGATAACAAAAAAGGGTGAAAAATACAGTAACATGTCAGCAATAGTATATAAATAAAAATCAATAAATAAAGATTCCTTTTCAATAATTCTTTCATTTGATAAATATTTGTCAAATTCATGAATGGTAAAATTTTTGCATTTGTTTAAAATAGTTTCCATGTACAATACTAATTTAGTTTAAAATGTATCCTACCCATCCCTGAAGAGGTCAGATTTTGGTGGTTCAGGAACCAGAATCGAAATTACCTAATCTTTGTAGTGACGAGTCACTCATTCGCTATGTTTGTCTATGGTATTATTGTAATTGCCGCAATCATTAGCTTTACACACACTAGCATTGCTTAAAACTTCTGAACACAAATGATTCATGGAGAATCCAATTAGCATTGAACCAAATTCATTTTGATTTCGAAGACTCCATCTTAAATTAAACAAGTGGAGAGCTCGATGTATAAGCATAGTCAAATCATTTTAATCTCATAGTATGTAAATTGTGTGTTTAAAAACTGCAATGTTAAGCTCTTGGAGGTACCAGTTCTTCGTCAGCAGCCTTTGTCTTCTACTGTAAATGGATCCCAGTTTTCAATTCCAACAAGTCTACAAGAAACCTCCCATAGCTTTTCTGCCGTCTTCATATCCTGAGCTGCACTGCTCGGGGTAATTGGAACACAATCACTAAAAATAAAAACATATGGAAAAAAATTAAGACTAAGAAAGTATTTTTCAATGGTAAATTTGATAATATAGTCATTTTTCTAGCAAAAAAATGTTTAGTCAAAAATACTAGTTACTGTATAACAATTTTGTAGCCATCACATACAACTACAATATATATTGTTCATAAAATATTGACAATCGAGTAATGAATTTGTGTAAATCTAGCTATAATATTCAAAATAAAAGAAAATATATCATTTTTGCATAAGAGTTTATAAGTAGAATTTTCATTTCAATATGTGTATAGGCACATGAACACTTTGGTACAAATCATAAATAATAACCACCAAATGAAATCTACCTGTAATATAAGCCTGTCTCTTTGGCGCATTTCTCATCGACTGCACAGTATATGTTTGTCTGCGCACCAGACTTAGGATCCTTGATGAACACTCTTAATGATTTGAAAAGAAATCTCACACCAGGGAAAAATGCAGAATCCAAATGTCTACCGAGTTCTGTGGCTATCACTCCAGGATGAAGCGAATAAACGGTGACTCCTTCTATATTTCTGGCCTGAAAGTTTATTAAAGTCTTAAAAAATTGATGACATTTTATTATTGCCATTTGAAGAGTAGTGTGAATTCTGTTTTATAAATTACGCTCTTCTTCCCTATGACATATTATATAATTAGTCAGGTTGTCGAGTGATTTTATAATAGGTGGGTGTCGGGTCTTCATTCTCCAAGAACATATTTTCTGAAATGCTTTGTTAGAACTGTGATTTTCAAAATTCATCACAAGCATTATGAATTTAATAATTTTACTGTGAGGGGATGGATTACTGCATGGATTTAAAAGAATTAATGAAATAAATACTGTCTAAGAAGTATGTAATTGGTTACATTTTTAACATTTTCCCAGATTTGTTCATTGTTTCACTCTACCCTTCAAAGAGATTTAACTGATAACTTTCTGCCCATTTCATCATTATACAACGAGATAAACAATTCTAAATTTTATAATATTTACCTTTAATCTGTTTGCCAACTCTTTAGTAAACAGTACATTAGCTAATTTACTCTGGGCATATGCAGTAATAGGTCTATAAGTTCGCTTTTCAAAATGCAAATCATCAAAATTCATTGACCCACCTGTAAAAACACAAATTTTACATTACCCAGCAAATTAATATAACATTTTATAACGATCCTACTTAATTACATAACCTACATAATTCTTTCTTAAAAGTGACAATCAAATTATTACTAATGAAGCTAAATACTATATTATTTCACCCTCTCTTTTTTTTCGAAAAGAGTAAGGAGAGAAGGATAGGGCTAGGGCAGGACATATGATTAGCTAATCGCTCCAGCTACGCCCTCTTTCCTAGGATCGGAAAGATGGGAGACAATTTTAGACATACATGATTTCAAACACAAATCCATGAATCGATTTAAGAATTAATTTTTAAACTGTTCTTCCTGAGTTCGAGCTCGTGAGCACCACAACCAAAACATTATAAGTAGCTGCTTTCTTATCTACGAATGTATTGAATAAGTGACATTTGGTTCTTATCAAGTGCCACTGTGGGTTCTAGACTTTTCTTTTGTTATGTAAATATAAAGGATTTAAATATATAATGAAGGGAAAAATTACGCGTGTGCGCCTTGGATGAAACATTCACAATCCTCGCTGGAGCCGACTCAATTATTCGAGGCAGTAGCAACATGGTGAATAAGAAATGTGATAAATGATTAGTTTGGAACTGGATCTCAAATCCATCTTCAGTCTTCCCTTGCGGGCACACCATCACTCCGGCATTATTGATTAGAAGATTTATCTTAGGTTCAGTGGCCAATATACCCTTGGCGCATTCCCTCACCGATGATAAAGAATTCAAATCTAATTTGGTTATTTGAAGTGAGCCCAAGCCTTCGGCGTCTTTACAAGTTTTTTTGATTTCCTCTAAAGCTGCGCTAGCTTTTGAAGAGTCACGACATGCCATTATGATGCGAGCTCCTGAAACAAATATTGTATTGATTTTATTTAAGTACTAGAGAACATATAGGAAAATGTAACTTTGCTTCATTGGGTTATTATGATAGAAAAAAACATCAATCAAATTCTTTCTGTTCACTAAATCTGCTCTGTTTGTGAAGCATACAGTGATAATTCAATGCTTAAAAGATTTATGTAGAATTTGTTTTAACAAAATTAAATATCATACAAATAAACTACTTCAAACCTATTATTCATTTAATTTTAGTTCATAAGAAAATAGTTTTACTATTAATCTTTGAACAAAATAAACTATGAGATAATAATCAAGACTTATTTAAAATGAATAAGACTTGCAATTTATTATTGAAAAATCAAATACAGAAATTTTAGTATGGAAGATGACATTAATATATATTTTTAGTTATTTTGCTAGAGTAATGAATGCACAATATTATAGTATGGATCTATGATAACCAATCGTTACTTACTTTTCAATATTGATTCTATTACAAAATTTATTAAATGAACAGCACTTGTGAAAAATGCTAATAAAGTATATCAATGAATTTGAGGTTTACTAGATTCACAAGACGAAGATTCACTAGAATTGAAGGTTCAGGGTAAAATAAAGGATGAGACGACTGACAATGATCAATCATGAAGATAATGCAGAAAAAAAATTCTAATAGTGATCAAAATATTCCAAATACACGCCAATTTTCATTCTGCATTTTTTCCTCCTGTGTAGTGAAAGTCAATAAATATCAATACCTCTTTTGTATAAGTCTAAGACTGTCTCTTTTCCAATTCCTGTATTACATCCCGTTATAATGGCAGTTTTTCCATCAAGTCGAGCTGTACTGTAACACTTTCCACTAAAGAAAGGCATCTTTAATGTCCTGTTAAAATAAATTAATAGTGTTTAATTTAAGAAATAAGCCAGTTCGAGTCCATTCGTATACTTGAATGCCTGAAGATGCCGAAAGGCGAAACAAAATACATGGAAATGAACAAAATCTCAATAATTGAAATTTAATGGTGTTTAATTAGACATTACTGAAAAAAACGTTTCCATTAGTTAGATGTAATAAGCTGACTGTTTGAAACAAATATCAAATGTAAACAAAATTTATTAGACAAGATAGGGTTCGTAAGAATTGAAATGACTGTGCAGGTATACGTAAAATAATAAACTATCTTTTAAAAATAAAACATAATTTTTTTTGTACTACTACCACACTTTTATAATGATCTGGACGGGTTTCGCTCATAGCGAGCATTAAGTAAAGTATAATACCTTTCCACCAAGAATTAACAGTTAACATCTTAATTGAACTGTTTGCGTATGATAAATGTCATTACTCATAATGTTACAATTAAAAGTATAGTTCACTATGGTTACAATGGAACAAAATACAGCATAACTTTAGAGATAATAAAGACTACACTAATGTAATAATCATGCTGTCCTTTGTCCCACTCGTTTTCTGTGGCTCAATGTAGTGGTTAATAAAATAAATTGTTAAGCATAGTTACATAAAAAGAAGGATTTTAAGGTCGACTTTTTTAACTTAACAGGTTTTTAATAGTCACAAATGCTTTTTTTATTATTAGCTGCACTGTGAAAAAATCTCAAATAGAATAGAATTAATTGTAAATTGAACCATTAATGCAGAGATGAGATAAGATCAGCGAATGGAATATTTCGAATTAAGCATTGTATCATAGAGGTATTTCAGGATTTGAGACATAACTAATGTTATAAAAACACAATCAATGGAAAATCTCTTTTTTCAACGATAGATTAATAAATGTCCCACAGCATTCATTTGGGGATTTATATTGATAAATACAATAACAAAAAAATATCTACTAACTTTATATTTCTTAACTACCCATTGAAATTGTTGCAAAATAGATTGGTACACTCAATACTGAAACATGCATGGCATACCATCTCCCAAGGTTCTATTTCCAAAGTCAAAGCGTACCTTTGCATATTAATTACATGACCAGCAGTGGTGTAGTGGGGCGGGGGAGCGTGGGGTTGGCGCTCACATCCTTTTTTTATAGACGATTTGGAAATTCTTAATATTACAAATTCTACAATATTTTCATTATTTAGGACCCAAAAAGTGTTCTTTTGAAAATACTGTTCATTTAAAATGTGTAAAAAACGTTATACATCAGTGATGTAGTGATATCAGTTTCCACATGGTTTCCATAAATAAAATAAAAGACACAATAGGATAATTTATTATGTTTTTCTTTCTGGTGCTCAATAATATTGAAAAAAATTAGCTCTACTCTCATGAAAAACATGAAATCAGTGTAAACATAATAAAATGATTAATGTTTCTATATTATAATTAATCAGCGCTCCCAGCCTTTTTATTTACCACTACCCCACTGATGACCACACAAATAAATTCAATACGTATTGCCATCTCAAGAATAAATTATTTTGAATTTAAAAACTACAATATGATAGGGTAAAAATAACAAAGTAAGCATTCAGTTCTACAAAATTTTATCAGTTTATAAAATTTTGTAGAACTGAATATATAGTTTGTTATTTTTAACCTATCATAATGAAGTGATACCAAGTGAATGCCAATGCAATCAATAAACTACAATATGTTTTAATTTTTTATTATTACACTCGAGATCACAATTCGGTTGCAAACTCCTGCTGTAGGGAATACACTCTTTTTTAACTTTTTTTTCCCATGTCCGCTACCAATGCGGAGCATATGGTCTCCTAATGGAGGTATCTTAATAGAATTTTTTCTACGAGAACTGCTTGTTACTCAGTTGCTCAACCTCTCTTTTTTCGAAAAGAGTAGGGAAAGAAGGATAGGGCTATGACAGGACTAGTGGTTAGCTAATCGCTCTCGCTACGCCTCGTGAGGATAGGATGGATGGGAGGGAGGACTCAGACTACGAATAGAAATCCATAAATCGATTGAAAGATCAATCCATGAAAATCGTTCACACCGGGAATTGAACTCGAGACATCCGTAACCGTAGCCAGCAACGCTACCAACTGCGTCATGGACGCCGACACTTTTTTAACTACATAAACTCAAATCATCCAGGATGATAAGATAATTAATAGAATCAAACATATACCTATATTTTGTTAATCTTTTTAGCATTTTTTTGTTACTGTAGCTAATTTCAGTATTCAACAATGGAAATTTTACGTCTGCATATTTTGTATCTGCATATTTTGTATCAACAATGGGAAACAATGTCTGTTGTTGCCAAACGAAATGAAAAAGATTGAGATTTGTCGACACCTATTGAAATTTGACTACAATTGACTGTAACGATAAATTGTAATTATTATTCCTCATTTTACTTCAAATACCGACAATAAGCAATCTTATACAGAAAATATTATAAGAATTAAAATAATTATAGATGCGTTAGCCAAATTATGATATATAATCAACAAGATGATTTTGAAGAAATGTTGTTTTGGGAAGACCCTGTGTTTTTTGTAAGTGGAGATTACACGACGTTTCGAAACTGTTGCAGAATTCATTTTAAAAGGTTGTAATCTTACACTGAGATATTTATGATAGAATATACCAACACATTATAGTATTCGATAATTAATATCTTTCTCCATATAAAAACTGAGAAAATCTAAAAAAATAAAAATAATATGAATTCTATTTTAAAATAAAGTTATTCAACTCAAAACTAGTTTGTAAACTAATCGGCTTTCATGATTGTGTTTCGTTTTGGAAATTACCAGCCTTGAAGCATTGAATGAATTTGTAAACAGTCATAACTGGAATTACATGTTTGGCATTTTGCATGGACAGCCAAGGTCAAAGCCAAATATTGCCATGCACACATATTTCAGTTTTCCCTATTGTGTAATTAATAACATGAGTTAATATATTATATGCTTGACAACTATTATGAATACTGAAATTATTATTTTCTTTCATTCTAATCTTTTATTACTGCCTAGAGTTCCTAGTCTTATCAACTAAAAAAAATAAGTATTTTATAATATTACGTCCATAAGAATAATTTCCAAAACATATCATTATCATACAAATAAATTGGTTAATCCACTGCTGGGTTTATGCCACTTCAAAATTTTTTAAATGAATTTGGGATAATTCAATATTGCCAAAATACATGTTTGAATCCAATTAGAAAAGGGAAGCACAATTTGAGGCTGTACTAGAAAGATGTTGCTTTATCAAAATGTAGTTCAATAATAAAGCGAAAATAAATATTTGGATGATTCCTACACCACCGCCCGTTATGTGTAGGCTTTCGCTGATTTCACTTCCGCTTTCTAAGGCACAGTAAAATAAAATAAAAATTAAATTAATTAATTTACCCCTCATAATTCACTTGGTCCGATTCACATGGGAATGACTTTAAAATATAATTAGGGAAGATAAAGAAGGCGTTATAGTTATAGAAATAGACCTGGAGAGATTACCTAATTAAATTATTTATGTATCCGATTTTTAAATTCGATGTTTTAAATTCGACAAACCTGTAAATGTGATAATCCAAGCACTGATTAAGATTCTTTAGTCTACTACTGTCACAAACTATTTAAAGGTTATGTTTCTTTTTGGAAATGTTTCACATCTAAAACAGTTTCTAAACTACGGCGTGGCGTGCCATCGCTCTAATGTTTCAAATTTTCGGTGCCTCAAAATGCGACTCGGAACGTATTTCTAGGTCAAATTGTGTTGTAAGAAAACCTCGTTTTTTTCTTATTGGATAGGTTCTCAATGTGTTTGTATTATGAGGGTTTTAAATAACCTAGGTATTGATAAAATACTAAAATTATTAATGTGTCGTAATATATAATTCAATGGTATTTTGCCCAATTGATGTAACCCTCAAAAATAAGAAAATGAGTTATTGATTGTTTTTCGTTTTAAAGACAACAGAGCAGGTCTAGGCCAAATGACGTAAATTAGAAAAATAATTTGACCACTTTTGGAAAGGAAACATCATTTTACATTGGTTTTAGATTTAAAAATTCTGACCCGGCCACTTGATGTAAGCCACTATTATATCGACACTCCCTATGTATAATCCCGTATCTGCAAACAGAAGAATTTAGAGGAGTGCATTTCAAAGATTCATAACGCAACTCAATATACCTATAATGTTTTCGATAAAACCAGTTTTTACTCTCTCCTGAACAATTTCAATTTTGAGATTTTCAATCAATTGGCCAAAACACCGTCGACGTTATACCTATGAGGTGGATCGCTGTTTAGTAAAACATGTAACGTTAATTTGACTAACCAAATTCTTATTGTCACCAAAAAACTGTTGTAAACATGGTAGAGTGTAATTCAACAATGTTACGGTGACGGAAACAAATACGAAAATGGCGATTGTCATTTTTATTCAGTTCATCTAGTATACGTGTTGCACCTAGACTCATGCCCTAGATCTCATATGTAAGATTGAAAAAATCAACATTTAATATCGACATTACCAATACTCGAAACCTTTTGGTAGCGAAGCTCTTGCCGCAAAGCCGATTCGCGAGGAAGTAATGAAAAAAACAGAGATTCGTGCAGGCACCGTGAGGTGGACATATTGGGACATGGCTAAAGCAGAAGTGTTTTTGCAACTAAATACATAAACTATTATAGGTAAAATATTATATTAAAGCGTTTCCATTATAGCTTTTCTAATTTACATCCCAAAACCTTTATGTTATTTTCCCTCACCCCACATTTATACTTTAGTTTCAAAACATAAACTCATCAAACAATCGTTTAATTTCTGGATATTTCCATATGTATTTAAAAGCTGCTTCTTCCCCTTGAGCGAAATAATTTAAAAAATATCAACAATATAATTGATTTTATAGTATTTTCGCAGGGAATTTTAGGGTCCATTAACTCCGTCCTCCGGGTTTGAATTCCAGTACGAGGGAGATAGATTTTAAATTAACAAATAAGTGACATATTGACAGACATGTAATATGTAATTTTATGATAACAAATGTGTGTAATTTTCCATTTCGTGTTATATCTGTACATAAGGGCAGCGAAACTAGACAGCTACTGATTACAATATTATTGTAAGATTGGCTGCAAAAAAAATGTTGAAAATAATAATTTATTCCTACTTAGCGATAAATGAATCGTGCATATGTAGCCTATATACTATACATTCACACCTAAATGCACTGTTTTTTTTATTTCAAAAGGGTCTATATCGCATTCTAAACCGTTTCATGTATTACTTACAATGTATAACTAAGGCATTCTCAACCCCGTGCCCGCGCGCGGCCATGTTGCCCGCTGACGGCGCTGACTGTGTGCATTCGCCACTATTCGACCGCAACAGATTTATTTTCAAATTTATATGTTTTTAATAAATATTAAATTCTAAATCATTTTTCTGTATAAGTCAACATGTTTATGTTTTCTGGCTACAGTAATTTTAACTCTGACCTCTCATTTTAAGTTATATTGTGTTGAATTTGGATTATTGAGATTTTGTACACTTCCATGTATTTTGTCACTAACGACCCGGGTTTCGCCTTTCGGCATCTTCAGGCATTCGAGCGCACGAATTGACTCGAACTGATAGACAGTAAACAGTGTCTAACGTTTATATAGAAGATATAAATACGACAAATATTATTTACGAGATAAAATATTATACGTCTAGGATCCACACTGATACCTGAGTTAACATTTCGAGAATCGCCTTAATCCTTATTTTGTAAACAACACATTAACAGAGTGGCAAATTGCCGCTTTCCAACTACTATTAGAATTACCAGTGATTTTACAATTATAATAGCATTGTGGGTGTAAGGATAAATATATACAATCATTCCACATTTAGTGACATCTGTTAGGTATAGGATACAGCAACGGAGAGTTTGGAAGGTTCAGCTGTTCGTTCAGAATTGGCAAGGAATTTAACTGGGCTCTAGTGATTTCCAAAATTTCTTGATAAAATAATTTATAATCCCCCATGTTTTGATGCAACAATTTAACCCCATCATCCGCATCAAACGTATGGTTCTCCAATAGCAAGTGATTTGCGAATGTCGAAGTTTCTTTTTTTTTTCAAATTTTATTTTTGTTTGATATTTATTACGTATGCTTTGAAAAAATAAATGGTGCCCGCCGCCCTATCAATATTTTAGAATGTGCTCCAGGGTACAAAAAGGTTGGGACCCCTGGTATAGGTGGTCACAAGAAATGATTTTTTCAAAAACAGCATTCTTCATTTATGGTAAAACGGTATAACTATTTAACAAGCATAATATATAGATATTCCGCTAAGATGTAATAAAACTGCTAGTATGTTATATTATATTTTCGTAACCCTTTGAGTTCAATGAAAGATGTGTGTATCCCGTAAATGTATAATGTGCTATATGATAAAACGTTGATCCTTTCCTTGAGAAAATTTTACAGATTTTTTGCGATTTACTCGCAAATGTATTTTTTGTATACCTAGATGTTTTCATATTTTTTTACTAAGGTACCTACTTGATTGATGCCTTTTTGTATGTAGGAGACAGTATTACAAAAACCAAATAAAACGATAACATGGGTAGATACAAATTTAATGATTCTGTATTATACACATTAACTTTCGGGAAATGTACATGTACCTATCAACTAGCGAATCAAAATAAATACACACTTCATAATAATATATAAAGTGTTTGGTGAATTATTTTAATTTAACATAAACAATTTCTCCTCTTTACTTTCTTCGACGGATTCCTCGGCTAATTTTTGGAAAATCATTTTCCATATACCTACATAGTTCATATGTTCCAATAATTGTAATTTATGATATTGCTCAATCGATTATTGTGTATTATAATTAGGTATAATATTGTTCCATTTATGTGACTTTATGGTGATTGTGAAATAACAAATCTATCGTAAGTGCCTATTGATTCTAGCCCCATAATTATTATTATTGAAAATATTATAAAATTAAGAATGGAGGCGGGGGGTGTGACAAGCAACTAGGCGAGAAGATAAAAAGTACTCGTGAAAGGAACGAAATCCCATGGTCATTCAATACGGATTAGCTTAAATACTATTTGAGGATAACAACAATATTTTTCGGTGACCAATAATTGTCGGCATAAAAATGTTTAAAACTAATCCCAGTTTCGTAAAATTATTCAATTATAGGAATGTATTATTAACTATTACTGTGATGAAATGACTACAATTAACTTTAAATGTTAAAAAATAAAATATATTTTAACATTTGAATTTTACGTTGAATATCGCCGGCAGACTAAAGCCAGATACGTCAAATAAAGACAGCTGAATATTAATTTAGTCTCTTATTGGTTTCATAAACACATGAATATGTTTGGTTTTTAGGTTGGCTATTCTGATTTTTTATTCAACATGGCTGAAAAATAAAGTTTGACATATGCAACTATTACGCGATAAACCAGTTTTATAATGTTTCCTTTCGTCGTTGTTGAGCATATTTAGCTTGATAAAAGACTATTCTATCCTAAATATCATCATTTCGCGCAGTGTTTGGTGAAAAAATTGCATTTTTAGACAATGTCCACTAATACGAACCTTTACCCATTAACCAATTCCTAATAGTGATATTTAGGTACGACAATGTAAATAATTTAATTCCGTTAAGAAACTTATCTGAAGTAATAAATAGTAGGCAAAATTTAAATGATTGTAAATTGAGTTAACTAAATAATTTACCCTAATTTACATAATAAAATATTTTTGTCCAAGAAAATTTATATTCTCTCTGTGTCTTCTCTTCGTAGTAAAATAATTAATTACACTTACCGTGTGATGAGAGATACACGTAAACTCCACATTTTATACGCGTTCTGAGAATATTTTACAATTAATTTGGTTTCCTACTATAATAAATATAATAATAATAGTTGGACCCTTACAAACGATTAATGGTAAACTATAATTAGTATAGCTTACTAAAGTAAGGTACTGTAAAATTGTATTTTATTCGAATGTGACATTCCAAAGCCACCTATACGTAAAAGTTGTTATGGACATTCTCAAAATAGACTAAATAATATGTTTTGAAAGCTCAATAACGGTAAATTCAACAAATATTTTGTACGTTCCAAAATAAGCATTTTGCCAATATCGTACCTATCAAGAATGAAAAAATAATAAAACAAGAATGAAATCATAATATATGTAATCAAGTCAAACAATGTATATGTATCGCATTGATTTAATATAACAATACAAATTTGAAATATTATCAAAACCGTAACGTCTACGTGAAATAATAATAAATGATACCGTCAAAGTATAGTTCTCTATTACACCGTCAAATGGGGCTATTTCGCCTACCAAGTATAATACCGCCTAATAGAAAATATTTTATTTAAAAAAAATACTAGATTTTTAAAATGTTCAGTATGATCAACTAATGATTTTGAATAAAGTTATAACCAAACATCTTGTCTACCCGAATTTTAAAATAACGTATGGCTATATAAACAAAATATTTTTCATTAGCTGGCATTATACTTGGTAGGCGAATAGCCCCAGTTGAAGGTACCTACTTAATTATTTCAGAAGAATAGAAATTAAAAATATGATTTTGGTGATTTGAATAATACTCCTATACGATAACAAAAATAAGTGTTATTATAATTGAAATCACAATACCTTTATTAGGTACAGTAGGTACTTAATTATTATAATATTGATCAGAAACCAAACGAAGCACCTAAATCTTCCACATACAACGTCTATTCAATTTCCTGCACACCTGACTTGTGTATATTTATGTCGTTGTTGAGTACCTATTCAAGCTTTTCCCACTATATCTGCTTTTCAGTGTTTGTAATTTCATTTCAGTATATTTAACTTAAAGACAGCATCTCGTTCGACAGTTAGTAGAATTTATTGACAGGAGATTTACGAAATACTTCATTCTAACAAAGCGTTTTATTTGTTTGCGATCGCTCTGCTACGTATTATAATTAATTGTGTGCAAATATTATAACTTTTTCGTATAGAATACAATTATATTTTACTGCCATAAGTTAGAGCTAGGCCATGATGTGTACTTGTTACAACATGGATCGCCATGTTGTAAGAAGCATAATAATATGGTTCCATTTTTTTTGTCATTAGTGCACGCTGGAATTTATTATTATCCCCTATTTAATAAAAGTGTGGTAAAATTTAATAAAATAGCGACATTATTTTAGTTTAAAATTTGTGGATTGTCTATGGTAATGACGTTTGTTTTTCAAACGTGAATGTTTACATACCTTGCTCTCGCACTTGTTCCTGTGGCTCGTGAATATTTATTTACCGCTAAAATTAATGGTATTAGGATACTACACTGACGATACGTAATATAAATCGTCGATATCAGTATACCCCTCATTGGTATACATCAATCTTCATCTAAACCTAATGAAGAATTTTGGTCAGCAATGTTGTCCTACCTAATCTGAACCATCAGCAAAATATAAATAATTTCGCGATGGACGAAATCTCCGAAATGGCATTGGGTGAAATTCGTAAGTAGACTTAGAATAAAGCATTTTCTAGCTTAAATGAAATTTCCACAGAAGACCGACGTATTAAAACTCGAATACAAATATTCACATTAATCATCGATTTAAATGATACTGTTGTACCAAATTTCATTGATGTTCTATTGCGACGCCTTAATGATCTTCTTCCATAATTATGAATATCAATAATCTTTCTGCTCTAATTAGTCAGTATCCAATGTCGGTGAAACTAAAGTAAAGAAACTGATTGTTGGAGATGATACTATTATTATTGTTTAATAAATTTTACAGAAATAAGAAAATCCTCCATTGTTTTTTGTGTAACATTTGTCATTCCTTTTGTATGATTCTTAACCTATTAAGACACCATGTCGAGGTTGGTGGTAATTATCCGACGTTTCAAAACCTTTACACTGATCGCAAAACTCGCATTTTAAATTATTTATCTTGTAACTAAAATTTCTATTGTGAAGAAAGTTAGAAATCTAGCTGAGTGAGAAAATATTTCAAAAAATTAAAATAAACCTAGTAGAAAAGTATGTTATCAGGGACTAACACCATCAACTCCCAACTCAATTGTTGCCAAGAAGAATGAAATCTGCGAAGTAATCGAAATATTAGAAAAAAACGTCTGGTAAAGAGTCTAGTTTCAAAGAGATTGAAAAAATTATTGTCACATGATACCAGCAGGTGCAAATTGCCAACATGCTGAACCCAATATAAAAATTTGTGATCATTGAATAAGTTTTTCTTAAAAAATATAAATTTTGTGGGTTTTGAGACTTTCCAATATTTATCGTTTTGTTTTGAGCGCCCTTTAAAAAACAGCAATTCGAGAGTCCTCTGTATATTGCTGTTAACTTGTGTATGGTACTTAACTTTAGTTTGTTTAGGATGTAAATAACAACGTTGAATCTGTACTGAAAATAATGCACACTTTTTGGCTGTTAAATGAATTTTTTTTTCTCTGTTTCGCTTTTTTAGGTTATCACGATAATGCGGAACAATTGCAATGCCTAACATGTAAAGAAATACATCCAAAAATTGTGAGTGTCGATGACAACAATATTGACTTGGCTAGACATCTCATTTATCTTGCCGGCATTAAGGTAATGTATCTTGAACTCTTTCATGATAACATATATTACCACAAAAGAAATCTAGCATAACTACCAAAAATAACTACGGATTAATCAGATTTTTTTGACATTGTTGTAACAATCACGGTTGCTGAATGCTTGTTCTTGATAATTTTTTTATTTCTTTTCAAACAAAACTAAGCTCTTGTACAGTGTTTTTCTTCAACACTTAAAACCTATTTTTGTGATATTGAAGTTTCTCTCAGTCATAGATTTTTCTTAGCCATGTCCGCTCCCAATGTGGAGCATATGGCCTCCTAATGTAGGTATCTTTACAGAAGTTTGTCTACAAGAACTGCTAGTTACTCAGTTGCTCAACCTCTCTTTTCCGATGACGGTAGGGATAGAAGGATAGGGCTAGGACAGGGCTAGTGGTTAGCTAATCGCTCTCCCTACACCCTGGTTTTAGGATCGGATGGGTGGGAGGGAATTTTAGACCTCTAATATACACATAATTCTTTGCTAACTCTAAATACCTTAAATTACAGTTACAAACTTTTGGCGCTGACCTAATGATTACCATTGCATATTATTTCCAAAATTATTGTGTTTGAAAAGCACGTAATATAGGAACAGTCAAGTATGGAAATTGTTTTTGCAACTTATCAAAATACTTTATTTAGATTCTACACCGGAGGGAAGGAACCTTCAGCATTTTAGGTTTTCAAGAACAGCCTTTTGACTGAATCTAATTTTTTCATTCATTAACGTGTTTTTAAGTAAATCTAATGACAATTTCTTGAGTGTGGTTTTATAAGATTGTACATAAACGAATGAGGACTTCCGACATGAAAAGGTTTATCACCTCCGTCCTGAGCCATATTCTTCTGCAGTAAAATTCGTAACATTATGATACTGTCAATTATATAAAAATACCTTGAAAATGTCATATAAGTAACATTCTACATGGAAATATACTTGCAAAACCATGTCATAAAAAATGTATTTATTCCATGTGCGAGACATTTCATTTCTATTCTACGTAACCCAAAATCCTTCATATTAAGGGCTATTAAATGCTGAAATTAGGAATCATCTGTAAATTGATCCGTTTATGTGTCGAAGTTTGTCAGTGTAAATTTGAAATGGATACTGCAAGCTGTCTTCTTTTTTTGTGATGTCACTGAATATTTTTGTCAGCTAAAAAATTTAACCTTAAAAAGCGGTAGTCCAAACACGCAGTCACTAAACATTTTTATGCAATAGCTAAAAATTTTACCTCTCATATTGACTTAATACCACGTTTATGTAATTCTAATCATAAAATGCCTACCCAAGTCACCTTTTTTAATGTTAAATAGTTTGCCATCCCTAATTTGAACTTGAAATATATTATTATAAGTAAAAATTTTATTTCAGATTCGGATGAATCACATATTGTGTAAAAAATGTGCAAATTTGTTATTAATCGCTTGCCGATTGAAATATAAAATAATATCTCAGACAGCAGTTGAATGTCATGCAGAGAATAACACTGAAAATGAGAGAATCTGGGAGATGGATGAAATTCATAACCGCGACGCTCCGCTCAATGAGATAGGATTGTCAGACTCATCGGCCACAAAAAAGACTGAAACCAATTATTCAATATTAATTTGTTCACGGTGTCATGTTTATGCTTACGGAAACAAATCATTCTTGTCCCAGACGAGCCTATGTTCTTGCATCAAAAGATCGATACGAAAAGTTTCGGTACGCAAACGGGTAAACCTGTCGTTCAAATGCATATATTGCAATAAAGCTTACAAGGATTATCCGTCAGTGGCATCTCACGAAGAGAAACATGTATCAAAAAGGAATATTAATAAGACACTGTGGAGCAACGTTTCTGATGTTGTCAATAAGGTAGATGTGCTGACTGAATTGATGAATACCTCCCAGTCAAAGGTATCTTCGAAGAAACACGCTTCTAAGGAGAAGCTGTGCAACAAGTGTGGTAAAATTATTCGGTCGCTGAGTAAACACAAATGTGATGTTGCAAAGAATAAAGTGCCTAAAGTTTACACTTGTGAAGCATGCGGAAAATCGTAAATACATTTAATATTTTGTTGTCTTTTTAAAATACAATGTTTTAAACCTTGACAAATATTGTTATTAAAACCTGTAGATTCGCACACATGAGGTCTAAAACGATTGTAATTTTTTTAAAATTTGCACTAGTTTTTGACGTCATTAAAATTGCAATTTTAAATTCACATTGTTTTTCGAGTTATATAAAGTTCTTATACAAACAATTCAAATTATTAGCTTCCTTCTATTTAATGACAAGGGAAGAGGCACGGATTTTTGTAGTATCTTTTTGCCTTGAATTAATGTTGAGTAACTTCGCTTGATTCTGCTCAAGTTATTTGATATATTTAAAAAAAAAACAGATTTTCGCATATCGCTGATGAGTTGATTGAAAATTGTTTGATAAAATTGTGAAACGGGCACCCACAAAAAAGTGTTTTTTAATATTTCAGTTTCATGAGATACGGAACATATTGGAGTCATAAAAAATACAGCCACAGTGAGGAAAAAAGTACATACGACTGCACGTTTTGTGATAAGGTGTAAGTTTTATATTCCATCTATTTGGCAGTAAAATGAGTATGTAGCATTGCTGACAGAATCAGATTTGTATTATTTTGCTACTTGCATTTTTCAATAAAGTTCCGATTGCACTCAAACCATGATTGTATACTATATATGTGATCAGCTTTTTTATGGCAAAGGACTCTTCTTCAAAATTTCCTATAAGAATCATATTAGAAGTCGATCCCGAGAAAATTTTAAATTGAAAAGTAGCTTCCAAGGCAAAAAAAGTTGGGCACCCTTGCCCTAACCCAACCCGAACCCAGATTTATTTTTGTAAGCCAGAAAAAAGCCTGATTTTTTTTAAATATAGTAATTCATATATACTTATCAAAGAATATTATTATTTCCATATTTCAAGAAAGTTATTGTTTCCATATTTCCAACGATATTCATAGCACATGTGAAGTAAGTTATTTAAGTTATGAATACTATTGCCTTATGGCTGACTCATGGCCGGAACATAGCACAAAATATTTTTCTTAAATTTGTTTTTTCGTCTGGTTCAGAGATATCGCTCGTTGTACGTATTTTGAATCTTTTTTAGGTTTTGTTTTTAGAGTTAAAATTTTTTTCTTCAGAAACTTTCACTTTCAACTCACCGAAGTTTGATCGAAATCGGATGAATGGTTAAGGAATGCATAGAGGACAAACCAGCAAACAAATCTTCATTTTTATTTGTATAGATTTGTTAAAGTTTAAATAATTTCGAACAAAACTTGTTTTCCTCATCATATACTTCACTTAATCTTGAACATGGTGTTTCCTTGCACAATTTGACATCCCAAAAGTATCATGTGGTTCCTTATTGGTTGACACAATCCAATTTAGATCATATTTACCTATTATCTCAATAATTCAAAGATAATTCGGTGGTATGTAGTATTGTGTATATTTTCAGTTGTAATAATGCCAACACTCTCCGAGAACACACAATCAGGAAACACAACGGGGTGATGCCATACATCTGTAAGATTTGCACCAAAGGATTCCCATCGTCCGGCAAGATCAAAAGACACATGACGATACACTCTTGTAAGCTACTTTAAAAACAAATTTAAATCTTAAACATAATACATTTCACTCCTAAGTTGTTAACTGTCAATCCCTACTCTCTGGCTACATCAACAGCATTACTGTGCAATGTTTCACTAATTATGTAATTCTGACAAATGCCTCTATGTCTGCTTCGCATTTTCTCTTTATTCACACATTAGGAAGCATTGGTTTATTGTGCATTTTTCATAAATTATTATTTTATCAGTGATTCTTAACATGTGGGTTGCAATCCAAAATTGGGTCAATTGGCCTATTTAGCGGCCGATGTCTCGCATGAAGAGTTAAGTCTTTGTGTGAATGCTGATTTAAATAAAAAACGAAAAGCCAATGTTATTAACCAAAGCATTTATCATACTGCTGCCCGTTGCAACAGCATACAACAGACTGCAATCTGAAAAATAACAGTCTCTCTAATGTCTAATATAACACCAAGATTTGAAGAACCCTCAAAACTTATCCAGAGCCAAGGTTAACATAAACAAGATTTGTTTTTCACCTGTCAGTGCTTTTTATTATAAAAGTAAATTGAATTTTTGTATGTGTTATTTTATTCATATTGTCTTGAGTCACAAAACCAAAACTATTAACCCTAATTTGAGTGGCGACTCTAAGGGTTAAAAAACACGGTTTATATAAACAATATGATTTTAGATGAGAAAAAGTATCGATGTGAAAAATGTGAAACGAGCTTTTCGCAGAGTGCCAAACTGAAGATTCACTTGAAAGAATTCCACAAAGAGTCCGAGACTACCAAAGAAGATATATGTCAGTCCATGAATCTAATCAACAATTGTTTTCAAACCATATCCATCGTGGAAACCAATGACAACATGCAAGAGGCGCAGAGTGAAAAAAGCCAATGGTAAATCAATATTACTATTTAATCAATTCTATTTATCTATCGTCAGTGCAAAGTAAAACAACC
This sequence comes from Himalopsyche phryganea, assembly GCA_022494535.1. Taxonomy (NCBI): domain Eukaryota; kingdom Metazoa; phylum Arthropoda; class Insecta; order Trichoptera; family Rhyacophilidae; genus Himalopsyche; species Himalopsyche phryganea. Next base: position 4,022,571 of record JAGVSL010000028.1, read on the forward strand.
ATATCAGAAATTATGGGCAAAAGAATTTTTCAAGTTTCAACTAGAACTGAAAAACCTCAGGTCTTTGTATAGAAATAAAATTTTGCTTCCAATTGGAGGCCAACGAGTTTGCGCAGTTCATTCCTTTCCTCCTTTGACTGTTACTGTCTCCGACCTCCAACGAAGCAGAGTAAAACTTCACTCGTAAAGACTCATGCAGGCGAACGGTAGTCTGTTAATGTAGTATAATAAAGTAGGTTTTCTTTATGCCTTTTTTAATTATTGAGAAAATAGCCAACGCAATACATTTATAACAAACACCAGTGAAGTTTGCATAAATTAGCGTACGTGAAATCATCGGCTCTCGTACATTAAATCTGCTCAAGCTGTGTGGTCATGTTAAGAACATTGCTGACGGTGATCAACGACGTTGCCTTTGGTTACGGTGCACGCCGGTACGAATCCCAGTAAGGTCGAAATAAATTGATTTTTCAATCGATACAGCAACTGAGTTGCAAGTGGTGCTCCTTTAGGAGACCATATGCTCACATTGGGAGCAGACATGGCTTGAATTAAAAAATATGTATTAATATAAATCAATTAGTCTTCAGTAGTGTAATAAAGTACTATACAATGAGTTTGATTCATTATTTTATTAGTTTACTCTGACTAGGCTTGAAATAAATATTACAATACATAAGTTCTCCATTTCACTAAATCTAATCGTAACATTGGTCTATCGTACAATTAATATCAACCTAATAACGTCTATCATGAGACTGCGATAAAAACTTATTGAATGTTGTCAATGATAGAGATTTGTGTGGCAAAGCTTTTACATAATTTTTTGACTCAGGACTGATTGATTTTCTTTTAAAGAACACCGTTGTCCACGAGCTCCTGCACCAGATCTGCCATTTTCCGGCGACACAACTCATTGGACGTCCAAACGGGAGCATTCTCAACTGCTTCATTTGCCGCATCGGTATCCTAAAGAAATTTCCATTCAATTACTGATTTGCATAATCTCTTTTAAGGTATATTTTATAATCTATACCTTGGATGTAAGCCATATTTTTTTGTGAGAATGTTTTTATGACTATCGATAATGTATAATAGTCTCCAAAAGTTTAATCTATTTTAACCCGTAAGCAGCATTTATAAATATGCCAAAATTAACAATTTTTTCATTTCATACAGAAATAAATTTAGTGTGGCTCCATCTGCTATTGATGGGGGTGGGATTTGAAGATGTCTACCAAAGACTGTTTTCCTGTCCTGATGCAATGCACTGTGACATCTTTCCATGGAAAGAAAAATCTTCACTATAAAGATGGAATTAACTAATTTGTATTATATAAATAAATAGTTCATTGTTAGTCACACAATAAGAGTGATTTACTTCGAAAATTATGTCAGTTCTAGACATACAATGAAATTATTCTAACAAGCTTTGTTGAAAATGGTGTAAAGCCTTTTTCTTAAAATAAAAATGAATTTAAAATAGTCTATGGTTAATGATCAATGCATGCACTATAGCTTAAAAATTAAATTGAATATACCATTTAAAACTGTAGTTGTCATACAATCATTAATTAGCGTATTCATATTGATATTGCGTGATTCATCACCATAAGAGTATTTTGAAATTCACTAAAATCCTAATTCTCTTGCTACAAGTTTTTAAATTAGGCCACTTTGATTTTCAGCTGCTATTTTTGATGTTCAGAAAATGCTGAATTCTGCTTCAAATTTTTATGAATACACTTGCTGTTGTTTTCAAAAGCAACCAAATTAGTTAGGTATATTTTTTTGTTTGTAAACCTTATCTTGATATAAATCCGGAGCTTGATCACTGTCACATGTCGATATCGGAATCATATCAAGGGCTAGTCCTAAGCCAAATTTACCACATCTGTGGAACTCCTCGTTTATCCTGAAACATATATTAAAATGTGTTCACATCAATATCATTCATTACAGAGAAGATTCCTGGGTGATCAGGGGAACCCATTTCACTGAGATTCTTTTAAACTTTTAACTTCTTATTTAAAGAAGTAGTATTTTATTAAGTTTCCTCACAATATTCAACGATAGGATGGATAGTATTCTCTGAAAAGAATATTTAAATTAATATTAAAAGTAAAAAGGTAGCTAAAAGACAAAAAAAACAATTCTTTATTTGCATTTTCCGGTTGCTTTTTTTTAAACATGTTTTTGTATGGATTAACTGGGAAATCACTTAACCCCAGGATTCTTATTTTAATACACATCCTGTACTGTATTTCATATAATTTATCTACATTAACTGTAAATTGCGTATTCTTAGATTTAAATTTGTATAATTTCCATATTCAATTACTGTAACCTCCTGTGTCCCGACTTTCAGTTGTGTTAAATTATCATAGTTCAAACGTCACTGGTTTATGCCATGCAACTTTTCATTAAAACTAATATTGTACTAATTATAATATTATTCAATAAGCATATAAATAAAGCTTTGTTCTAGTTTTTAGATGAAATATTGTTGAGTTTGTCGAATCTAATTGAAACATATTTTATTCAGCGCATTTGTTTACATCTGAGCCTGTTAGTAAATTATTTCAATATTTGCATTCCTAATGTCTAGTCTAAATTGTGTGCCAGAGTATTATTATGAGAGTGACAACTGATTTATTATAACAAAAAAAAAAGAAATTTTTATAGTAAAAATTCAGTCATGGATTAACAAATATAAATTATCTTCCGAGCTGAAATGAGCTATCACTGAATTGAACAATTCGTGATTGATATTATGAACTGCTTACCATAATATTATATATCACATCTATGCCAAAGTTGTGTATGAACCAAAATCCCACTGTTCACTTAAGTATATATTTGTGATCCAGATATATATCCCAGAAGCAAAAAAAATATCATAAGATGTTTCCGGAAAAGACAAAGAATGAACTGAAATTTTCACTATATTGTCACACAAAATTGCATTCTTCAAATGTTATATGTACAAGCTCTTTAGGTAGTTTATAAATCCGATTGATTGGTGCTATAATTAGTATAAACAATATATTAAATGAAACGTGAGAGACCTATATTTGCAAATATATATATTTTGTACTATCTAAGGCGAATAGCCAAGTTAATGTTTAAGTGACTGATTGATTCCTATATCATAATCCATCTCATGTATACATGTATGAGATGACCTGGTACATGAGTTAAAGTGGAATCTTCAATAAATGTGAATAAACCCATTCGCCTCTATTCACGTTTTACTCTACTGAAGGATAATATGTCCTGAGTTGTCAAATGTTACTGATAACAAGTTGATAAATAGTTGCTTTCCTATTATTAGTGTATATTAGATTGAGGGAGAATGAGATTTAGAAACATTCAATGAAACGGCTCATATCTTCCACCTCCCATATAGACTTCATAATGTATCTTTATTATACCAAAATAATGTTTCATTATTATTTGAATTATTTTGTTGCCCAATAAACTGTCTGTATTTGACTTACTGATTTTCAAGATACATCATGTCTTAGTTAAAATTAGTGTTAATATCCAATTACCTTTTTCAAACAAAAATTGTTCCATATAAATAGGGTTGTCATACATTCCAGATTTTATATGAATTTATCCCATAATTTACCACAGAATGAAATAGCTGTAGTTCAAATATGTAAATGGACATTATTCCAAATTATATTTTACTATGCCGTAAATCAATAGATAAATAGATTAAGATATTCGTAAGCGGCTCTCATTGTTTTGTGTCATTAATTATTTCATTTTGTAATGGATGTTTGAAACAACTTACATCTCCAGCAGTTTATCTTTGTCCATCACACTTGTAGTCTGTTGGTCTTCCGGTGTCAACTCCAAGAGGGTAGAATGAAGAGTCTCATGATAGATGCTCAGCAAATTTGCTAACTGTTCTGTTCTTTGGTCTCTAGAAGTGCAGCAGTATATCAAATTCGCTAAATCCAACGCTGGTGAACCGTACCGTACCAATTGGAAGTCCACCAGACAAACCTATAAACATAATTGCTCTTTATAATTATAGTTAAAGGTGTACCACATTTAAGTTTATTTTTCTTCCTGTTCGTATGTAGAAACTGTTCAACATGAGAAAATACTCCTCACAACATGCTACATTATTTCATTGCTTTATTTTCTTTCACCATGAAACAAAAAGCGCTTACCAAAAAAATATTTTGTATCTCCGAGAAACAAAAATTACACCGGCCATTACTTTGTCATCATACTTGTTTATGTTACTGTATTCTTTTGACTTAGTAATACAGTGGTCGATTCAAATTTGAGTATTTTTAACACCCTTGTCATGTTTCATGCAAGTTGTTCAAAGATTGAGTTGCATTATTTTTGTATCATTGTCAATATTGTCTAGTTTACTATGTGGTATTTGGAGACATTCACGACCTACCGGTTGGGTATCCGCATATAAGTACAATATGTTCAAAGCGTCAACCACAAAATATATTTGTTTGAATTTTTACTTACTATTTTTGTCAATTTAATTTTCAATAAAGTTTATTCATCTAACATTGTGTTTCCTTTATTTACAATGCTGTGTGGATTGCAACTATTTATTTCTGTTGGGATTTTCCTCTCCAAACACAAGTTAATTAATACAGTTATTGTTTGTATCTAGCCGTTTCCCGTGCCCGGTTAAAGGAAAAAAGAAGTAAAGAATCAATGTCTACGCTATAAAAAAAATCTTACGATAAAATTGCTTCTCAAACAGGCATAACATCTGTGGAATAACAGAGTTATCAATTTTATATAAAAAATGGATTTCCACAAAGTTACCGCTGAATCCTTTGAAAATGTAAAAGTTGAGAATTGTATAGAAATAAATTACCTCTTCAATTTCTCCATCGTCAGAATATCTGAACAAAATGTTGTTAGTCCAGCAATCTCCGTGACAAAATACTGCCAACGGTTCTTGGGGAGACACCAGTGATACCATTTTTGTGAAGAATGTTCCGTCGCCGATAAATTCTGTGAACTTCTTCAAGTATCTAGTGCTGTCCTCGTCTGATGGTAGAGCTTCTTTCACCATTGCTAAAGCATTTCTTGCTGCTACTCTGTAGTAACCTCTGTACCATTCTTCATGCTCTGTGTCAAACAGTCCTACAATACAAATACAATTAATTTTTATAAATGTAAAGTTAACGGTGAACGTCAGATCACAAACAAGTAAGCACTAGGCCACGGAAATTCTCAAACACTTAAAAGTCATACCTATCTACTCAGATACACATCTTGAAAAGTTTGTTTCTCTTGAAATCTACCGATTAACCAATCCACATTTTATTACTGTAGAATAATTTTATATTTCTAAAACAACAAAAAATATTTAACTTGCCAGCTGATCCTATGAGTAATATTAGTTTCAGTTTAGGCTGTATAAAAAAGTATGATCCTACCCTATGATTATTTTAAAGCATCTGATTTTTGTCATGCCTTCTGGCTCTAGCCAATTCTTAAAAACTCAGTGTAGAGATGGCAAAACAACTAGTCGTCGTCAAACTAAGCTTCATTGAGCAACTGGCTTATTCGAATGTATGTTACCAACTTTAAAGGTTGTTGGATTCTTAGCTGCTAAGTCGATATGAGTTTATAGCAGTCCACTAGTGGAATATTGAGATCAAACCGTTGTCAAAATTTTGAGACAGCATGAATAGCTTAAACTAATTACATACCTTCAGATATTCCATCCTGTAAATTTAAAAGCTCGTGAAACTCTTCCGGCTGTTGCTGTTTCATTGCCAAAGATAACGCATGAAGTTTAGCCAACTCTTTCAAAACAGCTCCGCACTGCTCTGTGGTCAAGCCTAATTTCCTATCAGCCATGCTGAAACCTCTGCACTGCAAATCTTCCAAAATCAAGACATCGTTTCTCGCCAAATAGCAGTGCGGTATCGCATTGAACGGTTGGGTAATATTCTCAGAGTGTAGCTTTTGAAAATTAAATAATGCTGGGACAATTTTAGTGTAAAATGCTACTTCATTGCAAAAAAGTGCATCGCTTTTATATGCCTCCCTTCTAGCTATGCTATCCGGAAGGCATTTATATATGATAGATCTTTGCCAAGGTTCTTTGATTGTTTGTGATTCAGATTCATTTAAATTTTCAATGTTGAGTGATGTGCGCAAGTGCTTTATCCGTGTCCCCTCGACGTACACTCGATACAGCATCGCTGTGTAATTGTCTCCTCTTCCTGACCCCGGAGCCAGCTGGAAATTCGACAAAAAGACATGAATCATCAGCATTTTACAGATAATCACAATTGAGTTGCAAAACAACTTTATAGATATAAAACTGTTGAAATAAATTAGATATTTAAATACTCGAAACAATCAAACCTTGTGTCAAAAACGATTATCTAAACTGGTAGCATAATTTTATTATTTCATTCAACAACATATAATAAATCTAAGGAAGATAAAACTGATGACAAATAAGTGAAAAGACAGTTAACAGTGAAACTTAAACGTATGGAAATTCTATATTACAAAATTTTATTGATTAATTTAAATAATAACAATATCTTAAATTAAAATAATATTTTTTTCAAGAAAATTTGTACACATTGAAATACCAGTGTATTAATATGTCTTGGAATGAATCTGAATGCAGAATCCCTTGAAAGAATGAAAAGAAAGTAGATTCTATATTTATTGAATACATATATTTGAGATAATAACATCGGATGAATCTTCTGTGGTTTTTTTTTATGTCTACACATAAAAAACAACCAATGGATAGACCTAAAATGATACCATCAGTTACAAATTTTAGTTATTATAATAAATCCTATTCATTCAAAGTCATTTAAAATTGGAAATGTTCTAAGCAATAAGTTTTAGGTCCATTTTTTACTGCCTTAAATTTTACTTTTATATGAAAAAAATTAAATTGCTCTTGATTTTAAAACTCTCATATGATATTTGCATCATTAACTTGGTTCTCAAGAAAAAAAATCATTTCCGCGTTATTTTTGTGCTTTCCTTTAGTTTATATAAATTTAAATCTACAGAATAAAAAAATTAAATGCTGTCCAACAGAATATCTCGTTTCAAAAATTCTAGCACTGGTTTGAGCGTTTGATAATTGACTAATAAAATATATGTATGTCTGTACGTTGCAGGTAAACTCTTAAGCTGAATTGATGAGATGGGTTTAACATTTGCATAGAATTCTTTTTATATTACCTCAAACGATTCCAAAGTAATATCCGGATCTTCTTCATTCATCAACTCTTGCAAAAACTCCAAAGTCACTTTTGCATTCATTTTTAAGCACTGCACAATTGATATTTTTTATTCTGTGTTACATAAACGAAATTGAAGGTTGAATCTACTTGCATGCTTACACAATATGAGTGTAGATAGAGTTAACGATTGATGTGCACTAAATAATAGGAGTCATGGGACATCATAGGTATGAGTGGAGGTGGATCCTCGCAATTTATCCTGCGGGGAACTCTAAGTGAGTAATTTAAACAGTAATAGCCGTGTGTTGTTGATCAGCTAGCTTGGAAACGTACCATAATGAGAGTCCTCCCTCATAAATTTAAATGCAATAAAACAGTGTGTTCTGAGTCTTCATTTCAATATAAAATTATAATACACCAACTACCTTGTTCTAAGAACCACACTAAACGCATTTGTAGTAAATACAAAACATTTGTAATGTTTCGGAATAGTTGTAAATGATTTAATAGGTACATTTTTATAATTATTTTGTAACACAAATTTTACTCATAATAAACCAGCTATTGACCCAGTTTCAATTGATATTTTTTTCTGTTACTAAATTTTTTAAAAGATTTTTCAATTAACATCTGATCAGGACCGGTTTCGTTCAGTGAGGAAATATTATCAATCATTCCACTAAAAACTTTATATAAAATAGATTATCAATAATTTTTAACAGATGAGATTTGATCACAGATCAAGAATAAAATTAATACTTACTTTTATTGGTTAACTTTCAATTTATGGTGGAAAGGCATTGTATTTATAAAGATAAAACACAATACTACTACCACAATGAATATTTACCAAAAAAAGCATTACAAATGGATGCCACAAAATAAATTGTCTGATCTGGTAATCCAAATCTTAGATCTTGTCTTGATAATGCTATCATTACCCAAAATGTGTTGTATTATATCCATATGCTATTACCATGATAGCAACCATCATCTGATAACTGTAAGAAATGCATTACAGACTAGATGAATAAATGGTTATTGATTTTTGATTCACCCTGCTAGCAAACAAATTTCAACATATCAATTTGTAATGGAATCAATTAAAGTAGTAATGTGATGTGACAAGCTCCAATTGTTTTATTATGTTAGTCAGTCAATGGAAGATATAATACTTGATAGCAAAATACGTATGACGCCAGTTCCGTTAACAGGTAAAATCTACTCTTTCCTGTGTTTAGATTTATGCCTGTCTTCTTACATTATAATTGTTATTGAAAAAAACAAAATATAGATTTGGCATTCACATAATATTTTAATATGGTTAAAAAGTAATGTTTTTGATTCTATAAGAATTATAAAATATCACTGATAGCTTTTTCAGAACTATACTTAAATGGATTTTTGTTCTCTTACATAACGTCACCATACAGGCAGATGTTAGATAACAAATTTATACTTCTGAGTTTACAGCAAATGGATATTTCAGCTTTTAGGATAAAGCATCTAACCTTGATATTTTATGCTTCGCAGTAGACTTGCGTCGTTCGCGAATGAAAGCAACCAAGCAACCTACCGCTTAGGTGTGCCATGGGTGAGAAAAAGTTGCAGAGCACTGCAATAGATGGTAAATTAATACACTTCCACATTCATACATATTAACTACATTCGGCAAAATGATGGGTGGCAAACAGAAAAAGTTAGTTGGCACATTGACCCAATAAGGGGACTCGAATGAATGAATTGCAAACCGTAACCCAGGACAAATAAGTGACTCCATAAATATGCTTCTTATTAGGGTTCGTACATTTTATTAATTCTCATTAATAATAGTGGTCTGTCTATTCAAAACATTGAATTTTTAAGATTTCAAATATTAGAATTGAATAAAAACAAACAGAAGTTTATTATATAAATTTTTATATACAGTAATTAGGTTATACAAAGTTTTCATATCAAAATAATAATTAGTTTAGTATGGGCTAGAGTAGGAAAACTACATAAATTATTTTGAATGAAGATTCCACCTATCATGAATCATAATGGAATGTGCTTACGAGGCTTATACATTTTTTGATATTATATATAAAACATTTATTACATCAGCACATAAATATAATATTATTACAAATGATAATTTTATTTGGATAAGCAAGTGGTTCAATAATAAAAGATAAATGTATCAATTTTGTGATTTCACATTGTTTAGAATATTAAACTACATATCAATGTTTCCTGTAATTTTGGTTGCTGTGTGTGCAAAAAGGCTTAAGGTCTAAGTTTTGAAATCAGTGCTAAATTGTTTGCGCGAAATTTATTCGCGCGAGTATGTTGTTTTTAAATTACAACCGCGGGTCATTTTTATAACGTCTGACAGCCTGAACGCAATTACAAATTCTGTCATTTTACTTTTTGTGCATACTGTGTTGCGTTTTGTGTGTGCATGTTTGAAAGTTTTAGGGTATCCACACAGCCTATAAGAAAAATAGCTCCGTATTATGATTTTAAAATTAAATTTTACTTTCTGATTGTGAATTTTAATGGAATTAAGAGAACTTATTTATGTATAGTTTTGAATGTGTATAAAAGGTACAAAACATCAGGAGGTGAATATTGCTGAAATATTATTAAATATATTTGAAGACATATCAACATTGAAATAGAATTATGAACTGCTTTTACCGACTCAAATCATATTTTTATAAGATCTAGATTAGACTAATTATTATAATCAGACATTAATTAATCCTGGGATTTAATCCGGAATTTTTTATTATTAATCGTAAATTAATAAACATGTTTACAAACAAATTTACAGATTTTAATATAATGCAGAAATATTTTGGTGATAGCCCTTTTTTATAAATCAATTATTTTTCTAAAAATAGGACCGCTTCCCTTCGAACAATATCAAAGCCACAAATATCAAATTTCCATCGTATTGAATTTTTGAATATTTTTAAATGATAGGATGACTTAACGTAACAGTCAGACATCAATTATTATTTCAACAACAATATTTAAGCTTATGAAACACAATTACTATCAACTTATTATTTTTAATACAAAAATTAAATAACGACACTTTGATATCATCAGTTAAATTGCAAAGCTCATATCTCCATAATTACGACTTTAAAAGACAGCATTAATACTCAATTACTTAATTATGAATATAGGTGGCTTTATTATACTATTTTGTATAAAAAATTATTTACATTGTCAAAAATTAATATTCAATACAATGACCACGTTTCTTTTTCGGTATTTTGGGAGTTATAAGTTTTGCACTCTAGGCCAACGATATATTAGATTAAGATGTTTTTTTTTTCTCATAGAACAGTGTATTTATATATATATATATGTTTTAAAGGTAGGGCGAAAGAAATATCCTTGTCCATCCAAATCACAAAATTAATAAATAATGTCATCTTGTGGGGGATTTTGTAAGCTGTCAAATAGTATACATAGAAAAATAATAAAAAACACTGCTGAGCCTAGAAAGAAATCATTGAAATTATAATGAAAGAAAGACAATTTTTATTTCACTTTTCCATTTTCTAGTTTACTCTATTTTATTTTTGTTTCCAAAGCTGATATGCACAATAACTTTTAACTTTCAGCTTACTAAATTATATAACAAAGAAATATATATCTATCTTTATCTCAAAGCTGAATTTATGTGACAATGATATTTATTTCGGCGTGCCCTTCATTTGTGATTAGTATGCCAAAAATGGTTTTCTGTTAAGGCATCTATGAAAAATTGTTTCCATCAATGTTTTTCATTTTAATCTGTTTCAATGATTCTAGTGTATGTCTTTGCTTAGGTTCATGACGGAAAATGGATTAACAATACCTACACACATGCAGCAGTTAAAAATAGACACAGAATAATTAATAATTGTAATGATCAAAGAATATTTAAAATAAAGTATTGACTATAATTGCAATTTTTTAAATATTTACAAAATTGCCTAAAATAAAACGATATTCAGTTTACATCGTACTATTATTTATTCATAATAATTTATCATAATTTAATCTCAAATCTTAAAGCATATCAAGATTTTTGAAAGCAATATCACAGGCGCATACAACCAAAATTAAATAACGTTTAATATCTTCTACTCATAATTTTTAATTTATTTGTAGCTTATATATGCCCACAAGTACTTTTGAAAGGAATTCATTCTGTTTTGAATATTATTTAACGTTAGAAAATATTTCTATGTCATTTTAAAACAAAATTAGTAATGAATTACTTCTCGTGTAGAAATTTTGAATTTAAGTTGACACGAGGCAACTGTTTTTTTAAATCAAACATATAAATGACACATTTTCTATCAACAGAAAAAATTTACTAGAAAAATTTCAATAATATCAAATGCTATTTCGAAATAAGAAATTCATGTAACATTTTTTTTTAAGAAAGATGTTTGATCTTAATTATAATAATTTTAAAATGAATAAAACAACCTCATATGTGAGAAACAAAAACATATCGTCGCTGGAAGAAAACACTGATCTAAAAAATAACATTAAGTTAGTTATACCAGAAAGTTCCTTATTTCGAACTCTACAGTATGGAAGGACACACATATTTTTATAAATTATGCTTTTTATAGTTTTGTATAAACAAACTAAATGAAAAGGGTACAGCAATTCAAACATTTGAAAAACTTTCAATTACTCAAAACTAGTATTTTTCAGTTGTGTCTTCTTCCAGAACGACAATATACCAATGGAATGTCTCAAGAAAACATTAATGAACATTAAATAATTTTGGAATACCTTTAACGTACATAACAGTTCAATTAGTAGTGTTTAACTTCATATCCGCCCTCATCATTACACGGAAAGTCGGAAATCGTAAAATATTAATTATTAACAATATTTTTTTTTTATAGCGAACCAGCGATGACGAACCAGTGACCTACTGCAGGCTATGCACTGACCCACGTGATGATTTCAACCTATCCTGCATGAAAAAAAAATGATTATGATGACAGGTAAAACGTCTACTTGTTAAATGAAATCACGTAATTATTTTCTGCACATTAATGACTTTTTGTTGTTTTTCCTATTAACTAGGAAAGTAAAATATAATAAGTATTAAAATATGAGATATTTCTTAATCCCTGTCTTTGGAGCATTTAAAAAAAGATGTTACGCTACAACCGGTTGTAAGTGAGCTGCTCAATATCTCTTTTCAGACAGGCTAAGGATAGAAGGATGGATCTAGGAAAGAACTATTATCAATACTAGCTTAAGCTAAGATTACTCTTCACTCTCTCTACCGATATTCAGTGAGGTGAGCGGAACGTGATGAAAACATTAAACGCATCCTTTCCTTTCATCTGTTCAAACGAGTTGAAAGAAACCGCTAGAAGTATTACCACTCGACAGTGGGTGCACAAATTTTGAATCCAATTTTGAAAAGTGTTTGTTGGTAACTTGCATTCTACTATCAACGGACTAACGAATTCCTGAAATTAATTATCTAACCTGATACATCCATTTTACAACTTCAGACATATTAATTAATGAAAAGAGATTCGAGTAAATTAATTTAATCATTTAACTGCAGACTTAATCTTCCCATATATTGATAACTTAATTAGTATTCGGTAAATAATGTAGAAACATCCTCCCCCTTTTGGAAATTTTATTTATATTAAGTAATAGGTATGAAAATTATGTTCATTAATTTTAATTAACTATCGGATAGATTCATTTCATAAATTACAATGATAAATTAATTGAAGAGACGAAATGTCGTTTTCACAAGGAATGCAAATAATTTTCATCAATTTCTTTTACTCATTTAACACTAATCCAATCTTATCACACAACACAATCAATAATACAATTATTCCTTGCACAAGAACCCAGCGATTCAATTACAGACTACCTGAGAAATAAACATAAAATATTTTTTATGTACAGTCAATAAACAGTATCAATTCAAATAATGGGTTACAAAAATAATATCAATTTAGGTAAAAATCCAAATATTTAAGGGTTCATTGTTTAAAATGAAATCATCAATAATCCTAACACTTAACCACGAGCATAATTCAAAACGTATTTACAGTCTTTCAGATTAAAATTCTTTCACTTTTTAAGATAAATTTTATATTAAAGTCTTGAGGAACATATATTTTTTTTATGATTAAACTGTTTGCAATCAATTGTGACTTCGTTCGGGCATGGGTACTCCGAGACGTTTCAACTCTTCTAGAGCCGGCAGAGGTCTCCGATCCCAAGTCTTCCGACTCAACAGGACGTGAGCATCGGTTTGCACTTTCTCTAATGCCCTGAAATAAGATGGAGCCTTAAATTAACATGTAATAAAAAATTTTAGCATATAAAATTATTAGAATTAAGTTAAAAAAGGCATTTTTATAGAAATAAAACATACATACTTATATTATGTACCAAACTAACTTGGTGAAAGGCAATATAAGAACTTCTGCTCGGTTTTGTAAAGACTATAACAATGGATGAATCGATTTAGTTGTGAAAATAAGTGTCTGCACTTCATGGATAAGGTCTGAACGGAGAAATGAGGTTGGATGAGTTACCTCGCTTTTTATCTGAACACCTTTTGTTTTGAAGTTGGAGAAAAATAAATTTAAAATATGCTGACAATATGCACTTGACAAAACATTACTGTACTTTAATGGAACACTTACAAAATATCTGGATATATTCTCTGTTCCACCCATTCCGCAACCGTGTACGGATCGCAGAAGTCTGCAAGGGAATCGGCTGCAGCTCTCGCGAGTGATGACATACTCCTTTGAAGTCGAGACAAGTCACCGGTTAACTCCGTTATACGCAGCGGAGCAGAGTAATTGCGCCGAACATTGTAAGGTGTCATCCAACCTAAAGATTGTTAACATTTTAGCTTTTTTGAACCAGGAAATAGCATAAAATTTATTTATCTCTTCAGATAAAAAAAAGCTTTGCTTTCTTCATGTGTATCTTAAAAGAATGAATTATCATTATGAAATGTTTACCTCGTTGCCTTGTTGTTTGATCCAGGTATTCTTTGACCTCTGCTTCAGCAACATGAAGTCTGTATGTTAATTTGAAAAATGAATTTCCTGCAAAAAAACCGAGACCAGTTGAAGTGTGATCATTTTGAAGATACAAATTAATTAAAGCCTCATCTCAAGGAGTGATCTCACCAATAAGATCTAACCAATTATGAAAGAACACCAGCGGTTAGAAAAATTAGATTGAAAGTTCTTTAAATGATCTCCACTTTGGATTTTATCATTTGAACATGTATCGTAAGTCAATGGGTAATTTGCCACATATTTTCAATTTGGTGTATATCACAAAATTATGTGATACAGTAATTCATTTACCTGGGAAAAGACATCTGCCAAATTTATCCCACATATGAGGATCAGTATCCAGAGATAGATGTGCCGATCTAGTAGGTGGAGGCCGAGACCTAGCCGCTGAGGCCGGGCAGCCGAGAGCGGTAGCGGCTTTCTCAGCAGCTTCCGCATTATACCTGCCGTGTGTTGTGGCTGACAGAGAAATCGCCAGCGACGGTATCGACGCTGGGAGCAATTCACAAAGTACTGCGAAGTGGTCATATCTACGAAAGAAGGAGTATGTTTTATAATCTGTAACTTATAAATTTTACTTTTATTGATTATAAAGTGCAATCAGATCGAAATTGTCTGCTTTATTTCTGTAAATGATTTGATATGTTTTATTATTTTTTAGGCATATAATACGTGTGATTTGGGAATAATTCAAAAATCTGTTGACACATCTATCTATAACACTGAATGATACTGAATTAATTTGGAAATAATAGTATTTACAAAAATATATAAAACATGGCAACGATGAATGGATCAAGGCAATAATCATACTGTAACGAGGAACCGAGAAATCTATTTCCTTTGATTACTAATTTCTTATCCATCCCGATCAAGTAGGAGTCCTCCTGTATTTTATTGTGTAAATTTTACTAGATTTTATGAATGACTTGACACTGATTATTGCCTGCCTGATGTAATCAAAAACCATTGCTTAAATAATGGTTTATTACTTGATTGCTTTTACTTTTAAAAGTACAAGTTAATTTCCATTCCTTGTGAGCATTAAATATATTACATTTCAAATTGAATTATTGAGATTTTGTACACTTCCATGTATTTTATATACATGGAAGTGTACAAAATTACATGGAAAATATAAAATATACATGGAAAAATATGGATTAAAAATATATGGAAGTGTACAAAATCTCAATAATTCAAATTTGATATTGAAATTCCATCAAGCACCGTCAGTCGATGTCTTAAATTATATTTTATTTTTTCCCATGTCCGCTCCCAGTGTGGAGCATATGGTCTCCTAATGGAGGTATCTTGACAGAATTTTTCTACGAGAACTGCTTGTCACTCAGTTGCTCAACCTCTCGTTTTTCGAAGAGAGTAGTGATAGAGAGTAGTGGTATTACATTTCATTATTCAATAATGAGATTGCTTAAAAGTCTATAGACACTGTTTTCAGTAGATCCTCCGCCTTTTCATTATAATTCCTTACAAATTATCATTTTTTCAGTTGAAAATGCTTACTCCATATTGGAATATGAAATATATATGTATTTTCAATAAATCTGGTGTGTATAGAAATTTGACTACTACCATAAAATTCTGTATGAAATTTTATACAGGTAAGTCGATTAGTAGAATTATGTATTAAATATATTTTCTCAAAAGCGCACAAGAGAATGGTCGGAAAAAGTTTTATTGACAACTCAAATAAGCAAACCTCTGCCATCCTGTTAACACGATCCCTGCAAAGCCTTTCTTGAACTTAGGTCCCTCCTGCGCCATTACCTCCAGCCATCTCAGATTATTTTCAAGATGACGTTTCGCATTTGGCACATACTGCGTTTCTCCAAACGCCCCTTTGAAAGCGGATGCACCCCACACGGTTGAAAATACCGAAGCGTACTTATCCCACACATGTGTCGGGACAAATCTAAAAAGATAAATATATATATATATCTCGACTGTGGAAAGGAAAAAGGACGTAACCCACCCACAAAAATACTGTGTATAGCCCAATCAATCAATACGTGTATTACATTGAATACATTGTGATTATCGAAAAAAAAATATTTTGAAAAGACGGGGGGATAAGTCTTTGCCTTTCTACAGTCGATATATTATCTATTTGTGTACATATATAGTGTATTAGCACGTTTTGTGTGAGTTATACACAATATTTTTGGTGTGGGTTACGTCCTTTTTCCTTTCCACGGTCGATATATATTAGCAACTGCATTCACAGTAACTTTAACAATTTCATATTATTTATTCCTGTACGTGATCATTTTTATCGACTCAGTTCAAACCAAAATGCTGCAAATTATTAATGAAAGGAAAATATTTTTATATCGGTGATATCAAACTAAACAAAAAAATTATATTTTACCTGTATACATCTTCAGCGTAAACCCACACCATCGGATCAATAATAGAACCTATCCCGGCATCGATCATGTCCCTTCTGGGCACATGCCTGAGCATATCGTCCCAGAGGATAGGCCTGACCTTTGGCCATTTTTTCGCAACAATGGCGATCACTGCACGCACATGCCGCAAGAACAGGGCGTCCCTTGCGCCGCCACCCTGCCCTGACCCCGATGATGAACTGCCACTGTTGTTCTCCAGAGCGTGGCGACAGCGCGAGCACTCGCCCATCTGGAAGACTTCGTCGCAGCCCACGTGGAGATGGCGGATTGTTGGACCGTGAAGCTCCAGGACCTGAAACCCAAATTTTGTAATCTATTAATATCTATCGAACAGGAGAGTTCGAGCAACTTACTTACATCCAGTTCTCGTAAAAAATTGTCTGCTCAAGTACTCAATTCGGATTCGATATGATCAAAAATCTATAAAAAAATATAAAATAGTAGTGCATACCGATTACCGACCCATTGTCATTACATATTAAGTTTTTCAGAAACCATTCTTTAGATTGATGAACAAATGTTTCATAAAATACAGAAACAAGTCTTTTCATATTTGGAAGATTCCCGCGCACAGTAGCGCATACCAAAACGATATTATTCAACTTCGTAAGTAAATACTTACTAAAGTATTTTTTAAAAAATCAAATTTGTCAAATATGTACAACGAAAAACATATGACATTGAAATGTTATGGAAACATTTAGCTCTAACCTGATTAATCATAGTCTCGATGAAGTCCATGCTCTGATTCAAACTCGGACACAGCGCCTGCGGAGATTCAGGGACCTCTCGCAAGTGGACAAACCCTTCCCTCTTCAGCGCAAACTCCAAGTGTCCAAAGGTCTGCACCAGGGGAATCACCTCTAAGCCATTATCGTTTGCGGCCTTCAAAATCTCCAAGACCTGTTCTCTAGTATAAGCGTTGTGAGCAGTTATATCAGCGAGGACTCCACTGAACGGGAACATATCTTCGTACTCCACAAGCAAACTGGTAGCACCGAGAGTTTTTAATAATGGAAACAGTCGTTTTAAATATGTAATCTTTGGTGGTGCCCCTTTTAAATCCAAATGAACAACACGTTTTGCAGGAATATATGGATCTTTGGTGTCTTGGTTAATCGAGTTAAGACCTTGATTGTTCGCATCCAGGTCATAAGAAACTTGATCGTTGATATCAGATCTTCTCGCAGCTATGTCATCTCTCGAAGGCTGTTCTAAATCTTCCACTAGTTTATCACTTAGCACAGGAAGAACTTCCACTTTCTGATGTAACTCTAGGATTTCCTTTAACGCATCGCTTCTCACAAAATGAACTCCCCCGTTGACCTCTGGGTCGATTAGATTTTTTCGTTTGGTTATAGCTTCGTTCGTTTGAGGTGAATTATCCAAGTCGTTTCTCACAGACACCAAAGATTCCTTCATCGGAAACTCGTCGTTTATGGCATTGCCTCCGTAGCCGACGTTGTAGTGGACCCCGAAGATTATGAGTACCAGGAGGAGTACCGCTATCAAGATGGTAGATTTTCTTCTCCACGCTGTGAGGCCGAGGCGCCCTGCGAAGGCGCAGGGAGCGAACAGCATGCTGCGAAGGACGCCGCTGCGGCCAGACCTGTAAACAACGAACAGACGCTCAGAAAACTTCTAAATATACGATGAACAGGTACGTATTATAAATATCTATTTACATTACACAATGAATCATTGATGAAATGATATAGTGAGGAAGCAAAATTAATATAAACGATCTAAGCAAGTTAGTGTGATAACAAATTTTAAGACAGTCTAAAATTGTGTATATTTTATAAAATGAGCCAACTTTTTCTCCAGCTTCAATACGAAGAGCGTGAAGCTTCTGCTTAAAATATTTGACGGAATTCACAATTGGACAGAGTTACGTAAAAATATACAAGCCCACAACAACAAAAAGAATCGTTTATTTCCATTTTTACGTCTCTAAAGGTACATTGCTACATCAGAGTTTCCCAAATATTTTCTCCAAAGGAACACTTCACGTATCCTGAAATTTTAACGGATTGTCTTGATTATTTTTGAGGGTAAGTAGATTTAAATAATAAATAATTGATCAGAAGCATATATTTATTTTCAAATGTTAAATACTAAAAAAAAAAACACAAAAATAGCAAATATATTTACTGTAAATTCTTAATGTCTGCGATTATTTGTCTTTAGGGTCTGGTTGCGGTATAATATGAAAGGCTTGTATTAATTTTGATATTACATTTCAGTAATACCAGTGCTCCGCAGGACATAGTTTGGGAAGAGCTGCACTACATTATGCAAAAGAGTACAAAGCCATATTGCCTATAAAATGTCTGGCATGAAAATTTTGACTCTACGAAATTTCATTTCGAAAAAATACTCATCTAAGAAGAAAGTAGAATACGGTTTTGCAGGATTTCAAATATTTTATTTCTATTGACAAGACTTTGATCTAAAAATCACAAATGTAAGATTTTGTGATATAGGTACATTCAGAGCAAGATATTCTTGTCTCCTGCCAATCTCATCGCATTCCGTAACTCCGCCGATTGTATCAAATGGACAGAAGCCGGCGTGATAATTGAAGACTTGGCATAAAAACAGCAAATGTCACAAAATATCTTGGTTGTAAAAGACCTTTACTATTTCCATACAAAATGGCCTGGACTATTATATGTTTTTAGAAAAGTGGCATATTTTTGAGAGCTAGTTTGAGAGATTTAAAAAAATATATATATCTTTGCACAATTGTATGGACATTTGTTGAAGCAGGGTATCGAGAAATGCAATAAAATGAAAAGAAATGGTCATTTGTTGTTTTTGGGCCAAGATTTTCAACTTTCGGCACACCGGGAAAATCAGGTCTCTTGTCGAGATTATATCAAATCCACGATTATAAAAATAACGATTTTTGATACAATGTTCAGTTATGCATCTTAAACGCTGCTAGTAATATAAATATATGACATAATCATATAATAATACTTGTAAAATTATGTTTATTGTCATGAAATTCGAATGCACGTAATGCAACATAATTGTTATATAATAATAGGTATCTGTAATGAATGGTAGACACGGGCAAGCAGAGACTTAAGAACCAATATGTGGTTTCAAATTGGGAGTATTGGAACGATAAAAATTTGTATGAATAATATTTTTGACTCGTAAACCGTCGTCCTTATTTACGTGATTGTTAGGATAGATGTAATGAGCTTATCGTAACAAAACAATCAAACCCCATTTTAATCGAGCGGTCATAGTACGGATTACTGAAAATAAAACTAAAACAATATGGAGATCAAATGATTTAGAGTGTATTGCACGTAAGTTTAAAAAATGCACTAATTGCCGATTCTGCCGATTCGAGTATAATTCGTAGTCAAATTGTTTCTCTTAATTTTTACGCGATGTTTTACCGAGAGGTCCCTTATGTTTATAAAACAATACGTATCATTTCAACTCGCGAAACCTGTGCTAAAAAGTTCCGTGAGGTTGGCCATTTCTGGTCGGTTTGTGCACGTACTATCACACGCAACAAACTACAACATTGTCTATTAGAGCTATGAAATAACAAAGAAAATCGCGTGCCAATATATCGCTTTTTAATTGACCTTGAAATTAATTATTTTAAAAAGTTAATTGCTCACCTAGAGAGCAATACATAATAATATTTACATATAACTTAATTTACTTATAAAGTAACAATATAGTTTCACCGCAAAATATCAGCGCTGTGCAACCGTGTTTAGTATTTTTAAAAAAAGTGTCCGCTTAAAAGGGGTGGACGAAAGCGCCCGACACTATATATATACGCAGGTGAGTAGGGAAACAGTTAAAAACAAAGTATTTTTCATATATACAATACAATTTAAATATCCCGTCACGACAACGTTTTCTGTATACTTTCCATTATTTTATTACCTATGCTAATTGTTGATGTTATTGATTATTATTACGATATGCCAGTCCTGTAGCCGAGTGTTCAACGTTCTTGGGCGTTCGTTCTATTCGGTTGCAATATCCACGGGTTTGAATCTCAGTACGGACAATTCCATAAACATTTTTTTCAATCGATTTAGGGATTTGTGTTCAAAAGGCATGAGTGAGATATTTTCATTACTCTCCCACCTATCCGATTCGAAAAACGGAGAGTAGCAATTAGCTAATTACTAGTTCTTTCCTAGTACCATCCTTCTATCCGTACCATCTTCCAAAAAAAGAGCTTTAGAACTGAATAACAACCACTTATTGTAGAACTACTACTGTTGAAATTCTCTATAAGGAGTTCATATGCTCCACATTGGGAGTGGAGATTGCTGAAAAACATGTATGATTATTGCGCTCTTCTTGTAAATAATGTAGTTTTTATTCGGTTTTACAAAATCTCAGAAAATGAAATTGTGTGTAGGCGATTGGTAAAAAAATATCTCACTAATATAATAACGTATTCCAAATTCACAAACACTGTTTTCGATTGTTTGGTTTTGAAAATATAGGTAAGCCATAATGGGCTTGTTTATCGAGAGATCACCTCGAAATGTTATTGGTCAGTCTTCATTATTGTGTACTGTATTTATAAACCGATATTGTAAAAATATATAACACTAAACTAAACTAATTTAAATATTAAGTTCGATCCACAGACCTTATTATCTAGGCAGCACCTCGAGGTTGAATGAATTCAAGTTTTTTCACAGTTCACCATAAAAAAAACTCTTCAAAGACGTTAAACTTCTATCTAATACACGGAAACAATTTCAACGTGACTTCATATATTGAACTCTCCATTGTTACATTGAAAGAAAGTGTTCGGTACATGTAAAACGAGTATCTAAATGTCAAAATAAATGAACGACAATTTACTGGGCACATTTCCGTATGAAACGTAATGGTTCATATTTTTGACATTCAAAAAGCGCTCTTTTGTTACACCGAGCATTTCTAACAGATGGAATTCGAATAATTGAAATAAAATATTCAAAATTTTAGAGTAGATAGGTACGCAAATTTTACGAGATGGAATAGAATTAATATTTCAAAGTGTAAAAGCATTTACCACATGACGACAATTTTGTGAAGCGAAAGTACAATTTTGGCAAAGAACTATTTAAATACATACACTAGCGTGCGACTATGAAATACTGAATTTTCCAGTACTAAAAAATGCGTAACGGTGATTGACTGTGTAATTTTTTTTATTCAGAATAAAATAATTTCAATCTTAATAAGTACAATACGCATATAAGGAATACAATACGAAGCAATTAGTATTCGCTATAGAATTTATAAAGAATACTTTTAAAACATATATGCATGCACACAATGGAGCTGTCAAAAATTTGGCAAACATAATTGAGACTATGTTCGATAATTGGTATGGTTTCTGAAAACGTTCCAAATTTTAAATTTCATTGGCAATATTCTGTCATTGCTTTCATTCAAGTAGTTAAAATATAGGTAGGTAGCATAGGTACCTAAGTTTAAAAATATTTCTGAATTTTCGAACGCCATGTAAAATTTTAAAATATAGAAAAATTAATTAATGACTATTATAATTACGCATATTGTATGTATAATTCAAGAGAAAAAATAACATGTTTTAAACTGATATGTAAAATATAACTACAACAGTTTTTATGTTTAAGAGAACTGTAATTAAGTCAATCACGCAACTGCGCTTCTAATAGAGCAAATGATATTAAAAGAGATAAGGGCTAGGAATATTGTATTTGCGAAAATCGTCCATGTAATTGTATAAAAACTTGATAGATTAAAGTCTGTCGTTCAATATCAACTCTTATAGAAAGATATCGCAAACATCACAAGTATACATACATCAGCTATTATCAAATATTCGACAATATTATTTATCCTCGTGTTATTATGATAAGTTACGCTAGCCAATCATATGACCGAAAATACGTGTAAATTTAATTCATCAATTTTAGATTTAAATTAAATTCTATTAATAACGATTATCCAATGTGAATCTTCGTTTTTAGACGCATGTAACATTTTCCCGCGGAAAAGAGTGTCAATGTCTCATTAAATAAAATGGCAATATAGCATTATATTACTAGTATCTGCATACATTATGAGAAAAAATATATAATGTTGTTACCCTATAAATAATCCATGCAACAATTCTTTTTAATACGACGAATCAATTGAGCTCGCTTCCCTAGATTGTCTATGGACGATGATGTATATTAAATAGTAATTCATCATTATGGCAACCAGGTTTACCCAGTTGCATTGACTATGTAGTATTATTATGATTATAAAAGCAATAATAATCCACGTTGCTAGATCTTTCGATATTTTCATGAATCTGTCATTTTAATATTGATCACCTGTCAGTTTTATAATTTAATTATATTTTAACGTGAAATATATGTGACAACTATCGTGATATTTCCACACAGGCGATTTCACGCGCGATTGATTGGTGTGTGTGTGTGTGTGCTTTAAAACGAGAAAGTTGAACACACCTATCTCGTTTTAAAGCACACAAACCTCCCAAATCGCCCGTGGAAGGGACTCTGTGTAAAGCCCGCTTATATCTCGTTAATAATGTGTCAAAAAGAAGCAGGAAAATTTCTGTTGCTCCATTATCCCGTATTTTCAACACAACTTAACCAATTAAAAAAACTACAAACCCGAAGCTTACCGGTGACGGGATTATAAGCTTAGCTTACGTGTATATTCATAGCAAAATTATATATATTTTATTCGTATATAGATATTAATAGCTTTTAATGTATATTTTTGAATAAGACAGAATAAAATTAGCGGCTGAATGGGATTCACAAAAAATATCAGCATGATCTAAAAGTATAAAATCTCATCAATTATTGATACTTATGTAACGAGACATAAAAAGCCGAAGAGCCCTTAAGCCTGATGGATGGACTTGAGGAGAAAGTATAGTAGAGTATTATCTCTACAGTAAATTGTAATAAATATTAATAAAATATAACAAAACTACAAAGAGACATTTCGCAAGACGCCTAAATAATTAAATATATTTGAAGTATTGACACATTTTTTGACAAATCCTACGCAACGTAGTCTAAAGTGCTTTTTTTTGTTTTTCAATGTTAATGTAAACTGTAGATTACATTATTTACGACGAAAATCTTTCGTAAAATACAGAAAAAAAACACGTATAGCAAAGTTTTGTATATTCCCAATGGTATTTACTGAAATCAATTTGCTGATAGCTTGTTTTATGTATTGTGTTGCCTTTACGATGAGCATATCAGCTTAAAATATATTGGGCAGATAAGCAAAAATCAGTAAATAGCAAAAACCGTATGAATGTTCATTTTTAACATTAGTTGCAATCAAAATTGATTGTAGAATAACACTTAATTACTACATCGATTTAAAATACTTTGTTATGATGATTGTTTAAAATATAATCTTTATTTGAGTAAACTTTTATTTCTCCATGGTCGTGCAACAGTGTGTTTTTTAAAGAAGTATTTTAAAAGTGAGGGTATGTCATAAGTAACTGATAAAAAATACGAAACGCCAAATCCTGAAATTGTTAATTTTTTTAATTACACAGGAGTAAGAATAATTAACATCATTTCCTTTATAAGTTCCACTTAATATATTTAATTTTCAGTAGTTCTACATGTGTAATTTTTTAATATAAAACGTGTGGTCACTCTACGTTTGAAGCGAAAAATACGCAACCTAAAGCTTTAGTTTTCATGAAGACAGAACGTAAAATTCGAATATTAAGCATAAAACCACCTTCCGCTTATATATTATTCAACGTTATTTGACACATTCTTCGTAGATGTAATTCCTTATTTCTCGAAAAAGGTTGAGTGAGTGGGACATAAAAAAAATGCTGAAAATTCATAAAAAAAAATTGTATTCCCCCTGCCACATTCGAGTTTTATTTTTCTGACACATTGACACATAAATTCACATTGCTTACTTTTAAATTTGGAACATAATTCAATTTGTTTCAATACCTTCGTCGTCCAATTCCATGTTTAAATGTTTGAAAAGACATGTTTTCGAAGTTTGTTCGCAACTTCAACGCAAATATTTTTTAACATTATTCAAATGTCAACTCGCAAATGAGAAATTTCCCAAAAGTTGTGCAATAAAATAACTAGATAAATTTTCGGGAAAAACAAACATAACGACACAAACAAACATAATTATTTTCTTTTAAGCACGTTGAATCACAATTTTAATAAATTTTATCTATACCGTTTACTCTCCCCTTTTATAATTTACTACATGCGTAGTTTTAACGTACAATTTATTGAATAAAACTGATTTTTATTTTAAAGAATATTCACTGCTTAAGAACATTTATCGTGTTTAATACTGTGACAGTTAATTATCAATATTTGAAGTTCTGAGGTTCACTAAATATAATGCATTTACCACTAATTAAATATTATCAAATCGAGCAATCGCGCATGATATGTTTATTTTTCTATTTTTAATTTGGAATACGTCGAAGGAGATAAATATTACAAATTCGAAATACGTCCGGAAAATCTCCTCGAAGCGACGTCCGCGCGCGACGCGGCAAATCGTCGAACTAATCCGAAGTACTGAAACTGGCACAAACAGGGACTAGAGTGAAAATGTTATTCATGAGCTTTCCGGATAAAGATCGTAACCAATTATCATGGTACAACTTCACCTCCTCATTTACACGACATAAATGTAAGAAATGTTTTTTTTTTTATTTGTAAACATTAATTCCAATAAATATTTCAGATTTTATGTAACATAATAATATTTGTGTAATAATTTTACCTTCTTTTTCTTAATTTATAATTAGTCAAAACCTTTATTGCTCTTCACTTTTAAAGTGTTAACTGTCAATTCTTGGTGGAAAGACATTATATTTTAAAAATTAAAACACAATTCATTTGTACTACTTCCACATATTTATAATGAACAGGACCGGTTTCGCTCATCACGAGCATTATCAATCATATCGCTCATCACGAGCATTATCGATAATGCTCGTGATGAACGAAACCGGTCCTGATCATTATAAATATGTGGAAGTAGTACAAATGAATTGTGTTTTATTTTTAAAAATACTTTATTGCTCTGTAAGTCAGTTCCCAAACAAGTGCAATCCGCAACATACGATATCAACTTTCATGAAAGCTTGTAATACTTTTTTCATATCGATTTACACACGCCATTTCTATGGAAATGCCAGGGATGACAACAGTTTGCGCAGAAGATAAAATGCTGAGCACTACGGTCTGTACGAAGATTGCAGTGCAGTCCGTTCAAATTATCTGACTAGGTAATCTAATAGTGTGTGGAAGAAGAGTTAAGTCGAAAATTCGCCCGCTTTACGGAACGGTCAATGACTGTCGTTAGCTTGAGGGTGCCGATCTTGGTACGGCCACTTTAAATAGGCGGAGAGCTGTTGGATGCAGCCAGAACCCACTCCGTGTTATCACCTTCCTGATTATAATGATTGATAAAAAATTAGATGGCGTATATTTAATATTTCATTATATATACTCCATTTGCTTCATTCTAACGAATCACACTAGGTGCGGATATCATAATATGTATAGAAGAAGTCTTCTTGTATCAATTTTGAGCAATATGAAATACCAGTCTACAATAAATTAATTTTATATATACTTACTATTTCAGTGTTATATTTTATCAAAAGTTTAATCTTGTCATTAAGGAGTAACTCCCAGTTTGTCATATTCAACATTGGATTCCATATTTTTACTACCGTGTGTCAAATGTTCATGTCAATTTAAATATTGTCGATAAAATACATAAACGACTATTTTACTGATTTTTGTAATTATTATTGTTATTTTTTGTGTCTTATTCCTCTCCCAGCGCATAGTAGAAAGAACTACCCCACTCTTCATTTTGTTATTTATAGGTTAAAAATCCGAATCAAATAAAAATCTGCTTCTAAGCTTGTCTGAGATGCTTTTCAAAGAAGTGAAATACGTGTTACACCTACATTTTAATTTTATAAACTCGATTAGACTGTTAAATAATATTATTTCCAATAAGTAATTAATCGGTATCGCGAAGTCTACCAATAAATTTCGAAACAAAAACGTATGTCAATAAATAGCAATACACGCAAGATGGCGTAGAAAATAATACTTATCACAGGTAAGCACGTATAAGCCTACAGAAAGTTCACTATGGAAACGGAAAATGCGCACTACCGAGAAAAGCCCAGACCGCGGGAAACTCCCTCGGAAAACATAATTCTGCGCGGGACTACAAAATTGGATGTGGGAAGTAATTAAATACTTAAAGATTGTGTTCTCATTACCGAGTTCAGCCCACACTTGTAGTAAATTGTACAGAAACGAGACGTGGGCAAAATTCTGCGGTTAATTGTCGTTACGTTGAGAATAGTTGCGGAGTATGGGTGTACGCCCTAGTGTCATTTAATACGTTTGCGTGGAAATAAACACGCAAACAAAGTGAGTTTATACATAACATTTATAAATAATCATAGATGAGTATGTAAAATGATTTTTTATTTGTTTGTTTGTCCCTTATGCGTTCCTATACCATTCATCCAATTTTGATGAAACTTTGGTGAGTTGTTGTGCGCATACCCGTGATAGTTTCTGAAAAAAATCTTAAATCTAAAAAAAAGAATAAACTACGTACAAACAGCGACAGCTCGGAAAACCATCTAATTTATTTGTGTACGCGCCAGACGGGATATATTGTGTAAAAAAAAAGTACTTCAATGAACAGAATTAAAACACAAACACTTTCTTTCTTTGAGTGGCAATGCAACGCATGCCGGATACTCGCTAGTATATGTATATAAAAAAATGCTCAAAAGACTAAATGGTTCCAAGGGGTTGGGGACATTCCGGCCATACCTTAACTCAAACACCCCAAAATAGTTCTTAAAATATTCCATTCTGGTTCATGTAGTAGGGTTTTCTAAGCACTCGCTATTTGTTTACAAGTAAAAAAAAACCTGTTGAAATTATCAATGGACGCCATCCGGACATTAAAATTAAATCATCCGGATAATTAAAAAAGTGGCATTTTACGTTGTACGGTCGGGAGAAGATTGCGAATATACAAAATAGGGTATTCCATTCCAATATCGATGATGTGAGCAAAAAGTGACTACCAACTTAAAATCGTAAAAATTGTATATTTTGTCCAGTAATAGCTAGGAATTTGATAAACTCACACACTCTCCCTCTCTCTCGCGCACTGCGTTACAGACCAAACTAGACGATTGGCTGAAAATTAGTATTCCTAAAAATACACAGCATATGCTTTATAAATTGTTACTACACTGTTACAGTGTCAGTGTATTAGTACGTATGGATCCCGTGATCCTAGATTCAATAACCGGAGTGTAAAGTTATAAAGCGTATACTCTACGCACTTTAAATACAACATTGTTTATTTCAAAAGTATTCTGATAACTACATTATTTACTTTTTTTCATAAATATTTCTTTTTACTAATTAGCTTTTTAAATTTAGCTTTTTAAAATACGTACCATAACCGCATCCAGCATAACATATACTCATATAATTTGATTACTACATTTATATATACGCAGCACAGAAAAAAATATTATCAAATCTTCAAGCCACTTTTCTCCAAGATATACATCGTAATAAAATCAACCATTTTTTGCTTTGGCACGAATGAATTGAAGACGTAATAAATTGACTTCGTGAAATATCCCTTAAAATGGTAGAATCCATGAATTGATACCATGAGTACAGTATGACGTCATTGTGTGCATTATAATGATCGAGCAAAATATCGACAAAAAGCAGGCAGCAATTAATTTTCAGACTACAAGAAATATAAGACAAAATCGGGAAGTGAACTCCAAACTGCATAAGACTTCAATCATAAAGATTGAAAAGGTGTGGTGGTAAACATTTGGTAATCAAATTCCTACAATCTAATAAATTTTCTCATTAATTATTATTGGGAATTCAAAACAAATTACATAGCAAAAAGGCACAGCAGACATTTTACTTCTCTGATAAAGTGGGTCAGTCCTTATATAACACGATTTTTTTATAAAACGATTGACAAGTATCACGGATTAATAACTTAATTAATAAAAACTTCCTATGGCAATGATGATCAAAATCAATAGTGTTTTATTTCAAAACAAACCATTTTATTATAATAGTTTACAGATTTTTTTTATTTTAATTCACATTTTATGGTTAATTAATTTATGATTTCGTAAAATGAATAAAAATACTCAGTAAATTTGTTTTCCTTTTTATGTATATAATCTTCATAACCGATCAATATAACGGTATCTTCATTTTATTATAACACGAAACGCATTCCTATTATTTGTATTACTTCTACGCTACACTTAACACAATTTATTTCAAAACAACACGATACGAATTGGCCGCGCTATAGAAGTGTTGCCTTCTATAAACTATTTTGGGCGTGGATGATGTTTTACAGTTTTTTTCATCCTATAAACTATAGAAAAATGGAACTATGAGCTAAAGAATAATAAGGGGTTTATCAAGTTTGACGTGATAACTTGACAATATCCCAACTACTTAAGTGATGTATTAAATAAATAATTAAAATAAATATGCATCTCCAAATTAGCTACCGAATATCTCGAAATAAAAATCTTATACTAAGCATATATTATATTATTTAATTGCTTTTTTGCAATCGAGAAAATTCTAATTATAACCGTATTCAAAAATCAAGTGATTTAAATACATATTGTTCTAGTTACTATTTGCATTGATTGCACAACTACGGAAGTATGAATTTTGTTTGATTAGACAAAAGTGACGATATGAGTAAAAGCCCCTTCAAAATCTTTCAGAATAATGTTTCTTATACCTGAGCATCTTTAAGAAGCGGCAAGTGGAAAGAGCGAGGAAATTCATCGTGTAGCAATTATGGCAGGAAAAAAATAGAAAGCGTTAAAAAATGGAACAGCTGGGGAGTACTTTTGTCTATGCTACGTGTCGGACTGAAATTGTGTTGCCAGAAAAATAAAATAAAAAAAAACACTCATCTTAAAAATTGCATTCTGTTATTATTATTATCGCCAGCAAGCCCATTTTTTTTATTCGTATAATATATAATCAAAATCTCTTCACAGGTCTTTCCAAACCAAACACGGAGTAATTATATTTCGATAGTTCAATATTTATCAGTATAAAAACTTGACTTATATGACTGATAATGTGAGGAAAAGTGAAAAATAAACGACTCGAGGAGAATCTAATTAGAAATGAGTCCTGAATCGATTGGTCTCTTTCCCTAACACAGCTTTGTGAATAACCAGTAGGCTGAGAAAGCAAACGATTCGCAGAGAATATCATTGGAATTTAACGATTCATTTATTTCACTACTCTAACACTGCTTTGTCAATAGCAAACATCGAGTAAGAAAGCAAACGATTCGAATTTTGCAATTCAAGCTCAAATACAATAATACATTTCCCACAACTACAACACTTCCACATAAAATATGCAAACATACACGACTAGTGCCTGATTCGATATAACTATTTAATCACCGTTGACGGCTTTTAGTTTGTACTGTTTGAAGTGAAAATTTTGAATGTCAAAGGCGATCGATTCGGATTACTTTTTGCATAAGCAGTCGTGTGAAAACGTCCATTAAACATACAAAGACCTCCATGTGATACTAAAAACAAAACTGTCTTACAAAATTAAATACTTAATATAATTTTATAGATGCCGTGTAAACAAAGTGAAGCTATTATTGACAATGACATCGTCAAAAAAATCATAAACCACGTGCTATATTGAGAACTAATTTATTTTTATTTTCCTGTATCGATTTCGTAAGGATCAGTAAGGATCAGTTAACAATTTTTACTCACCATGCCAACCCGATAAGAGTACGAATTAACCAATAAAACGTCATTTTTTTAAATATAATATTTTAAGCCAATTCCGTTACTTACGTAGAACACATTGACTTCTGATTGCTGATTGTTACTCAGTCACCCAACCTCTCTCTTTCTCAGAAGGTAAGGATAGAAGAATGGAACTTGTACTTAACATATTGCTCTCGCTATGCCATTTATCAGACATCCATGCCTTTGAACACAATTTCATAAATCGATTCAAGCTCGTTGACACCGCAACCGAATAGAATGATCCCACAAGAGCCAGGCAAATATATTTTAATACATTTTCGCCGGTTCCATAGCCGAGTGTTCACTGCTTTGCGAGTTCGAGTGTTTAAACCCGCAAAAATAGAAAATTTCGTACATCGTATCTGTGTACGGAGAACGGCAAAAGTCTTAAAAATTTAAAAATTAGTTGAATACGTCAAAAACAGCTACATTGTAAATTTATGTAAAGGAAAAAAGACACCGGTCGAATCAACACAACTGAATTAGTAAATACGATATTTTTGAAGCATTCGGGGGTAAAATTGTGGAAATTCATTTTTAATTCAAAATTAAAGCTGATAACTGTGTTATTTCACTGTATGTGTTACTATATGTCTCGCTTATTTAATAAACATCTTCAGACTAACTATATTACTTCGCAACAACTTTCAAAAAACAAATCTTGTCTTGGCTCTCATGAAAAGCATCAATTTAACGCTTCTTTTCTCTCGCACACAGACATAATTTTGATTTTTAATCTCTCCTCATCTACACTCAAAACGATCTTGATATAAAGGACGTACACAAAGCGATTACTAGACTACTACTTCTTTCCGAAACCATCATTCTTTCATTCCTAATTCTAAACTACAGCCAGGTACATACATAAACACATACCACAGTCCGTTTCCAGGTCGACTTTAATATGTATTGATGCATTCGCAAAGAAACGTTTGAGCCACGTCTGTGCAATCTGATTTATCATTGTTAGAAAAATAAAACACATCGAGAAGAAGCATTTATGAATTGATCCCATAGCCCTGATGATGATTCATCTCTTAATGTATCATAAAATAAAAAACATTCCGTGCAATAAATTTCGACATAAATCCACAATAACTCGCGGTTTCCATCGCAGAATCTTCAAGGATAATCTGCGATAATTCATACCATCGGATTCGTATTTTTCGCGGAACTGTTTTCTTTTTTTTACGCTATTTTATACTTAACGGCCCTTGAGTTAACATGTTATGGTTTATTTAATAACATTACGCGTAAATAAAACCCTAATGTTGTTATGGGATAAACTACCATAATCATTGAACAAGGTTACAAAGGACTCTTAACACGCAAAGCTACTTTTATAATATGTATTTATGTAACTGACCGTAATATGCCTTAATTTATCCCTATTTAGCTGTACCATTGTCGTGTGACCATTACTACCATTTAAAAGAAAGAAGGAATGAAAGTTAATAAATAAAAATAAATACTATTGATGTTCGTACAACTACATAAAATATCAATTAAAAATAGTGAATATAATACTAAACAAAAAATCATTATAAAAAATAAAAAAGGTAACTGTGAAACATCGGATTATGCCTCTGTTATTAAATCTAATCCAGTGTTTTCTATACTATTCCGTTGCCTGTGTATTTTTATACTTCTTTTTTTTTAAATATCAATACACATTTGAGTCGTTAAACCGCTAAACACGCTCCCGAAGGTTTTTAAAGTTTTGAGTAAATCACGGAAAAATGTTATGAGCAGTATGACAGTTTTAAGTATAATTTAAGTGGTTTTATGTTTTCCGGCGTATAACGAAAAGTGAAATATTCGTTTGTCTGTCGTTTTTCCGAAGAACGTCAACCATGTAAACGGATCGAGATTGTGTTAAAAAACGACATTTCTAAGTTGGGAATTTTTTTTAATTTCGAACAGGGGACGAAATAGAAGGAAATTTTAGACTTGCAACTGGAAAAATTGATAGAGCACATACGTACATTAAAAACTTATTTTGTGAAACATCGCCAGTTTAGTGACTCAGTGACTCATTTAATTTTTCAATAAAAAACCAATAAATTTTCAATGAGAAGTGTGTTACCTGTTTCTTGTAAACTGACGACGTCAAATTTGGAGGAAAAGATGATAATTTGAATTTATTATGTCGTGGCCATCTGGGTACCGCTACTCACAACTATTTTTTTTTTAATTCTCTTCTAATAATTAGTGTCGTGCTAAATAAATTACTTAAAATATGTCAACGTTGTATGCATGGCTACGATAAACAGAACGATGACAGAGGGAAGGATTTAATGAGTTAAATAATGGCGTAAAGATTACTGCTCTATCTTTTATTGCTGTAAACTATATTTACAAAGAGCTTGAAACATCATGAGCACCCATACGCTTAAATTTAAATTTATATATCAGTTTCTAATCAATGAGTTCTCATGTCCCTGATTGGACTCATTGGAGTAACATAAATATTTCCAGATGCAGTTGTAATTTCAGTATTCTCAATGTATTTATTACCTATCGGAGATCACACTAATTTACTATTTAGAAAATAAATTATCTTATATCATTTAATTTAACGTCTAACTGTTGTAGAAAGCAACTAGTTGTATTTACTAAAATATCATTGGAATAAATCTCGACTCGAGTGTATAAATACGCTTGGGTAGTGTTTTTCAACCTTATATGTGCCATACACCACCTCGAGGCTTCAAAAATCTCCATGCTCAAATATAGTTAACATATTCTGAAAAATGATACTAATTTAAATATAGAAAGAACATAATTAACAAAACAATTTTTAACATTACTTTCGTTAGTAAAGTATATGTGTATGCTGTATCTTTGTACTTGATGTGAGCTCCAATATTTTTTATGTAAGGTACTAATTTGATCAATTTTAATCATGCATCGGTGTGTGATATTCAAATGATTACTTTTTTTTCAGTAACTAATCATTTACAGAGCTTAAGTCGCATTCAACGAAATATGAAGACAGGAATGATAACAGTAACTTTCTTGCTATTTGCTTGGGTATTTTGTTTCCGTCTCGACACAGAGCCACGGCATTGTATTTTTCAATAGTGTTTTAACATATTCATCATGTCGAGTTCTTTTTAATACTGCATGGCCACATCAGTTAGATAACCGAACATAATTTGAGATATCCAAAGTGGGAAAGCAATATAGTTTTAATCTATCATTTGAGTCACAAACCATTTTACCCTGATTTTCTCACTGCCCCCTGTGGCGAGTGCGCCTCGCGTTGAGAAACATTGCGCCAGGGCCTATTCGAATATATATTTCTATATTTCTTCAACGATATTCCTATGTTGACATTATATTGCGAAGGCTTAAATATAAAGCACATACTACGCCTACTTTAATAATTGACTTTGATTTATTACAATTCAATTAAATGTGAATTTACGCACTATTTGTATATTTTGAATACTCGAACAGCTGTTTACTGGATTAATTTAAACATAGGATGTGTCATCAAAGCTTAATACAAACAAAATTATTATCGACAAACGAGAGGTAATAAGATTCACAGTTTTCCCAAGGCTCATAAAAGCTTCAAATTTAATATGCGCATGTTGCATTCAAAATGGTTTGTCTTCAGTTATTTATAAAATAAACGAAAAGTAATTAATCGATTTGATTGCTTGAATATATATTTTTCCAACCACATCCACTCCTGACATGGAGCACGCAGATGGTTGTTTTATTAGAACTGTTTGTTATTTAGTCACTCAACCACTCTTTTTCTGAGAGGGTACAAATGTTAAGATGTGGTTAGGAACGGACTAATAGTTAGCTAATCGATCATCTTAAGCTTTTAGGAATCGGTTAGTTGTAGGGAATGTAAACATCATAGACATCCATGGTTTTGAACAAAAATCTAGTTTTTGTAAACGACCGTTTGGGAATTAGAATTTGTAACCTGCGCAACCGAATACTAAGAACGAGTAAGATCGTGATCACTCGACTACCGCTAGCGAATAGGACAATTATAGAGTTAACGTTAGTTTTAAAATGCACATATATTTTGGAGGATATGGTCTCCTAATGAAGATATCTCTACAGAAGTTTTCTATGAGAGAACTCCTTGTCACTCAGTTGCTCAACCTCTCTTTTTTCGAAGTGAGTAGGGAAAGAAGGATAGGGTTAGGACATAACTAGTGGTTAGCTAATCGCTCTCGCTCCCGTTTTGGGGTATCGGATGGGTGAGAGGGAGTTTTAGACATAACAAAAATTCATGTCTACGTACATAAATCCATAAATTGATCATTCAATCAATTTATGAAACTGTCCGCACCGGGAATTGCACCCGAGACATCCGTAACCGTGGCCAACGACGTTACCTACTGCGCCACGGATATATATATATATGCAAATCTTAAACATGATTTTTTATAATACAAAATAGGTCAAAAATAAGTGTATGAAAATATACCACGTAAAATTAAATTATCTGCCCTCGTAAAATGACTGGTTTTTACGCAAATGAGATAAAACCAGTCGTCGTTACATTCTTCATCCATCTGTCCCTTTCATACAACCTCTTCACTATAATATCTTGTGTGAGAGCCTGAGAGGTATATAATATAAAATAAAGGAAATTGGGCACATTAAATTATGTTAATAAAGATGAATCCAATCGGGCCATCTTGAATTTTAATACGTCGCTTGCCATAGAATCAACTTGAAAATGACAATAATAAAGAGTGCGCATGTCGGAACAAAATGCTAGGGATAATAAAATTAAAAACATCTCATAATATATTCCGACTGTATTGATTTTATCCGTAGCTAATAATGATGAGACGAAACTGACATAGACCAAAGATATGAGAGACGTCGTTTTTAGACGTCGTTAGACGAGAATATGGATATTGTATACGCTATACAGTAGTGATGATAAATAGTAACAGACACTCTAAAAGGTCCGAAATTATGATTTTAATATAATCACATCTTTATAAATTATTAACAGTTTATTTATGTGGGTATATTTGGAAAAATTCATACATCAAAATAAAAACTGACTTTGTTTCTAAATTATCAATATTTTGAAATTGTAATAACAACTGGATTTAAAATAATGCATCAACATTTTTTTTTAGAGGTGAAAAGGATGGAAAGAATAGTGGTTAGGAAATCACAATACGAGTTAGATAGAGGCGAGTGGTGGAAAATAAAAAATCACAAGAAAGTCATGGCTTTGGATGACTAAATTAAAAAATCAATGAACGAATGTTTCCACTAAAGGGTTCAATCCATTGTCAATCCAACCGAGTAGACGGAAAACCCAAGAGTTTTCATTTACTACTTAGTTAGGGTATGGTTGAAATTATTTATAATATTTATGAAAACGTATACATGTCGTAATGCAACACAAGTTTACCAATTTTTTCATACGCTAATCATTATGAAATAACAATACAATTTTGTCTAGTTACAAAAAGCGATAGCTGCATATAGTTACCGTTAAAAGGAATAAGGTAGTGACTGTTACCGGATTATTTTAATAATAATAAATATTACTCAAAATATTTCGAATAGTTGAATATTTTTTCACGAGTAATCTAGTCCAGCAGTCGCACAACCTTTCGGACCTCGCGAACCACTAACATGTTTTTATTTAAAACGGAACACACATGAAATAACGATCATAAAAGTTACATTTTTTTTTATTATGAAATGCTGATAACGATTGTTTAATGGTTATTACCGAAAAATAATAAGTGTGATATTTTTTCTGAATATAGTTAAGATTATGGATTCTTGGCTCCAATGACGCCAGTGCAACAACTTTGAGGACCATCAATTTTGTCACGGACCACCGTTGATCTAGATCATAGGTTCTCAAAGTAGTCCATATGGACCCCCTGGGCTCCATACGGACTGGCAGGGGGTTCACGAATCGGAGTCCATTTAGACTGCACGCATAGTAACGCAGCGCAGTAAGTTTCGCTCGACGAACCTACTCCAACAAATATCGAATCGCGTGGCTTCAGAAAGATATTCCTGTTGATCCTGCATTATGGGCTACCGCAAGAAAGTTTTTGATAACATTTCCTTCTTCATACATAGTGGACAGAGGTTTTAGTGCAGTTACCCATCTTCTTTCGAAAAAAACAAATCGGTTGCAAATCACTGAACATGGAGATTGAAGCCAAATATTGACCAATTGATATCGGAGCATTAGGTTCATCCCTCTCATTAACAACATTCATTCATGTACTTATGTAAGAATTTAACTAGGTTTTGATTTGTATCTTTCAAATCCGAATGCTTACTTGTGTTTTATTTTCATTATAAAAAATATTTTTTCAATAAAGATAAGAATAAAAATTATACATGTTCTTTTTTACAATTGCCCACTATGCAAAAAAACCTATCACAGTGAGCAGCATTGTGTTCACATTTGTATTTAAAAGTATAGAAAACTTCAATATTAGGCAACCCCCCCCCCAGGTCCACGGAAAATAAAAAGACCGGGTAAGGGGTCCACGGATAAATAAGTTTGGGTACCTATGATTTAAACAATGATTCACACAAAGCTATAAAGCTATAAAAAGAATGAAAAAAATATTTGGAATAGATGAAATACAACCTACTTAAATATTCCTTTAATTAATTCGAGTGATAGTTACTGTCGTTTTCCTTCTATTTAATTGCAGTAGCGGCTAGTTCTCGTGTATAAGTTTGGCAGTTTTGGCACACGTGCCATCTACTTTTCACCGCTGTGTTAATGTATAAAAAAACTTTGAACACTCTTAAAACCCTCAACTAATGACTTTCTAGATTTAAAATCACGTAACGTAACTAATAATGAAACAAAACTAGAGCAATAGGTAACTTTCTACTTATGACCACCGTGAGATGAAAAGTTTAATGTTAGTATAGTAATTAGGTATTCTAACTGAACAATGCGATCAAAATCGAAATACCAATTTTAAAGATTTAAAAATAATTGAAAGACCTGTATTTATTTTGTAAGTATTTACTTATATAGTTTTGTCAATAATTAAATAGGATGTCAGTATAAATACTGTTTTAGGAAGACACCGTGAAATTATTGCTAGTAATCATCCGACATCTCTAAGCCGTTACATGCTTCACAACATAGTCATTTATATCTATATTTTTACCATGTCCGCTCCCAACTTGGATCATATGGCCTCCTAATGGAGGAATCTCAACAGAATTTTTCTATGAGAACTGCTTGTTACTCAGTTACTCGTATCAAGGGAATAGGGCTAGGGTAAGACTAGTGGTTAGGTAATCGCTCTCGCTACGCCCGTTTTTGAGGATCGAATGGGTGGGAGGGAGTTTTTAGACATCACAAACATTCATGACCGACATCAATAAATCGATTGAAAGATCAATTTATGAAACTGTCCGCACCGGGAATTGAATCCGAGACATCTGTAACCGTAGCCAACGACGTTACAAACTGCGCCACTGACGCCGACATATATAGTCATATTATCAGCGTTTTTTCAAAATTATAATTCCAATTATAAAAAAAAAAATACTTTTAAGCTTAAGTTGTTAGTAATATATCAAAATGGTCAGTATTTGTGGGAAATGGGAAAATTATTTATTTAAGTATTTATGTATTAATCCAGAAAAATGTTTTTCGATTACAGATACGCTCATAAATTGAAATTAATACGAGGTGTAAAGATATTCAGTAAATAAATGAATACATACACCGAAACATAATTTATAACGTAAAGAATCTCAATACGCAAGACCACTTAAGGTTTTTGTCGGATTAACGAAAAATGAAAAAAAAATAATAAAATGTTTCCCGGGGCGATGAAATGAGATTCTCGCAAATAATTATTATTTACGTGAACGTTTTTTGTTTTCATTAGAATTTTGCTTTTTGATACGCCCCGCGGCAAAGCTTAGAATTTCGACTAATAAAAGAAAAAAATTAATCAGGCGTACGCCGAAAGCCTCCTCAAGAGGAGTGAATTTTCATCAAAATATCTCAACATAAAATTGAACACGAGGTGATGCCGAAGAAATGAGAAATCTCCTGGTGTTAAAATTAAATTTATTGTAAGGAACTAGCTTAATCAATATATCTATACTATAAAACAGAAAATACATGGGTATGTCTGTTCGTCTATCTGTCACAAGAACTCTTCCCAGTAGCGACGTGATATTTGCATATATCATTCTGGCTCCTATTCCTAGGTAAACTCTATTATTTTCAACGTTCATTATCATTATTGTTAATTAATTGATGGACTATTTTCTGGGCACATTATGAGGTACGGCTCATGGTG
This sequence comes from Himalopsyche phryganea, assembly GCA_022494535.1. Lineage (NCBI taxonomy): Eukaryota > Metazoa > Arthropoda > Insecta > Trichoptera > Rhyacophilidae > Himalopsyche > Himalopsyche phryganea. The sequence goes on from JAGVSL010000028.1 coordinate 4,061,559, forward strand.
ATATTTTAAATATTAGCTAACACCGAAATAACGCTATAATAACACAAACGAAGATATTTGTCTATACGCTGTCTGTGTTTGTGAGTTCAATACAATCAGGGCGAAGCCGAGCATTACACCTACTTATTCTATTTATATAACACAAACATTATATTTATTAACTGCCGTATTACAGTAAAGAGTTACATGTTTGTGATTAGGTAGAAATTGAGCATGTTATGTACTCTAAATGAATAAAGAATGAGTTCGAATCTATCCCGGGCGAAGTAAATGCTAGTTATACCCGATATAATATGACCCGACATTCAGAAACAAACTATTTTTTTCGTGTAAATCGTTCAATAAAATTTCATGGCGGCAGAATTTTGAGGATAGCGCATATTATTTTTTCGAAGGATTGGTAAATTGCAAGAAACAAAACTGTTTGTAAACACTTATCGGTTATCGCAGATAGGTGTCACGAAACTAGGCTAACCCTCCTAATGGTATCGAATTTAAACACAGGATATCCCAAAAATATATTTATTCATATCTCAATGAAAATATAAAACATAAATATGTAGTTCTGAGAAAAGGTTAATTGTGGTGACTGATAAATGTCACATATTATTTTGTGTAGAACTATTTATTAAACATGCCACTTTTGTTATATTGAATAGAAACACATACTTTTATTACATAGTTTTACTCAAAGGTTTATTTTTTTTCGGACTTTAAAAATAAGGGATGCAATTTGTAGTAAGACCAAAAATATCGAATGAATTTATGCTCACATTTTGAATTGACAAATTAAAAGTTCCCTTTTTATCAATTTTTCGAAAGCACAGAGCACAACAAATCACAATTTATCGCGGAAAGTCACTGATCACCAGTAAAAATTATGTATTACGGCGACTGCGCTTTGATAAAGAATTCTTCAATATCTATGGAGATTCCAAACTCATCCAGTTCTCAAGAGGAGGTGAAACGTCTTCAATGAGTTAGGATTTAGAACCTTTCACGTTGCTAAATTCTGCAATATTGCGAGAAAAATATGAGACAACATTTACTCATCTTTTGATCTTTAAAACTGCAGATGTAAACGTAGACGAGGGCTAGGATTGCTTTGACGTGCTTCCAAGGAACTTCGATGTTTGGGTATCAATGTCTGTTATGTTATCAACCCAAATCTCTTGCTGTGAAAAATATTGAAACATTCAGTACGATCAATCTAGGTAACTTTGGCCAAGTTCTGAGGATTTTTTGTATTTTTATGGTTCGCCATTGCATTTATGTGTAGTATTGTTTTAGATAGAAATTTACCAATGTCTTAAGATAAAATTTACTTAACATAAATAGATTTATTGTTATAATTGATATATCAATATAGATACAACAAGGTGGGCCAAATTTTCATTCGATTCGTGTAACTTTGGCCCACGATAGAAATAATCACTGTAATTACTATAAATTCAGTGATTTTAAAGTCCTTCTTTATGCTTTCATATATTCCGTACATAATTGAGATGGGAAAAAATATACAGCATTTGGTTTACAGATTAGTGATACAAATATGGCTAATCTAATTTATTTCAGGATAAGTTTTTAAATTTTGTTTTATCATTCTAAGCTGACGACTTACAAATTCAACAATAAAATAAATTATGTTGCACATTAATTCCTATTTTCACCATCAGGGGCTACTTAATACATTTGCTTAGTTAAAAAATATTCACATGGCATTAGTATTATCATGGTATTATAACAGCCCTTTTTCCATGTAGTGGGTTAATCTTAGATCGATGGGCAAACTTACCCAAATTAATGGTCCTACATTCTCCCTCCATTACACGAGATACTAAAAAATATTCTATCGGCGTATGGTAAGGAAACACTGTAAAACAATATTTAAGTTCGCATACTAGTTGCGGCAATTTTCGTTAGACAGGGTAATAAATAACATCGAAATTGTTCAATTGGACACGTGGCGTGTTGTTTATCTCTATTTCCCAAGTACGTTGTTTTCTAAGAAAATCGGTTGATGGTGGGAGCGAATCTGTCACCTTCAGCTGGCGGTTAATAACAGCGAACGATATTTTTTACAACCGTCTATTTTCACAGAACTATTTATTCGTGTGACAGACAATTTTTATCGCTTTTGTATTTGTGGAGATAAAAGGTGACAAGGAGAAGTTCAGACACGGGGATTTCGGTCGGATTGTGTAAATATGGAGATATTGATCGATTGCATTGTGGATTAAGATCAAACACCAAACGACGAATGACGCATATTCTAAATATTGCCTGCTCTATAATACTCATTCGGTGTAATTACAAAGCGGAAGGGAACAGAACTCTAATTATTTTTTTCAGTATTTATGTAATCGCCAGTATGGTATTATTAGATTGTTGTCGTGGAACAATGATAATATCTATTGCAATACGAACATGGAAAAATGTATACGGATGACACCATATTATAGCTATTAGTAATTTACTTTAAAATAAGTCTACGATTTAGACTATGTAAGTAATCCAGTATGTGAGACATATTTGATTAAAAACATGGAAATGAGCAGCACAGCTCATTTAAAAAGTTATTCGTCAGAGAGATACGTGCATAGGTTAAAAAGTTACGAAAATCATATTGATTTAACCATTTCCAAGTGGTATAAACATTCTTTAGACTAAATTTATGGTGGTGTTTCTTAAATCCTTCTATAAACTGTTACAGCGAAACTTTTTTTTTACATGTAACGAAACACTTTTTGAATATGTGTCAGCTGGGGGAAAATTCGAACAGAAAAATTCTACTGCTGATGATAGTGCGAACATTACTGGGAATAGAAAAACGTTTTACCATTCACGTATAAAATAAATTGATAAGTTAGTTTTTTCCGACTTTTTGTCAAGCGATAAACGTGTCTGGGTCGTGATGCGAAAATAATGAGCGCAAATCTAAGCGAAGGAAAGTTCCATACTTTTCTTTCTCAAACAATCTTTCAGTATAGTTTTTAGATTTCATCGATCCAAGTATATGTGTTCAGTTGCCTGCGATGATGCAATGTAAACATCGATAGTGGTCTAAATATGTATGAACAACAATAATGGTATATCAATATTATCTCAACACGAACAAGATGTATTCAATCTCCATTGTATGATAAATTTTGTCATTTTTTGGATAGATCTTTAGCGAGAATTACAGCATCGTATTTTGCGCTGATATGCTCTCCATTACTTTAAATAAATTACTAGTATTAATGATATTTTTAACTATTCTTCCAGTCGTGTTCGCTCCCAATGTATAATATATGGACTCCTAATAGAGCATCTCGAACGAAGTTTTTCTACGAAAATTGTTTGTTATTCAGTCACTCACCCTCATTTTTTTATAATAATGGCAAGGATAAAAGGCTAGTTTTAAGCTAATCGCTCATGCTCAGTCCTGTTCTAGGGTCGGATCGATGGAAGGGGATCGTAAACATCACAGAAATTTATCTCTTTGAACGAAAATTAATATCTATATATATAAAAATGAATACATTTGAATTATTGAGATTTTGTACATTTCCATATATTTTGTCACTAATTCCATCAAGCACCCTCAGTCGATGTCTTAAATTATATAAAATTGAATGTTTTTTTGTTTGTCCTCTATGCGTTCCTTAACCAATCATCCGATTTCGATCAAACTTTGGTGAGTTGCAATGACCACACCCGTGAAGGTTTCTGAAGAAAAAAAAATCTAAATTGAACCAGAAGGAAAACAAAAAATTTTGCGTATCCAAAATATAGGTCTGCACGGGCCCGGGCTTAGCTTGCGGGCTTCTAACCAGCCCTGCCCGTGGGCCAGGCTCGGGCGGGTAAAGACAATTCAGGATCGGGCCGGCCGGGGTAAGGAAATCAAATCTAAGAAAAATATTGCGTACTATGTTCGGGTCATGAGTCATCCATAAGGCAATAGTATTCGTAACATAGATAATTTATTTCAATGTGCTATGAATATTGTTGGAAATATGGAAACAATAACATATATTGTTTGAAAAGTATAAATGAATTACTAAATTTTAAAAAATCGGACTTTTTTCGGACTAAGAAAAATAAATCTGAGCTTCGGATCAGGTTCGGGTAACAAGTATAATATTGAGACTCGGGCTTGAACTGGGTAATTTTATGAAATTTCAGCTCGTGCAGCCCTCTAATCCAAAGCACTTCAATAAACAGAATTGAAACACACACCCTTTCTTTCATTGCATGGCATTGCAACGCATGCCGGGTACTCACTAGTAGTTATACATAAAATTGTCCGTTTGGGGAATGTATCCGTGGACTCCACAACCGAATACGACGAACACAGAAGAGATTTAATCACTTGGCTAAAGAACCGGACTATTTTTTGATTTACTAGCAGAGTGGTAAATGCTCTTGAGGTTTCTCTCTACTTGATTTGATGTTCCAGGTAAGATACTTTCATGCATTGATTTTCAATTGAGTTATGTATCTGTGTGCAAATGCATTGGTACCTGTGATAATTTTATTTCCTTCAACCTACGGTATTCAATCCCTAAAATAGGATGTAGAGACAGCGATTAACTCACTATGTGTATTTCCCTATTTCTATCCTTCCATTTTAAAGTTATCTGAAGAGAGAGGTTGAACGAGTGACTTACAAAATGATCTCGTTAAACATTGGATCAACTGCTCTATCCACATGCTCGATCCCCCACTGGACCACGGTGACCGAAGAGCAAGGAATAGTGTAATAATAATTTAACACGCAAAATAAAGTGCCCCATATTTTAAAGTGAATTCAGTCAGATTTCTGATTCATCGAAACGCAAGTGTAAATAAATTATCCGAGGGCAAACGATTCAGTCAGTGGATGAAAAATCGCTTCGCAGATTATTTTTGTTTGCGCAGCGAATAATAATAAGGCTGGAGATTGTCATGGCCACTGACAATTAGGGGGTTACAGAACCCTCCGAGTATAATCGACTCGGCACCCTCCCGTCAGAGGCTTTAACCCTTCACGACTCTGCTTGAAAAGCGTTGGTATTGTCAAGCGGCGCTATTCAGTTTTTCTGATAGAAATCGTGCAACGCCGAGAAGATTAAACTTTTAAGCAAGTTTTATAACAATAAGTATAAAAGTTTTATTGCTAAGTTTCAATTCAAGAAAATATATACGAAAGCGATTCTAAGGATTCTTAACTATTGTATACAATGTACATTGAAAATTATTAAATTAAACTAAATCCTAGACACTGTAAAGGTTGTGAAAATTGATAAAAACAGCCTGTCAAGCATATACATGCTGAAACACAAGAGTCAACCCTAGTAAATAATATTCTACATTATGACGATCAAGAGACCATAACTGCAACAGTTTTCAAGCATGCCGGTTAATGATTTTGACATGCGCTAAGTCACAACCTCATATATGCATTATCATAAAAAAAAACAGAAAAAGTTATTTGTAAATTATTCATTAAAAAGTATAAATTTGTGCCATTTATTTACGGACAGTGGGCTTTATCGGATACCCCCTCACACGCGTTAATCAGTTATATAGAGGTTTTACTGCAATTTGTATTGCCATATTTCATCTTCTTCGACCATATTCACTCCATATATGGAGAATACTACCATGAATACGAATATTACCTGCCAATCGCTTTGCCATGTCAGTATCATTTAGTCCCACCGAGTACACGCTATGGATAGTGCCAGATTATCATCCAGGACGCCAGGATTCTACTGGTCAGAAGAATAGGCAAGTTGGGTTGAGACTACCTGGAGGCATTCGCAGCACGTGATTCAGCCAGTCCCAACGTCTCTCCATGACCACTGATTAACAAGACGCTGTCTGGTCTGTTCCCTAATCTCCAAATTCTATACAAGGTCAAACCACCTCACCGTGTATCCGACACAAGAATCTATTCTCGAATCTCAGAATAAGACACTAAGGCATGTACCATGATTCGCTACTGTAAAACATCATTGACATTTGGTTTTGACCGTGTGCATCTACGTGTCCCAAAGAGTAAAAGTAGCTACAGCTAATACCAAACGAATAGCGAGCTTTTTCGCGTTGGTTAGGGTGAGTCGTGACTAGTCATGTGAGTCATTTTTTTACCGCCCTTGGATCTATCGACAAAATAGTGTTAGATTGGAATCTTATGTATAAAATAGCCGAGACCAGATGTAGACGTTTTATTATTAAAACGTACAAATGTAGGTATAAAATTTTCTCATGACAAAGCGTCCGCGGTGTATATAAACAATACACATAGTTCCGACGTGACGCAAATTTCGAGGCAAACTAAAGAACAGCTACTTTAGACATTTAGTATTTCAATTTAAATACCCTCATATAGTTCCTACCGGTAGTAACATATTTGCGATGAGTCTTAGATATGTCCGTAGAGGCAAACGAATGACTCTCGTTCATTGTAAAGATTAGGTCATTCGGATACATGTACATCGTCTCTACAATTAAATTTATAAAGAATGGAATAGAATTGTGTTTAAGTTCACACATATATATAATACGGAGCACATAATAATACATACCCTAACAACACAAAACTTTAGGGTAAGTCGTATTACGAAAGTATTAAGTATCCATTTGTAATTTAAGCGACAGACATTCTTTATCTTCTTCCATCAACAATTTTAAGTCTAACTGCTTAACTTTATTAATGAGTTTTGTCTAGTGTTTGGCCAATGTCAAATACCAACTAGTAAAACCAGCTCAAAATACTTTAGAAATAGCTTAATAAACACATCTCATAGTGAACATCTCACAAAATAGTGTTAGATTGGAATCTTATATATAATAGACCTTACCACTCTGTGGACGTTTTATAATTAGTACATTTCACATGTAGGTATGACATTTTCTCATGACGTGGTGTATATAAAATAAAATGTTATGCAATGCACACACAGTTCCGACGTACTAGCTACTTTAGACATTCAGTATTTCAATTTCAGTATCGGAATCGATGACGGGTACGGTTATACTAGTATCATATAAAAAAAGATTATTTTTTGAAACAAAAGAATTCATTGAAACAATCGACAATTTATTCAATGCATAAATATTTTTACGCATGACCGCTCTCAGTGTGGAACATTGAAATACTAATTGAGTTTATCTCAACATAAGTTTTTCTACGAGAACTGCTTGTTACTCAGTTGCTCAATCTCTCTTCTTCGAAGAGATTATAGATATAATAGGACATTACTAGTGGTTAACTAATCTCCCATGCCTTGGATCATAAATCCATAAATGATTGATAGAATCGACAACGATTATCACTCAACCACGGACTCCGATAACATATTACATTCGGTAGATTTTTTATAAAAACACTAATTACATATTTTTGTATAATGATCAGGACTGGTTTCGCTTATCGCAAGTATCTTCAACTGATGAAAAATAAAATAGAAGTTTATGTTGTATTATGTATGACTAATGAGAAGGTGGTCTAAAAAACCATTGTTGTATGTAATTTAAGACATCGACTGAGGGTGCTTGATGGAATTTCAATATTAAATTTGGATTATTGAGATTTTGTACACTTCCATGTATTTTGTCACTAACGACCCGGGTTTCGCCTTTCGGCATCTTCAGGCATTCGAGCACACGAATGGACTTGAACTGAGAACTCAGTTCGAGTCCATTCGTGTGCTCGAATGCCTGAAGATGCCGAAAGGCGAAACCCGGGTCGTTAGTGACAAAATACATGGAAGTGTACAAAATCTCAATAATCCATTGTTGTATGATTATGAAAAGAAATTGCAAATTACAAATTATAAAGAAATTAAATTAAATTATCCATAATTAAGATATTAACCACCTCTTACAAATAAAATAAATTGTTTTCAAACCAAAATTAGCTAAAAAAATGTCAGTTTGTGATAGAATGAAACGTGCAAGGTTGAAGTTATTTACCTCATAGTTATAATATTTGACCCACGATATTTACATAAAGCGTGTAGAGTAAGCAACACGTTTAAGGTTTGGTCCCAATATTGGAAAGCGCTGTTACAGTCCTTCATCCCCTAACCAGCCTCCCCCCCCCCCTAACCCCCTAAATTATATGATATGGCAAGTTTATAAGCATAAAAGAAAAATTCATCTCCTAGCTTGGATAGAGTGCACACTGATGCCGACTGAGGACTGCCTCATTGGCTTACTCAGAGGTGGAGATCGAAAGAGGCTACTTTATTTCGTTTATAAAATTTCTCTCCATTATTCCTTCAATTGGAATGTATACGTTATTTAATATGGTTTTTTATTTATATTAAATCAGACAGTCATTCACAAAAAAAGAGAAAATAAAAACATAATGATCAAACAGTTTTACATTTTATTTTATTTATTGCCTTATAGTGGGCTTTACCAGATGGTATCCAAATAGAGAGCATGTCCTTAAATTTAAATATTGTCTTCCATCTACTTCAAATTGCTTAAGAACGGCTGTTACGAAATGTGAGAAGGAGGGAGGCCACAATACATTTATATTAATTATATAAGTTGACACACCCTGGTTTTTGTTAAGTGTAAGTTTCATTAGTGTCCAGAACTGAAATCACCCAGCGGCAGCGGCAGTAATTCCCAGAATCGGCCCAAAACTTGTTACCATGCCGTTCAATAGCCGCCGGGTACGCCCGCTGGACGAGTCCATTTTTACGGAAAGGGGTAGCTTCGACGATGCAGGGAGTTTTTTTAATTGTATTTGTAGACAGTCGATTACGATCTGTCGAGCCGGACGAGTGAGTTCTCGTCGCGGCTGAGGTGACGTGACGATGTGAATTGTTTGTTTTTTTGATTTGCATTGGACTTAATTTAAAATCGTTTGTAGTGTCATTTGTATTATAACTTAAAGTAAATTCAGTTGCTAAGTAGATGTAAATGTAGACTCAATTTTATGTGTTAAGATTTATATATTTGTGTAATGTAAACCAATGCATCTTTGATGGAAAAATAAATAAGTTTTGAACCGGATTTGAAATGGTGTTTGTCTGAGATCACAGCCCTTCCAGGACTCTGGATAACCAGCCGTTCGCCTCTTTTCGATCCGGAGTCTTCTCAAAGTATTATTAAATAATACGTACATGAAAAAACCGAGGTACACGTTGCAGTTAATCAGGAAGCTTTAATTTTATATATGACTTATTTTTTAGCATTTATAATGAATCCTGAAATCCCAGGAATGAAATTTAGACAATCCCGGGTTTACGGCATTGAATAATTTACCGGTATCCCAGATCCCGAGATTGGAAACCCTAATTAACACAGAATATTTATACATATAATTGATCGATGAAAAAATAAATATATATGCACTGAGTCGGAATGGTGACATAGAAATCTAGAATTCCATTCTGGGTCTAAAAGAGTGCCAAGATTGACAGTTTGTGAAAAAAAATATGTTGTTTAAATTAATCATAAATTAACTATATTTATAAATACTTTATGAGTGTTAGTTTTTTCTGTATATATAAAAATAATTTTAATCTTTCATCAGGTCAGTTAATAAATCAGTGTTATTTAATTTTAAATTAAGCAATGTGCATTACGTACTGCACTGATCAAGCTAACACTCTGAACTCAGGATTGAGGAGTTAGGAATATGGCAGGAGGACTATGACTGCTTGGGTTATGAAGTAGGCGGAAGGGTTATGGAGTATGGCACTCGGAAAAGGCCAGATGTATTAAACAAGAACACTTACTTATGAAATACATATTTTTTTATTTTATTTCATTCAAAGACACGATCGAAAACTTTCAGAATATGGGATAGATATTTAAATCATTGCCAGTATAAAGCATAAATTAAACTCCGTCACTTTTTTATGTATCAAATATAATGGTATATGCGAAAACTTTGTGTATAATATAAAATTTATCAAAAACTGAATGTTAAATAAGCAAATTGAAGTCCCCAAATATCATTAAAAAAACACGAATAATTCCAAGAATTTTCATCTTAGAATTCAATGTTTTTGGTTACATAAGAAAAACAAACTCTTTTAGGTAATATTAAGGAAAACACAAAATACTGTGAAATTTATCGCATCCTGTTTTACCAAGACTTGATCATCGGCATAAACGTAATCTATAATTTTGTATCATCTAATCCAAGTTGTCAGAATTAATTATTGATTTCTGTAGTATGGATTCAAACGATCAACAATATTATATGTCACCCAATCAAAAATAAAATCAAATTTCAAATTAACCCCTAGACATCACGGGACGGGCGTACGGGACAGGACCCCCGGGTACCTCTTCAATTAAAGAACTGTAATTTCACTCTGTCAACGAGAATAGTTCGCCATTTTTGTGTAAAAAAATAAAATTTCAGATTTAAATAATAAATCCGAGAATAAAAGTGATACCAGATTTTTTTAATTAATCTAATTCTACAATCATTAAAAACACTTTTAATGTGTTAACTGTCAATTCTTGATGGAAAATCATTATTTTTTATAAACACTTTTTTTGTAATCCTTCCAGAATTTTTTAGTTTTATATGTTTTTCTCATCGTAAGCATTTTCAACTGAAGAGCGCAATATATTCGTATATATAAATATTTATAGTATATATTATTATAAATGACAAGGTATACGAATACATGAAAAAATAAAACGAGAAATATATGATATTTATGATACATACTATTTTACAATTTTTTTAGGAACTTTGCCATGACAAAGCGATGTGGATAAGCTTCAAAACGAGTGTCTTACATATACCAATGTATAATAAAAATAGATTTTTTTGACTAAAATTATTTTATACGTCAGTCAAAATAATTCGAATTCTAAGTAACGACGAAACGGCCTACGGAACGAAATAATATTGACTGAAAACAAAGTACTCAATTTTTCCGGGAAAAGCGAACTTTATATAGGGCCAATTGCCCTTTTAAAAATAAATATAAAGAAAAAACACTTTAAAGGTAATATGACAATTACTTTTTTCATAAATTATAAGCGTCCCCGGAAATAACATCGTGTTTAACAGGTCTGGATTGAGAAAGGGAGAGTCAACTTTGAGAGCAAAAACACACGAAGAAGGGGCTGGGCTGGTATTCGGACGTATCTACCTTCTCACCAAGTGCACGTGTGGTCTGCGGATGGCATGTAATATCGAAATATCAAGAAGACACAAAGCGTTTTGATCTAAAACTGTATTAAATAAAGGTGGAGGAAGCTGTTTTCATTATTTGCTGCACGTAGATAGGACTACTTCCGTGCTATGTATATTATAAATGAATTTTAAAAGATTACAAAAAATCAACTATGACATTTTTGGTGACTTGAGGTCGATATTATTCGTTTCCGACTTGATAAAATATCTCAGTTTTTTAAGCTTTAAATTTAAATAGTAAATATTTTAATTCACCCAATCCTGTAATCAATAATAAGTATTGTGCAACCCAAGTAACCCTCACCTCACATCGTCGTTTTATACAGGTCTTTTCTGAAAAACCTGATTATTATAGTAACAACTTGGAACTATGCCACAAGAGCACTTAATGTTGCGTGGATGAGTTAGAACTATTCCTTGTTAAATTAACCTTTAAAGTGCCACCGTTTTAAACCTTTCAAATTTATCAATATTTATTTTGCCATTTATATACGAAGGAGATTAAAAAAACAACAAATTAATGATTTAAGAAACATTTGTAGGGCAGCTACACAAAAATAAAATAAAACCCTAGTACAAAAACATAAATTTTTAATATACTATTATAAAATTTCAAATAAACATTATTTGACACAGTCTCAAGTTTATTCACACCGGCTGAATCTAACCACCATCTTCCACTTTCCACTCTGAGTCAGGACGAGCAACATTTTCGGAAATATTGTGACAACCTTAGTTATATCTGCTCCCCTGACTGCTAATAACATGAGAACGAATTGACATCTTGAAATTGTGAAAAATGTATTTTGTAATTTATATATATATATTTTGTATACAAATATATATACGTATCTGCATTTAATTTACACCATATACAAGCATAAATATTCTTGCAAAATTTGCGTGCTGCATGCCTGTGGCGTTCGAAGGGTTAAATTTGAAATAGTCTATAGAAACCATTTTTTGTAGCACGAAAATCATTGGTAGCTTATATTCAATAGACAAAATTTATAAATAAAAATCTATTACTTTTAATACGTTGATAAAACGCAGAGTTAAAACTCACATTCACGTAACATTGCGATATGAAAAAGGGTCTGATGTAAATAAAATTGACGGCAATCGCAATAAAGCGACCGCACGTTTACGCAGTTATTAATATTAATCGCGTTAGAGCTGCGCAATCGCCCCCTTCCCGAACCGGCCCTGCGTTGCTGATTGAAATCAGTTATCGATTATGGATTAAACAAATTTGAGAACCCTCTGCCACTTGCTTGGCAAGTCCCATCGAATAACCTACGAGAGTTGAGTACGTCTAATTGAAGACAATTTAATATTCATTTATCTCTATTCATCGCAATACGATTTTTTAATGTATTTTATTACAAGCAATATCGTTTTACTACCACACCCAAAGAGTGAGTTTTTATTGTTTGGAATCAATCGGTCAATTCACTTTTTACGGTTGTATAATAGGCAAAAACTTTTTTTTTTTAATTTGGATGTTTTATATAAGACGCATATTCCACATTGCTACCTGAAAGCAATAGTGAGATAAATCAATAATACCCTTTTCAAGATAATTGAACTTTAAGGTTTATTTCATTCTTTTAATATGGTTAATTATAGTTTATTTTGCGGTTTATGGTAGAGGATGGTAGTAAATCGTTTTGAATATTATTATTTGTATCTATTTACCTTAATTATCACATTGGTGCTTTGAAGTTACAGGGCAATATTAATAAATGTATCAGTGAGATTCGGCATTTAAATGAGGCATTTTTTTTTAATGTCAGTATTTCATTGTCAGTATTTCAGTAGGTTGAGCTTTCAGCAATCGATTGGTAATGATCAGTTTTAGGCAGTTTCGTTTTTTGCTCCTATAATTCGCTAGAGATAGCAACACAGCCACACACGCATTAAAATTTGCACCAAGCCGCGTGATCTATTATCATCTAAGTTAAAAAGGAAATTTGGAGTATTGAGATTTTGTACACTTCCATGTATTTTGTCACTAACGGCCCGGGTTTCGCCTTTCGGCATCTTCAGGCATTCGAGCACACGAATGGACTCGAACTGTAATCCAAATTTGATATTGAAATTCCATCAAGCACCCTCAGTCGATGTCTTAAATTACTTAAATTATAAAAAGGAAATGTTAACTTTCTTTGTTTAATCATCGGAGGCAGAAGATTTCTAAATCATGTTGAAGTTTTATATACAGAGACAGTTATATAAAAATAATAATTGATTCATAATCAATAAATTTCAAAAATATTTATTAAAATTGCAAGGCAACTACGTTTCCCCCTCCCCTCGCCCCGCCGTAATATATACTATGAGTACATAGTTCAGATGGTTTCAGTATAATAGAAACCGAAGAAAAATTATTGTTCTGTGGTGAAAACACTTTTTTATATATATAGAATTCGGGCACAAAGGCAAAGTTTGGCCGAGCGTATTTCAATCTATTGTTTTGGACAAAGCAGTATCTTACTTGGGAATGGGTGATCCCGTTAATTCGATGAATTATAGATTTCGATCAGCCATGCAGAATTCAATTACATTTACTGCATATCGAATCAGATCAAAATAAATAAAAATATGGAACATAATAGAATCATATTTAAAAACCTGGCGCCAAATAAAGTGGTCAGCAGTAAAACGGAAACGATTAGGACAAAGGACGGCTTTTCGAGCATATTTTGTTGAGTGAAACTAATACACATTATATTAAAATAACGGAGTAAGTTATTCAAATAATATTACACGGAAAACGAAAAGAAATATGCTAAATGATACAATCCCACGATTTCCTAGGAACATAATAAAAAATTTCAATCGGTTATGGAATTACAACCAGCCACTCTCATGATTACTACTAGTCGTTTCCTAAACCCATCTGACTACCGTCCATAGACTGAATTATAACCACGTATCGTCAAATCGTCGGCTCCGTGGCGCAGTTGGTAACTTCTTGGTTTCTGTTTGTAGTCTGAGTGTTTGTGATGTCTAAAACTCTCACCTACCGATCCGATCCTCAAAAACGGGGCGTAGTGAGAGCGATTAGCTAACCACTAGTCCTGTCCTAGTCCTATCTTTTTATCCTTACTCTCTTCGAAAAAAGAGAGATTGAGCAACTGAGTATCTAGCTAATAAAGATAGAGTCCACTTTAAGAAAAAATCTGGTATTTATAAATTACAATGCAGTGTTTGCCAACATTTGTATGTGGGTAAAACCACACGTACATTAGATATAAGGGTATCAGAACATTTAGCAGCCTTTAGATTAAAAAAAGAAACTTCGACATTCGCAAATCACTTGCTAATGGAGAAACATACGTTAATGCGGATGATGGGGTTAAACTGCTGCATCAAAACATGGGGGATCATAAATTATTTTATCAAGAAATTTTGGAAATCAATAGAGCCCAGTAAAATTCCTTGCCAATTCTGAACGAGCAGCTGAACCTTTCAAATTCTCCGTTACTGCATCCTATACGTTGAAACACCTAACAGATGTCACTAAATGTGGAATGATTGTATATATTTCCCTTTCGTCGAATTGCATCCCGTCGAAACCCACAATGCTATTATAATTGTAACATCACTGGTAATTCTAAAAGTAGTTGGAAAGCGGCAATTCGCCAGTCTGTTAATGTGTTGTTTACAAAATAAGGATTAAGGCGATTCTCGAAATGTTAACTCAGGTATCAGTGTGAATCCCAGGCGTATAATATTTTATCTCGTAAATAATATTTGTCGTATTTGTATATTCTATATAAACGTTACACACTGTTTACTGCCTGTCAGTTCGAGTCCGTTCGTGCGCTCGAATGCCTGAAGATACTGAAAGGCGAAACCCGGGTCGTTAGTGGCAAAATACATGGAAGTGTACAAAATCTCAATAATCCAAATTTGATATTGAAATTCCATCAAGCACCCTCAGTCGATATCTTAAATTATATGTGCTAGTATGTTTTTTACTATTCTTTAGTTTATTTTTTTTCCAAAGCTTGGAATAACTTTCTTTTTATTTATCTACCTTCACTACGAAACTAGCCTAGGCGTTCGGTTAAAATTGTAGTATTTGTGTTCAGTAAGAAAAGTTCCTGTCCAATATACGTTTACGAGTACATTGTACATATTTACCTTTAATTAAACGAACATTCTTTTTTTTTAGCGTCATCTTCACAAACATCACTCATCTGTGATAAAATTTAACACAATATCAGCTGCAGTAATAGAGTGTCGGAATATGGCGCTCGGGCAAAATTTTCTCGCTAAGTGAATCGAATTAACAAGGCATGTACCCCATGGAGTATTTCCCCTTGAGATGCTAAGGTATTAAAATTACTGACAATCTTGCTCGAAAGTCTTTTACATAAATTTCTCCACGTAATAACTTTCGAACCCCCAACCCCCTCGAATAAAATGCATATCGCACATCCCGGTAGTAAATCAAAAATTTCTGATTTACGTTTTATATCGGAATACAGTAAACATGATAATCTATGCCCCATGAAAACAATATAATGATCAGTTCACTAATTCACCGCGAGGAGCTACTAGTTTCTCTTTTCTACGGAACCGTTTATTCGATGATTTTAAATTTTGTTTTCGCTCTCCTGTTAAATTTACTTTTTTTGATTTACTACACTTTTCGTCGGGGTGTGCGTGATATGCTTAATTAATCCGACAATCAATTTTATTGTTGAATTATGATATGAACAAAATTGTATTAAAATACTAAATTATTCTCTTGTTCAACTCTTTGTTTCAGAGATATCCAATTTGACGACCGTGATATACCGGTCGCTCATCAAGCCGTTTATGGTCGATACTGTTCTGAATGATCATAAACAACATCTTATGGCACGCGATGGCGTTTGAAATTGAATTGCAAAACCAGACAAGGCAAGACGCGTGAACTTCCAATTCCCGCGCATTAACTACGGACATTGCAAAAGTTCAGTTTTGAGCGCCGCGCCCGCCCCGCCGTCGCACGCTGACTTTGGCTGAACACTTATTATTATGTAGGTATGAAATGTTCTCATCACCTAAGCGTTGCAGTTCGCGATGTATAATATAACACACAGTTCCGTCGTACTAGCTACTTTAGACAATCGTATTTCAATATTAATACCATCATCTATGACGGGTACGGTTATATTAGTAATATATAGTAAAACGTATCGGAAATTTAACGTTTTATAGTATATTTTCTATACTCAAGTAAAAAAGTAGATAGATAGTCTTGTTTTTATAAATTTTATAAATTAATGAAAAATAATATTCGTTTTTAGATTTGGAAGAAAATAATAAAAAGTTAAACACACATTCCTGAATGAAAAAGTAATTAAGTATACAAAAACAATCAAAAGTTTACCAGCTGCGTAAATTACCTTTCCATAAATAAATATTTAAAACTTCCACGCACGATTAGCATGAAGCCTGTTCAATAAATGACAACCCAATTCCCGAAATAGAGCATTAAAGTAGTATGCGATAATTTGCCTATTTATAATAGCTGCGTACTCTGTATCGGCCTACGTACTTTCCAAATAAATTATTTGCTATTTTTTCGACTTCTACCAGCCAATAAAGTCCGTACTTTACCGCTAGGTTAGACTGATATATGAGGCGATGAAAAGCAAAAACCGTTAAGTTCACATTTTGTCAGAATCAAACAAAAATACATATATCATATATGTTGTTTCACAAAATATATAATGACAAATAATTTACAAAACCAAACGAAAAAATGGTTCAAACTTTTAATGACATGCAAAATCCGATAACAGTAATAGTTGAAATCAAATACCGATATGTCCAATTTTATTTCGCTTATATTTATAGTAATAAGCGGTCGACTGGCTATTAATAATATGCATACTTTTCTTAATTGGAAATACAATACGGTGAAAAAATTAACTATCGCTAAAACTAAAAATTTTGTCTGAGATACAAAAACGTTGTTTACGACTAATATTGCAAAGTAAAATTTTTTGTTTTAAAACACCTCATATATTGTCATTCGGCAGGCAATACCGCGTTAGCGACGTTAACTAAAATTGATTTTTGATGCCATTTTACTATAAATTTGTTTTCCTGCGTATATGTATGCATTGATAGAATGCCGGGTATTTGTTTTATTCCACTTTTTTGCAGGCAATTTCGTTTGTATTGTATTTCATTCAAACATAACATTTAACAACTATCACCTTTTTCTGTCTTCTATACAATTAATTTTTTGTCGCTAACGTGTTGTTGCATGCCTTATGACGATACTATTTTTACAGTACAAATCGTACCTTATAATCTCTACTATAAATCACAAAATACATGTAGAAATCTGTATGTTCGTATGCTGTCGGTCACAGCAACTCCTCCCAAGCGTCGTACACTAGCTACGTGAAATTTTCACACGTCATTCTGGCTGCAATTGTTAGTTCAGCTGCGCAATTTTCAACTCTCAACACTTAACTTTTAACCTAAAACTGAAAAGTGATATTTTTACGTTTCAATGTGGGATGAAGAGAGTTATAATAATAGTCGCCTAGCAACAGGTCAATACTAATATATTCTGCAAGTGACAGTTGAGATATTAACGCGAACGTGTTAAATATTAAGCTTCATATAGTGATCTAATAGAAGGTGAGTTTGATAAACATGTTAAGCTTGGTGTGCATCTGGAATCATCATAGAGAATTAGCGTATGACTCTGATCGTATTATTACATGCGGACCAATAAGCTGTCTATCGAGAAGTTCTGCGGCGCCATAACAAGAGTGCAGGTGGCAAAATTGTCATCTTTTATTATAGCTGGTTTCAACTTTTAACATTATTATTAATTGGTAGACTATATTTTGTGGGTGTAACAAAAGAAGTACGATTGACCGCGATATTTTCAAATTTCAACATTAACTAGCCAACGCCTAAATTTAATTACCTAATATAGGCGTTCTCTATCTTGGGCGAAGCCGAGTAAAAAATGCTAGTACATTATATAAATATAAAAATATTGGCTTTGGAATAGAGCAAATATATATGTAACATTTGACATAGCTTTCACTGAACGATTGAAGCTTAAGGTTTTATGACATATTTCTACAGACACTCATTTCGGTTACACATTGTAAGTTTTGTCTGTTTCCTGTTTTTGTTGCGCTTACAGTCGGTAACATGGTTCCCTACTAATTACACTATATAATTACAAAACTTTTTAATTTATGTTTGAAGTAATTTAAAATGAAAAATAAATTTTGCGACGGTGAATCCAAAGAAAGGAGAAAACAATTAAAAGACCAAAGTCGCATAAAAAATAAACATTTCCACCTTCGTTAAGAATTAGCGGAATCTGAAACGAACATTTTTTTTCCACAGAGGAACTTTTCAGTGTCATGTAAATTTTCCGCCGGAAAAAGTCCATTTAGGTGTGGCCAAAGAAAATCCACCGAACCAAATTGACTTAGAATTCATTATTCGCTTAAAAATTGTTAAAAACACAACGTAGAAAAAAATGTTTTCATTCTATTTTTTCTATTATTTAATTTCTGAGGTATGTCTCTAACTAAAAATATGCATTTTATTTATTCTGATTCAAAATATTTTTCAATGACATCCGCTAATAATGTGGAGCATATCTTCTAGTGAATGAGAGAACTGATGGTTATTCAGTTGATCAGCCGCTATTTTTTAGATAGGGTAAAGAAAAAAGGACGGATCTAGGAATTTATTAGAAGTTTAGCTAATCGCTATCACTACGCCGCTTAGTTGGGATCGGATATGTCGAACGAAATGCTTACATCACAGACATTGATGCCTCTGAGCACGAATGCATTTATGAAAGTGTTCATTCGGAGATTCGAACCCGTGGACACCGCAACCGAATAGGACGAACGCCCAAGATCGTTGACTACTCGAGTACAGGACTTCAATATTATTATACTGCTGACATAAGCATAAAGACAAAAGACAACTAACTGAAGCACATTCTGAACAATGACATAAAGAGTGCGCTAATTTTAAGTAAATATTATTTTACAAAATTTCGTTTATTGCTTCGAGTCATGAAAATATCATAAACCGACACATTCAATATCAAAAAAACTGTTGTTGAAATTATAAATTGCATTTTATTGCCAAGAATATGTATTGTGCTTTTCTATTTATAGCGGTAGTACATGCATCCATTGAGACATTTTAACAATGTATTAAATCTATTTTATATATAAAGATGTTTGGGTGTTTTTATTTATGACACAATTTATACCAGCGCATAACGGAATACTAGAAGATGTGGTGCAATATATTTGTAATAAATAATAATTAAGTAGTTTTATTTCAAGTTTTCTAATGAATTTGATTTTATTTTAGAATTTTTATATATTTCAATACTTTATATTCATTCTCTAGCTATATAAAAAAATGTGAAATGAATAAATCACGTTAAACTCATTTGATGAAGTTCACCAGTTAAAACTTGTGAAAATTTCTCGCGGTCTTTATTTATGTAAAATTGGAGAATTGTTGCAATTTACCCCACTCCACCTCTGAGGCTTTTTTAAATATTGTTTTTAGTTTTCTTGACAGACAGAAATGAATGTCGACAGAGCTGAATAATGGATTTTAAATTACTTTTCTAAGAGAGAACTCTTTTGAAAACAATTAAATTTACAGAGAAAATCAATCAAAACAGTCCAATACGAAACATCTTTTGTCTGGCTTAAAATATAGATGATTTTATAAACAAGAAATTTATGAATTAATTTTGTTTCTGTACATACTACACCAATACCTACCCTATATAGCTGAAAATACATGTATCCATCTGTCCGTCTGCCTGTCACAAGAACTCCTCCGAAAAGATGAACAGTAGCGACGGGAAATTGGCACATTGCGGTTAAAATTTCTAGTTCAACTGTACTATTTTCAACTTTTAACTTTATTATTAATTGATGAACCATATTTTGTAGGTGTTACATGAGGTGTGGTCCACGGTGATATTTTCAACATTTAACATTATTTTTAAATAATGGACTATAGTATGTGGGTGTTATAACCACGTGGGTCCACAGCGATATTTTACCAACTTTCAAATTTTAACATTATTATTACTTAATTGAATATTTTGTGAGTGTTACATGACGTACATTCCACGGTGATATTTCAACTTTCAACATCAAATTCGCAGCATTTGCTTGCACTAAAATAACTCCATAACAATGCCAACGTCTAAATGGTAGCGCCCTCTATCCTGATAAAAGCTGGGTAGTAAATACTAAAGTATATTTGTAAAATATTTGAGTAGAAATCATAGAAAAATACTCGAAATGGCGTTATATGGCAGCTAACATAACTTTTTATATTATAAAGTAATCAAAATGACTAATTTTCTCTTGTCTGCAATACAGTAGAATTAATTTGAAATCATTCAAAATGGAATTTGAATAATATATGCTTTCTTAAGATAATTAATTTGCATCATATCATGTCTAATTACTTTTATGATAATTAGTTCCAAAAAAAAAATCGGTAGAGAAAATCATAATACTTATTTGTTTTCATCTAATTATGATACTACCCAAGATCAAACGTTGTTTGACAGTAACTTGAATACATACATAGGTACCTTTTTGTAATATTTTAGTACTAAGCGGAAAACTTCTATGGATGGATAAAATAAATAAATTTTCTTTTTTTTATTACAATACATTGGAATACCGTGCACACGAAATCATGGGGAAGTAAACAAAAAAAACTTACCAGTTATTTCGATGTTGTGATAGCCAAGTTTACAAATTAATATGAAATGAATTTACAACACAGGTGATGCACGATTTGTAAGCTCCTAACTTATTCGATAACTTGATTGCATTAAAATCTAAAAAAACTTATGTAACCGAAAATTGAAATGTTCTGTGTGGTTAGCGGCATCTTTTTTGTACAGTTTATTGCGATATTTTGGTCTAGCCAAAATGTGAGTCATAAACATCAATAATTTACTGGAGTAAACTGGTATATTTTCTGTTCAAGATGCTGATTATTTTCGCATTAACCGTTTTTTGATTACTGTAAAGAAAATTTTTAATTTATTTAAGTATGTAATGACGTATGCTTTAGTCGGGACCAGAATATAATTTGTTATCGCGTTAAAGCAACAGTCTTGTATTGTATAAAATTGATAGCTATTAAAAATATTCATAGTTTTGATATAATTTTAGAAATCTATTATCAAAAACCATTGAACTTTTAGTGGATATACGTAGCTTAACAAAAATTATACAGGTGAAATTTATTGTACATAAATTCATAAATATGTATTGAATTTTGTAATCCCAAACGTACTTAACAAGATGGTTCTGAAAGTGAATATTTGCCTCCAAAACTCACAAAACAGCGATAAAATTTAGCATTTCACAAATACACGTCAATAACGAAATATTTTGGGCCATATTGTAGGGGATTATCTAACCCAACTCGACTACACCAAATTTCATGAAACTGACAAACAATGCTTAAGAAAGATTTTATATCTAAAATGAAACCTACATTTGGAAAATGGTTTAATATTAAGGTTAAGTCACAATACATGTAAATATATAATAACAATATTTTAAGGACTTTAGAATACAGCGTGATAATCTTCAAAGAATGATTTATTGGTGATACGGTTATGCCTTTAAGGCTAATTAGAGAAAACTTTGCTATTTTTCGGTTTATTTATTTTTTTGCAACTGATACGTGATTTCATTTGCTTTTTTCTCGTTTAGTCATTCTCTGCTTCTTATTTGGAGCGTATGTACATCACACTCCAAGGATCTCTGTCCCTAAGCTGTTCTGTCTCTTTTTTCAAATTACTTAGTGCTACTTTAAAATGAATAAAAAAAGGTCAAATAACAACAAAAACTCAAGCCAAACGTACTATTGGAAATGTCATCGTTAGATTGTAGGTCTCACTGAAAATGGAAACTGAAAACTATTTGTCCCCTTTCCTGAAAAACTCTGTTCTTAATTGAGTATACGGCCGCCATAAATAAAAATACAGCTATCAGAAAATAGCATATATTCAGCAATAAAAAAAAATATTTTAATTTCAATCATACAAATTATATTTTACCCAGCATGATTGATTTATCTCGATGATACGATTTTCAATCGAAATAATTAACAAAAGCTTTAAAAAATTGATTAACAGTGACAGATATTTTTTCGTTACTGTCATAATTTGCAAAATTATCTAATGACAGGCGATATCGTGTGTTTGAAAAGTGGACTTTATCGAATGAGTGGGAAGAAATTTACGAATCACAAATATTTATGTTATTGAATACAATTCAATAAATTCATACAGCGATGCAATATTAATAGGCCATACCCTAATAAAGGAATCTTGACAGAAGTTTTTCTACTGCTTGTTTCTCAGTTGCTCAACCTCTATTTTTCGAAAAAACTATGGATAGAAAAATAGAGCTAGGACAAGACTAGTGGTTAGCTAATCACTATCGCTTCACCTCGTCTTTAGGATCAGATGGGTGGAAGGGAATCCTAGACCATGTCTACGACCAGAAATCGTTCGAAAAATCAATTTATGAGACTGTCCGTGCCAGGTTTTGAACCTGAGACATCCGTAACCGAAGCCAACGACGTTGACTACCGCACCACGGGTCATTTGCGCATATAACACAAAATTTTAGTTTGCCACAGTTGCACAGAAGTCAGAATCTCCTCGTGTAATTTGGTCTTTGGGGATGGCTGCCGGCTTGTTTGTATCTTGTGTTTTCATTTACGAAAATTGGAGCGGCAAAACTCTCGTCGAACACGATGTTTCAATCGACATCGATAGACTGGTACGCGAGACGCATAACAAAAGTTGAAAAGTTACGGAGAATCGCGAGGCGAATTTATTGACTTTGTATTCCACTGAGCGAGTAGCGACGCGATACGACAAGCTACATAATGCCCAGTAGCGCGCATAAACATTGAAGACAGGGTCAAGTCAGCGTGGGCTTTTCAAAGTTTACGGGTAGGTTAAGCAGCATTGTAGTTATAAGGCCAATGTGGCAAGAATTTTTTGATCGCCAACCGGTGGTCCGCGGAATTGTTGCAGTAACATTATGAAGCATTGGACACGCAGCAACAAACATCCCAATAATTAATCTGTTTTAATTAAACAAGTGTAATTACCATTTAATAATAAAAATAACTAAACATTCATGGTCATTGTTTTATAACTAAATTCTTCGTACCTAACTTTTGTGGCCAACAATAATTGTAAAATATCTGGTTTTAAATCACTTTTTATAATTTCGAAAAGTAGTTTGAAAAAATGTTGATATACTTCTATACATTGGGATTCTGTTAATAAATTGAATAAGGGCAAGTTCGTGAAAAGTATAATGGTTTGCTTAACATTAATGCTAGACTTTGATCCTGCTACTGATGGATTAAAAAGTGACTGAAGACGTGCAACAACAATGACATAAATGACAATGTTGCCAGTTTAAAAATATGGCCATAGCGATGTAAAATATGACCCATATACGATATGTATGCAAAAGCTATGATTTAAAAAAAACAAAGCAAATTTTGCAATTATTTGTGATTATCTATTTGCATATTTTATAAAATTCGCATTTATTATCATCTATTTCAAAATGCTAAAAATACGTGTCTCTAATAATACACTATGAGATATGGTTTGTTAAGGGGTACCTTTTCGCCATTATTGTTTGTACTGATCGCGACTACAGTCAACCCAAGCAATTGTTTATCTCTATGGATGGCAGTAATAGCACGCTACTGACGACTAAAAAATAAAAAATAAACAGAGAAGAGAAATTTATATTTTTTATATTTTTTCTCGAGAATCCCGGCTCTATCGCCATTAATATTTCCTTTGTCATACATACATTCTCAAGAAGAAGATAGTGAATGTTTGACAAGAAAATGAAATTTATGAATCTGGTATTATAAAATTACATTGATTTAAAATGGATGGTATGATGACATTTAACTTATGTATGAACTTACTAGCGTCCATTGTTTTTGTTATTTGATCTGAATATAATTATTAGCCCAGAATAAAATTGTACAATGCTTTAATCGTTGACAAATTTGTCAGGAAATTGATTGAAATGTCAATTACGTATGACGTATGAGTTAAATTGATACATAACGTTTTTGAAATGATAAGAATTGTTATATTCATGGGCACTATGGGCAGGCAATTATTTTAAGTTCTATTTAAAACCAAATTGTTGCTAAATTTTGACATCGGTTAATATTTTATTACTGCAATCATTAAGTATTTTTTTCCATGTCCGCTCCCAACGTGGAGCATATGGTATCCTAATGGAGGTATCTTAACAGAATTTTTCTATGAGAACTGCTTGTTACTCAGTTGCTCAACCTTTTTTTTTCGAAGAGAGTAGGGATATAAGGATAAGGCTAGGACAGGACTAGTGGTTAGCTAATCGATCTCCCTACGCCCCGTGAGGATGGGATGGGTCGGAGGGAGGACTCAGACTACGAACAGAAATCTATAAATCGATTGAAAGATCAATCTACGAAAAACGTCTTCACCGGGAATTGAGCCCGAGCCATCCGTAACCGTAGCCAGCGACGCTACCAACTGCGCCACGGACGCCGACAGTGGTATTTGTGGACGGCGACATTAAGTATAGTGGGGTTAAAAATTTGGACCGTCAAAAAGATAAAAATACATTTTTTAGCCAATTAGTTGAAAACCATTTTTTTCACCATGTCCGCTCCCAATGTGGAGCATATGACCTCCTAATGAAGTTATCTCAACAGGAATTTTCTGCGAGAACTGCTTGTTACTAAGTTGCTCAACATCTCTTTTTCGAAGAGAGTAGAGATTTATTTATTTATTTATTGTAAATTTAAAAAAATTGAAATGCATGGCATTACAGCTGACGCCAAAGCGCCATGCATTCCACAAACATAATAACAGTAACAACAATAATAATAATTATTAAAAACAGTACTACTAATAAAAAAATAATGAAAATAAAAACATTTTTTTTTAAATTACTAAATAATAAAAAAGACATTATTAATTTAAAAGGAAAAAATATTTAGTGAACAATAATAGTTTAGTGTTGAAAATATCCAGCTCTCTAGGCAGTGCATTAATCATCCGAACGGCTCTGGCAACTGGTGACTCGAATGACCGACGCGAAGAACAAGTTTTAAGAATAAAAATTGTCTGGATATGGTTTCGGCCACGTAGATAACAATTAGGAGCATGTAAATTAATAGACATGAGAATTTCAGGATTATAAACTCGTCCCTGAAGAAGAAGAGAGAAATACTTTAGAATCGAAAACGATCTTCGTGCTTCAAGAGAGTGAAAAGATAGCATTCCTAAAAGAAATTTAGTTGGGTAATACTCTTTTAGGGAACTATTAAAAGGAAAATATTTAAATTTTTTGAAATAGAAATATCGTAGAAATTTCTTATGAACTCGCTCCAATTTCAACTTGTAGGAATTTTCATATGGACTCCAGATAATAGATCCATATTCAAGCGTACTGAGAACCAAGGAAATGTATAGAGTGCGAAACACAGTTGGGTTTTCGAATGGTTTACTTTGCCTAACTATAAACCCGAGAAGTTTGCTAGCACGCAAAGCAACGGAATTAATATGTGAATGAAATGTGAAAGAAGAGTCAAACGTTATACCGAGATCAACAATTTCAGATAAACGCTGTAAAGTATTATTCGATATCACATAGTTATATTTAATAGGCAATCTTGAGCGAGAGAAAGAAATGCAAAAGCATTTCGAAAAGTTGAAGTCAAGTTTGTTTTTTATAGACCAATTTAAAATCGAGTCTATATTATTTTGCAGAATAGTACAATCAGACTCCTTCTTGATAGTTAAAAACAGTTTTAGGTCATCTGCAAAGAGCAGATACTTTATTCCACTCATGCTTTCCACAATATCATTAATAAAAATAAGAAATAAAATTGGACCGAGATTCGATCCCTGTGGTACCCCAGAATATGTTGGAAAAATATTTGATGCGCATCCAGCGTATTCAACATATTATCGTCGTTTTGACAAATAAGAAACAAAAAATTTAATTAACTTATTTGAGCTTCCTATAGCACTTAATTTATTTATCAGAATATCGTGATCGACACTATCAAATGCTTTCGAAATATCCGTGTAAATAACATCAACTTGACAATGGGAATCCAAAGATTTTGATATATACTCACTATACACCATTAGATTGGTGATAGTTGAGCGCGCTGATCTAAAACCATCTTGGGAATCAGTTAACTGACAGTCAACATGCATATAGATATATCTATGTAGCATTGATTCAAAAAGTTTAGCCGGTGCTGATAAAATTGCTACGGGCCTAAAATTTGTTATCTCTGACAGAGAGCTTTTTTTATGGAGCGGTCTTATACGAGTCAAACTCCAGCATTCGGGAAAAGTGGAGGTACTTAAATTGAACAGATACATTAGAGGGGCACTTAAAAAAAGTTTGCAGCCTTTAAGTAACCATGGAGGAATATCATCAGGACCCACTGAAGATTTTGGGTACAGACGCGAGAAAGCGTAACGCATATCGGACTCATCAAAATAGTTGATATTAAGAGTGGGCCAAGAAGAATGCGTGTACTCGGATTCTGAGTGAATAAGTTTTTGAGGAATTTTTGAGTAAACCGACCTGAAATGTTGCGCGAATCCCTCAGAAATAGGTCCGTAACCATTCAATACACTGCCGTTAAGAGACATGGATGAGAGCTGAGCAGAAGAGTCACGTATATTACGGACATAAGTCCAGAAAGCTTTTGGGTCTGAATTTATATTCATACCAATCCGGTTAATGTATGTTTTATAATCGTGATTAATGAGTTCATGCACTCTATTGCGCAACTCTGAAAAAATAATATAATCTCTCTGACATTTAGAGCGTTTCCACTTTTTATGACATTTATATTTTAAGTTTATACATGTAATTACTTTTTTGGAAAACCATTTTGGATACCCACGCTTCATGGCCGAGTACACATTCAAATCAAAAATTTTATATATAGAGATAGAAGGATATAGGTAGGACAGGACTAGTGGCTCCCCATTTTTGAGGATCGGATGTGTGGGAGGAAGGAGTTTTAGACATCACAAACATGAATGACAAACAGAAATCCATAAATCGATTGATAGGTCAATTTATGAAACTGTCCGCACCGGGAATTGAACCCGAGATATCCGTAACCGTAGCCAACGAAACTACCAACTGCGCCACGAACGCCGACTAGTCCATTACCGTAAGATAAAAAGCAATATATTGTATTTAATAATTGCATATTTTATTCATTAATTTGTGAAAAAAAAATAAAATGCATGAAAATACAGCTGAATACAATGTGCCATGCATCTATACAATATGTCTAATAGATAAAAATATCTAAAATACAATACTCTGAGTTCATTGTTGATAATATCCACCTCTCTAGGCCAGTGCTCCGCAACCTTTTCTCACCCACGGCACAACTACGCACTAAATATTTCGCGACGCACTACAAGCCAAAATATACAATTTTAATAAACAAATCTTACAATTATTTAATTTATTTTTGTTTCATGTATTTTAAATAGTGGCTAATATATTTTTTATTAAAGTCAATGAAATTCTTTTACATTTATAAAGTGATGGGACCCTTTTTTATGAAAATTACAAATAATGAAAAAAGCATTCGTAAAAGGTGTAACTAAAAAAAATTAAACTCAAATACTAAAAATTATTTAAGTTAAGTGGATAAAAGTACTACCCATTTCTTTTGTTAGGTTTGACAATGTGTATTATTTTAATATATTCGTTTATTGTTAGTAATAATTCCACTAGGAAATATTTCGCCATTAATACTTCCCAATATAATTATGCAGAAATGTATAATTTGAATGGTAGGATTTCTTTTCTTTTACACACAAGACAAATCCCTTTTTATTTCCCATCAATGCCGTTACACAACCCATACAAACTTTAATACAATTATTTCATTTAAAGTCAAAATAATAAAATATTTCTTTCAACGAGAATGATATTATCGGAGATCTTAGCAACCGACTGGTTCTAAGTTCCAATACTCATTTTTTTCTCATTTTTTGGCCCATTGCGCCGCGGCACACCTCGGATCGTCTGACGGCGCACCAGTATGGCGCGGCACACCGGTTGCGGAGCACTGCTCTAAGCAATGCATTGATCAATCGAGCGGTCCTTGCAACTGGTGACTCATATGACTTGTCGAACTAAACAAATTGCTACTTTTTATCTCATTAAAGAGAAATAATTTAAGGAAACGTGGTGTTTTAAATATAAACGATCAATTATTATCGAAGGAGTAATTTGTTTTAGAGTAATGTATCTTTTTTTGTTCATCGCATGGTACTTGAACAGCTTTACCTTATTATAAAATACATTTCTCTACAATACAATTGTGTTCTCTTCCCAAGACAGGATATACGTAGACGCTATATATGTCATACAAAAAAAACATTTCTTTTGTTTTTTTAAGAACTAACAACGAAGTAATCAAAAATTATAGGTTATACTATTCCAATGCTCTTAAAATTTAATCATTTGATTACACAAAGTCGTAATAGCAGGGCGACCGAGAAATTTTCAACGTGATTACGATCATAATATTACGTCCGGCGATATGAAGCCAAAAGTAAACACAAAGAAATCTGAAAACTATCAGGGTAAATAATCAACACTTTCGTGAAAGCCTATGATCCAATAAGGTACTAATCAAACGTGAACGAAATAAAACCACATGGCTAGAGTTAACTCGGTTTACAGATGTGTGTTTTTAAGGTCTTATTGGTTTTTCTGGTTGATGACTGATGTCTGACAACGCATTGATGTAATAGCATGTAGCCTATGCATAGTTGGCCATTTCTAAGAAATTAATCATTTTTTCTATATTTTTACAAATGTTTAGTAAGTTGGCTTTGTTTCCATGCTGCTGTTAGGTATCAAATTCCTATTGATAGGCAACAATATAGATCAACACAAATTCTTATATTCAAAATCAAAATTATGATATTCTTATAAATCAAAGTTAGTATTTAAAATTATTATAAATATACACTAGCTGCACCGTGGACATAATCGATGTCGAGATACAATCAATTATCGATTGAAAAAGAATGGGACACAATTTGTTGTTAAAAAAATGATTCATAATTGATATATCGATAGAAAATAACAAAAATTGCATCGAATTACTATGTGCCGTGACTCAAGGGATAACGATGATTCTTTTCTGTAAAAGCGTTTTGCTTTTTTCATTTTAAGAAGCACAACCTCACTAATAAATTTCCAAAAAAGCTTGTTACGTAAATTTTACATGTAACACGAAGTACACCTTAAGATTTTTTTATAACGAACACATTTGATAGACTGATTTTTTCATGGCGTACTCTTTACCATCCACCAGTTTGTTATTTTTACAGCAAAGAGATTTTTTTTGTAATAATAATTATCCAGTAAACGCTACCGCTTCGTGATCAAAATGTCTCTCGTGCAAATTTCGGCAAGGCCAATATCAAATTTTGATCTTGGTTGACATTTATAATTTCTTACTGAGTTTATCTTAAGTGATTTTTTCCATGTCCGCTCTCAATGAGGAACATGTGGTCTCCTAATGGAGGTATCTCAACACAATTTTTCTATGAGAAATGTTTGTTACGCAGTTGGGTTGGGTGGGTGAGGAGGGAGTTTTAGACAACACAAACACTCAGATTACGAACAGAAATTCATACATCGATTAAAATATCAATTTATGAAAACTCTCCGCACGGGGAATTGAACCCGAGACATCCGTAGCCCACGACGCTACCAACTGCGCCACGGACGCCGACAAGTAATTTAGTAAGCACAAAATATCTAACTGATTGCCAATTAGCTGTCATTATATTATTTTCACTTTATAAATAAATACACAGTAAGTAAGATTTTCAAAACAACCCTTAATCTATCTTTCTTATAGCGTTTCATATAGCATGTAGAAAATTGCCTAGATTCAGTTGTATCGATTCATCCATCACATTCTTACTAAATTAAAATCATTTCTGTGATATTCCCACAACTAGGGCATGCAATCTCGGGTAATTAATTATTCTCAATCACGTAGTCCCGGGATAGCCATGTCGATACTCATTGTAAAATTTAAAAAACAAAATATATTTCGACGTTCTTTCTAAAAGAGTAAAGAAGATCCTTTTTAGCTGTTTAGTTTAATTTAATTAATTAATAAAATCGTGTCAGAACTTTATTTTTTATTTTTAATTGTTAGTGTCGTATTCTTCATTTATACTATTATAATACTATTATAATTATTCTTCTTTTTACAAATTATTTGGTCTCTTCTTTATTTGTTGTGTACTTCATGGATATGTGTTTATTTTTTATTCTTTATAAATAAAAAATAAAACATTCAAATGTCCAAAAATGCGTAAAAACTATACACTCATTCTAATTATGTCTATTATGGGATACAAATTAAATTAATAAATAAAAACCATTTAAAACATTATATTTATTGATTAATCCTATTATCGAAAATAAGGGTCAGGAATTGGATGCCCTCCCCACAAAAAGATTAAATAGTTGAATGGTTTACATCTATTTATATTTTGTTAGATACCGTTTTCAAAGTTCTTGTCTTTTTATTATGAATTTAGCGCGGTTTATCAAATAGGGGTGCGATTGACAAGCGACTGTTTGTTTTCTTCGCTTTGTCAGACATTTTCAATGTTTACAATGTCGTTCCACATTTTGAATATTTTAATTGGATAGTAATTTAATTTCTAAATTTTTAGGTGTAATAATTTACGACAAGACAAAAATTTGTATTCTTTTGTGTACATAATATAATTGGCATCGTAAAACATCGGTCGATGTTTATTAGAAAATGTCTAATGTATAAATATTCTTCTTTATGATAAAGGTACTCGAAAGAAAACAATAGCAAAGAAATTTATTTCGTTTCATGACTATATTTATTGCCATACAATAAAATAAAAGTAGCTTGCTTCCCGCTAGATGACAGTGGCGTTACTACCCAGCGCTTAACGACATGATAAACATCCGAAAAAAATGTTTTCCATGTAATTTTTAGAACATTCAAAGATGTAGGTATTACGTTGTATAAAATTAACTACCAAATTTCTATGCGTCTTACAAGGGTAGGAGGATCCGTTGTGGAGGACTTAAAATCATAGCTTGGCGTATAACGTACCACTGCAGCGATAAGCGCTCAGTATTCAGCTCAGCTTCAAAAGATCAGTAGTGCCTAATGTGATATAACATAATACTCAGTCTGTTTGATGTATTCGGTGATAATTTTGTGGTAATTCATTTTTAATAGAAAATTAAATTTGATAACTTTTTTTTCCACTGTATGTGTTACTAAATGTGACACGTGTTTCGCTTCTTTAAGAAGCATCTTCAGACTAACTATATCGCAAGGTTATCTGTCGGCGTTCGTGGCGCAGTTGCTAGCGTCGCTGGCTACGGTTACGGACGTCTCGGGTTCAATTCCCGGTGCGGATGGTTTTCATATATTGATCTGTCAATCGATTTATGGATTTCTGTTCGTAGTCTGAGTCCCCCTCCCACCCATCCCATCCTCACGGGGCGTAGCGAGAGCGATTAGCTAACCACTAGTCCTGTCCTAGTCCTATCCTTCTATCCCTACTCTCTTCGAAAAAAAAAGAGAGGTTGAGCAGCTGAGTAACAAGCAGTTCTCGTAGAAAAATTCTGTTAAGATACCTCCATTAGGAGACTATATGCTCCACATTTGGAGTGGAAATGGAAAACAAAAAGCAATGATTTAAATTCTCAGCATAGAAATTAAGGGTGGGATGGGATTATTTCCCTCTGCTGGACGTGAGGAGGGTTAAGACACAATCGATAATAGTATTAATTACCATAACAGTACTAATTACAAAATTAATTACTGTTGTTTGGAGGTGAAAATACCAAAGTTAATTCATTTAATAGTAGTGAGCCACCTGTCTTATTTGAATAACATTAAATGCCAATTAAATCTTGGTTTTCATGATCTAAAGTGTCGGTGTTCGTGGTGAAGTGGTCAACGTTGTTAACTACGGTTATGGAAGTCCCGGTACGTACAGATTCAAAAATTGATTCAATTGATTTATGGATTTCTGTTCGTAGACATGGATGAGTGTGATGTCTAAAATCCCCTCCCACCCATCCGATCCCAAAAACAGGGAGTAGCGAGAGCGATTAATTAACCACTACTCCTTTCCTAGCCCTATTCTTCTATCCCTACTCTCTTCGAAAATGAGAGGTTACGCAAGTGTGTAACAAGCAGTTTTCGTAGAAAACTTCTGTTGTGATACCAGAGTAAATTCTTTTGTATTATAACATATAAAGACTCTATTTGCATAAATATACTGTTTTATTTTACCTATAGGCCGGTAGTACAGGCGATAACAAGTTTAGTGGGTCACGAAGGAGAGATATTAAAATAACAGGGTCTTGGAAAAATACGTTTGGAAAACGCTGTACTACGCTATTTAATTCAACCCCGAGTGTCGAGGTGGGCGATCGGTCCCATCGCAGGTCCAATTTCAGAGCGCTTGGAATACGCCTGATGATGATAATGCTTATCCAACAAACAAAGTAAGCAACGGTACAGAATGGGGACTGGATTCTATTAATCCCTGATCCGCTCCTTAATTGATAAAATAATTATTTCCTATCTGTAATAAATTAACACGCCTACTCGACTTCTCTAAAATTTTCAACTCAATTATTCCTCATAATTTAATTCTGTTCGTTTAAAATTTTGACGGAAATTAGAAATCCTACAAATACGCATTGAATTTATAACATTGGAATGGGTAAAAATTAATCAGGTTTTATTTATTAATCATATATTTTATAATCAACAATTATTTTTCGTTGGTGATGGTGGTGATGAACTAACCTATTCCATATTTTCTATGGATTCGGCGGTAACTTTGTGAAAGTTAATTTTCTAAATTAAATTAAATTTAAAATCGATAACTTAGTTATTTCACTTGGTTTATCACTAGCGTGACGCGTTTCGCCTCTTTAAGAAGCACCTTCAGACTATCCTCAGGATCTTCAGAATAACCAGGTTAGTCTGAAGATGCTTCTTAAAGAGGCGAAACGCGTCATGTTAGTGATAAACCAAGTGGAATAACTATTTTATAAATTTTTAATTTCATTTTATATTAACCTATTCCACTTCGTAAATTCCTGTGATATGGTCGTTTGAATTTTTTTAGTCTTACTTTACTGAGGTGTTTTTTTATGATAACTGCCACACGATATTCTACAGTAGGGTAAAAATAAAAAATACGAAGTTTTACAAGAATCTTATCAGTTCGTTGATAGCTATTTCCATCGTCAGAACTATGAGTTCAAACATAGTTCTAACGATAGTGTGAAGAAAATTGTTGTTGGACTTAATACTTTTCTACCAAAAAGGGGTTAATTTATTTTTGTAATTTACATCATTTGGCCGAGACCTGTAATGCCGTCTTTAAAATGAGATCAAATTAATAACTCATTTTATTATTTTTGAGGGTTACATCAATTTGCGAAAACAGAGTCAATATAATATCTACAGTGAGGAAATGCCTAATATTTTTGAATTATTCCTGCATATCAATGGTTCCAGAACTCGATTATGTATTTTAAATGTAAAAATACCAATATTCCTGGATTTTATTTCGTGTTCATTATGAGTTGTCAATTTGAAAAATATTGATATAATTTAAGAGATCGACTGAGAGTGCTTGATGGAATTTCAATATCAAATTTGGATTATTGAGATTTTGTACACTTCCATGTATTTTTTCACTAACGACCCGGGTTTCGGGTTTAGCGCACGAATGCCTGAAGATGCCGAAAGGCGAAACCCGGGTCGTTAGTGACAAAATACATGGAAGTGTACAAAATCTCAATAATCCAAAATTGAAAAATATTGTTTTAATTTATTTTCTTTCTTAGTCATAATTCCTCCACAGGCTGTATACAGTTTTATTCGCGACTCTTCTGTGTGATTCTATGTATTAGCATGGGACAGTATTACTATCTAAACAGTCACGGTACAATAATTAAAAAGTGCTCCCATCCACACCAACACAGTGACTAAATCTCTCAACAAAGACGTACCGGAGCGATCCGGATGTCGGAGATGAGGCTAGGATAACCGTTTAACTTAAACCGGGGATTACCCCAAGGATTAGCCGAAGGTTAGTGATAGCAACTCTCTCCGGAAAACCAATCTTCGAGAGAAGGCTGTCTGGAAATTGAACACGGCAATGTACACAAGCCCTATTCGACGTCACGCCGCCTTCTATTCTCTCCTTGATAATCTAGTCGTATGAATACTTCCAGGAGCTTAAATGCGAGCGAGGATTTCGCCTTGAAACTCGCAATCTCTGAGCATGATCTGTTTTCTTCGTCTTCACTTCCAATGCGGAGCATATGGACTACTAATGAAGCTTGTCAATAGAAACTACATGTAATTCGGTAGCTCTTTTTTGTAAACGAAGGAAAACAATAAAAACTATTTAATTGTTACCCTTTAAGTTACCCTTTATAATTTATACATTCATTATATTAAACATATGTTTATTTACATAAAAAAAAAAACCATGTCCGCTCCCAATGTGGAGCATATGGTCTCCTAATGGAGGTATCTTGACAGAATTTTTTCTACGAGAACTGCTTGTCACTCAGGTGCTCAACCTCTCTTTTCTTTTTCGAAGAGAGTAGGGATAGAAGGATAGGGCTATGACAGGACTAGTGGTTAGCTAATCGCTCTCGTTACGCCCCGTGAGGGTGGGATTGGTGGGAGGGAGGACTCAGACTACGAACAGAAATCCATAAATCGATTAAAAGATCAATCTATGAAAACCGTCTGCACCGGGAATTGAACCCGAGACATCCGTAACCGTAGCCAGCATAAATATAGTAAATATTTAAAATTAATAAAAACTTCTGATTTATTCGTGTACCGGACGGAAAAACAAAAAATATTGTGTATTCAAAAACCCTTTCACAAAAACACTTCAAAACAGAATTAATTTCATTCTTTGAGTGGGATTGCAACGCATGCCGGGTACTCGCTAGTTTGTAATAATAAGGTGTAATTAATTGACTGTGCTTATCGTAGTGGTTGAAAGAGATGCGGTACATTGTTATTGATTTAGTCATTTACGTAGATATAAATAAACGTCATTTTTTAATAATGTTCGAAAAAACAAATCATCCACCCCTTATTTAAATACCCTATGCCATTAAAAATTTACGTTTTGTTAGAACTGAGTACACAAATTGAATCGAGCCCTTGATGGTTCATCTTGCTTAAAAAATACAAATACTCGATTTAAATTGCACCCGTACACGAATATTGTACAAGATTTTAAATAACCATCATATTTCTTGTCGGTTGTATTAAAAACGTGTAAGTTATTTCAAAGTTAATAACATCATCGTGTCGTTAGTTGCGACATCGCCCAAAATGGCAATCTGGTGTGCAATTAAATACTGGGTCGATACTGTATCCCCAGGGTCGTTTCAAGAAACCCTGCCAGAGTTATTCATCTTTATCCCCACGGAAATCTTCGGTCTTTGAAATATTCTAATGGTCAGCTCATTTGCTTTTCTATATGATAAATTAAGCAATAAAATAATAGATTACTAGGTAATTATTCCATAACGCGACAAGGAAACCTTCTGTGATTATTGCTAAATTGTCTCAAAATCAATGATTCGTCTAGAATCAAAAATTCAATGAAAACTGATCGCATAAAATTGTCCACGCAAACACCTGATCTCCAGATTAATTTTTACTCCTATTATATTGAAATTTGCCAACAGAGCAAAATGACTGAAAGGAAAAGTTAGACACGTGAACAAATAATGGTGCAGAAAACTCATCGCAAGATTTTTGTACCGAAAATTGCACGCATGAACAACTAATCGTCAGATAAATTTTTACTTATATTAATTGAAATTTTGCACTGATATATTCATAATTATATGTTGTCGTAGATGTATAAAAAACAGATAGTACATACATAAAATATGTATTCATCTGTTTCATAATGTTTTTGAGTGTTCTTTTAACATTCTGTAATGTTTTTCGGTAGTATTATTTTATCTGAATTTGAAATTTTTAGTGAACCGTATTGCCCTTAACTCAAAAAGCCAAATATTCAGTTCAGATTTCCAGAACTGATAAAAACATTGTATAAAATGGGTTTATAAATGATTTCCAACTTGATAGAGTAAAAGAAAATAACATCGCAATCTCTATTACAAATCTTAATTAAGCGGTACCGTTTTCAAAAGCCATTAGAATCACCGACATATTTCTCAGGCAGATACAATTATTGTAAACGCTTACCATATTCTTTCGGCAGATTTGAGAAGATGAAGCTTCAGAAATTATACGAAAGTTAGCGAAAACTTTTTAACATTACGAGATAGCAAATTTTGAAACTTTCAAACAAAGCCCAGGGACGTTACCGGTTATTATTTCTCCCGGTAAGGGAATTTACCTCTCACCGTTTGACTCAAGCAGTGACTACTTGGACGATATTGCATTGGTTATCTTGGAGTGAACTAAATTTGAATAACTATTTAAGATGCCAGTTAAAACTGTAGTAATTGACTAATAAAACAAAATATTTTAACATAATCTGCAATATCGATTCTAAAATCTGCCTTGAGTTGAAAGAAAGTTGAGAAAAAATATCGAAGTGTTTGATCAAACAAGAATTATATATTACAGTTGATAGCTATTTCGGTATCACACAATAGTCAGGACTATGCTAAAATAAATTCTCATTCACCTATATATACTAATATAGAAGAGATGGAGCTGTACCAAGTAAATGCAAAATCAATCAATAAGTATTTGAGTAAACACAATAAACTGTGAATACAAGAATAACTGATAATTGTGTTTATAATAAATTCATCCATCAATCTTTTGATATTAGAATAAAAAAAAAATGTTGTCGTATTATCATATAACAAAACTGATAACTGGAATATTTTTTAATATTGGTAATATGAAATGAGAGTTTAGATGGATCGGCGATTATAAACTTGTGTATTTATTACAATTTTTTTAACAATTTCGAAGATCGTTTTCGTTCTGAACATTTGCGACTGAGCATTTTTAAATAATGAAGAAATACAATCGATCCGTTAAGAATTCCAACTTGATAGTTCAAAAACAATTCCCAAATGATTGTAGCTACAGTTCAAAAGGGTTTAAAATCATAATTTCATCATAACATTCGTCCTTTCAAAAAATCATCGCTAAACTAGTTCAACTATGACTTCCTGCAAGAGTCGAGTCACGATGAGTAAAAAGCTCGAGGCGTGAAAACCTCCGTAGTAATAAGCTTTTCCGACTAATAGTCGACTCATTTTCAGCAACGACTTACAACAAACTAATAACTAATAACAGCTAAGCGACTCTTCGTCTCGTCTAAGTTTTCTGATAAAATTTTCTCTTCTCGCAAGAATCTGAACTGATATAACATTAGATAAGGAAATTTCCGTACTTACCTCTACTACTTTTCTGCGTTTATTTTATTGTTACTTGCAACGGATAAAGCAAGAACTCACGTTTCGTCATTTTGCAGCAATAAGTAATGGAAACTATAAATATTCTCGATTGAAAATGAACAGTGTAGGATTCATCAAAATTATTTCAACCTTGAAATTGGATATCATCAAATACTTCATTTTACTTCCTGCAAAATGACCGAATATGAGATAATTCTTTATCCGTTGTGGATGTCGATTATGTAAATATGTACCTAAATCTGTCATTATAATACATATGTTTATATTCTATACACAGATGTAGTCCTAACACTGCTTTATTGGTGAAAATAATTCATATTGTACTGATTTGTAATTGTCAAATCACATTATTTTCACTTTTGTGAAATCTAACGAAGATAAATCGAAGTAAAAAATACTATTAAACCTTTAATGATAATTTTGAATAATGATTTGGAACAATGTCCTCTAACTTTCACTTCACTTTTGCCATAAATACAATTTAAATTAAACCGATCTAAATAATCTCAGAAATAAAGAAAATAGGATATTTGCATATGTTTATTTTGGACCAATTTATGAACTCAAATTTAAAGCTTGTCTTGATTTTCATCTTTTATAACTTTATACGTTTCCGAAAATAATTTTCTCATAACTTCATTTTTCAGCGTTTAACTTTCCTCTAAAAATAATTTATAGGATTGTATAACAAATCATTATAATGCTCGCGATGAGCAAAACTGATCCTGATTATTGTTTAAAAACATAATAGTAGTATAAAACTAATTAAGTTTTTTTATATAATGCCTTTCCACCAAGAATTGTTAGCTAACACTTTAAAAGTGATAGTGGTTACTGTTTAAATTCTCCATTGGGATTATAAAGATTCATGAATGAAACAGATACGTTTAAGAATATTTAAATAATACTTTTGATTTCTATCAACCACAGATTCTGTAAAATCTTTTCCGTCAAATTTGGCAGCTAACGGCTCTAGGGGATTTCCGCGAAATATCCAGCCGGCATTAATTAAATACAGGTACTGACTAATTGAGACGGTTCGACCTATATAAACAGAGGTTCCGCAGCTTTAGATACCCACCTTTGTAAGTACAATGGCCTTACATCTACTAGGTATTCAGAAACTTTCCCCGGCGAATTTCCCCGGCGAGTTTATTTTTTAAGAGTTTACCAAAAGCCTTTATTAACCTAATTAATCAGAGTAAATTTATGCAACAATAAATTCGTCAAATGCTTGCAGATTAAAAAGCACACTAGTGTTTTTTTGCTTAAATCGTTTCTTTTTTACAAGATACCTATCACTAAAATTATCACACCTACACCACACCTAAAATCAAGTATCCCCTATGATGCTTTCAGAATATATTGTCATACATAACTGCATTTTTTTGAATTATCTACACACAAAGTCGCTCTAAATGTGAAGCATGCATATTTTTAAATCAGCACCTCAACCGAAGTTTTTTTAGCGAAAATCGATTGCAAGTTGCAAGTCAGTATTTGAACGTCTCCCTTCGGACTGAGTAATGAAAGATTAATGCGATTGGAAACGACTAGTTGTTTAGCTAATTGGCAGTTTAAGTCTCATGTATAGAATCAGATAGACAGCTGGTGGGGAGCATTTAAAGCATTATAGAAAGCTATATCTTTGGAAAATACAAAAGATAAATAATTAAAAGGT
Organism: Himalopsyche phryganea; assembly: GCA_022494535.1. Lineage (NCBI taxonomy): Eukaryota > Metazoa > Arthropoda > Insecta > Trichoptera > Rhyacophilidae > Himalopsyche > Himalopsyche phryganea. The sequence continues at coordinate 4,101,058 of JAGVSL010000028.1, forward strand.
TCCATTTAGATTTTTGATTCCTTGACCACGACCACGTAAACAAGTAGAAAAAGTTAACTTTTAAATGAGGGTTTTTAAAGACATGCGGATTACAGCGAAAGTCTTTGTTTTGTACCGACACTACTGACGTATATTCGGTATGTTCCGAAATATACATATATAATATAGAAGGTAATGCCTGAATGTTTTTTCAAACTACTCTCTCTTCCACGGACATTTTTTTGTGATTTAAAAAGGTGTTTTGTACGTTATAAAGAATAATCGTTTTGGCACACAAATTATAATATGCTTTCTGCCTGAATAAAAAATAGTAATATGACTTAATACTGTTTTTATTTTAAACCCATTATATCCTATGACTTAATGCAATCTATCAGTACGAAAATTACATATATTTTGACATTTAAAACAGAAAGCCATCAAAAACTGATTCTTTTAAAAAATAAAACACTATTTGTGTGTACTACTTCCGCATGTTTATACTGATCATTATAAACATGTGGAAGTTGTCAGTATAGCATCGATATATAGGTTAAGGTTATAATTATTTTCAATACTGCTAAATCTTAACTGGTGATACTAAAATGTAAAGTTAGTAAGCAATAACCATAAATAAAAGAATTAATATATCAATCAAAAAATTTTATTCCCCGTTTCATACAGATCCTATTGTCACTTGCTTAAAACGTCAATTTTTCAGAAGCATATAGCTCTACCATATTTCTCGACGATAGTGAATTCCCACTGCCATTTTTCTGCAATAAATTTGTAGGTGTGATTAATCGACAAAGGAGATCGTACTTAGAAACGCAGGTGTGCGAGCAATAAATCTATGGAAACCCAAATAAATCAGACGGGAGTCGATCGATGATGCTACACCCTACCTGCTACAACTTACTGCAAAATTATAAGCCAGATGGAATTGTTTTATAAGCGAAGAAACCAGGGGATTAGAACTATTAAGAAGAGACTTGAAATTCTCGTTTAAGATCGATATATTGATATAAGAAATAATGTAATCTCTCACAATCACGAAGTTTAAGACGCATGGTACGCGGGTACGTTAAAACTATACAATTAATCACTTTTAAGGTGTTAACAGTCAATTCTTGGTGGAAAGGCATTCTATTTAAGAAACAATTATTCTTAAGGAGGTTAAAATGTTAAATTGTCCTTAACATTTTAATTGTAGACTATTTAATTTCGCTTATATTTATTTTATTTGATTACCTTTAAATTCTTGTCTTAGTTCATGAACCAACTGTTTCATACACCTTCTAATTTTAAACATTCAATTTTATACAAATAGCACTGTTTTGATTGTATTTTTATCGGTTGATAATGCCCGTGATGAGAGAAACCGGTCCTGATCATTATAAACATGTGGGAGTAGTATAAATAAAGTGTGTTTTATTTTTTTAAATATGCAATTAATATGTTGCTGAATATACACTTTGACAATGATGTACTTGTAATGTCCAAAAGCTTCCGGCCTTTTAAATAGTTAGTATAATAAGACAAGTATAAAATCTGTCGGCGTCCGTGGCTCAGTTGGTAGCGTCGCTGGCTACGGTTACGGATGTCTTGGGTTCAATTCTCGTTGCGGATGGTTTTCATAGATTGATCTTTCAATCGATTTATGAATTTCTGTTCGTAGTCTGAGTCCTCCCTCCCACCCATCCCATCCTCACGGGGCGTAACGAGAGCGATTAGCTAACCACTAGTCTTGTTTGAGCCCTATCATTCTATCCCTACTCTCCTCGAAAAAAGAGAGGTTGAACAACTTATTAACAGAGATGGGGGGGATTCCTTTATTGCCTCCTCCTCGACTAAATCCATACATTCCTAATGTTCATAAAATTGCATCTCGTAGTGTAGCAATGGATGCTGCAATGCGGATATGACAGAATCGATGGGATAACTCTTCTAAGGGCAGGCATACTTATAATTTTTTTCCGAAAATAAAGTGGCGAATGGAGATAACCAAAGTTTTGACTCCTGATTTCTGGACCAGCCAATTCATAACTGGCCATGGTCACTTCGCTGCCAAGCTCTTCCAGCTTGGCCGGTTGGTAGATAGTCCACTATGTAAATGTGGTAATATGATCCAGGATGCTGATCACATCTTATGGGAATGTCCAGACATGAACAACGAACGGGAAAAATTGCTCAAGACGATACGACTATCAATCGGATCTGTCGGCCCCGTCGGTCATGCATCTCTGACAAATAACAAGGCATTTAAAGAGTTTACGGCGTCCTATGGAAAGCGATTGGAACGCAATTCCTTAACACATTAAACCCCTTGTTTTTCCTATTCTTTTTTTTAACACTTATTTTAAACATAACCTCCTGCACACTAGAGTGCATGCAACCAAGTCTTTTCAACGTCCAAGTCAACCATTTCTCCTCGGACATTCCTGGCAAACATTTGAAACACGCATAACTTTGTTACGCTGCGGAATACACTCCGTAAGAGTGTGAAGCCGTAGTGGGTACAACGTTGAGTACCCTAGGTCATTTAAAAAAAAACTGATTAACAAGCAATTCTCGTAGAAAAATTCTGTTAAGATACCTCCGTTAGGAGACCATATGCTCCACATTGGGAGCGGACATGAAAAAAATAATAATAAGACAATCAGTTTCGATATAATGAACCTTTATTTTGCTACATCTTAGAACGACTAATTAACTATCAGATATCACTAAAATATTAAACCACTTACTACTGTTTTGTTCTAGCATATTTGGAACTACCTACGGAATTGAATACATTTGAAAATTTCGGCATTATTTTTGGTACTTTGGTTTTATGAAATTATATAAATAACTGAAATATTTTTCTTGATAGAGTCGTCGGTTATTTTGCGGTAATTCATTTTCAATATTGCATTACAATTGATAGGTTAAAATTATTTATAAGCAGCATTCTCTCGGGTCAAAAAATTTTCTGGCAAAAACACGAATCAATCGTCTCGTCTCGTGTGAAAAAAATCGTATTTTTAAGAAGTATATATATGTCGCTTATTTTATCATCCATCAATGGTTGAAATGAAGCTTGTGTCGTAAAGAGTTGATACTAATTAAAAACTGTTTGCGGTCGAAAGCCGTTTTAGAGTTTGTTATAACTATAGAATTTTAGCGTCATTAAAAATACTTAATACATAAAATGACTGAGCAAAAAGTAACTTTTCTAGCCTGGAGCGGTTGGCGTCTCACCCTCTTCACTTTGTGCCCGTAAAATACACCCACTTCTAATGCTTCACGCCAAGTCACGCATATAAGCTTAGTAACTAGAATCGATAAAAAGTATTGAAATATTTTTACAATTCATTCTATCGGAAAATTCTTATAAAATTTGCACTACAAATGTCATTCAAAAATGAATTATTAAATGTAAATTGAATTCCTTAATCGATCAATAATTAAAAATATTAATAACTTTACATTAAGCTCCACAAAGGTTCCGTTTTTTTTATATTTAATTACCCAATCATTATGTTATGAAAACACATTACTTTAATTATATGAATTCAATTTAAATTTTTTAATTCAATTATCATCGACATTGAGATCTAATAATACTTCCAAAGCTTTTGAGTTTATGTCGGATTCAATCAAGTGACAGATTTAGTAGAACGTCATTATGAATTCAATAAGTTACGAATTATACCCTAGCAAGAAGCTTTTTTAGGTATCGATTGTATTGAAACTTGATTAGTAACTTTCGCAGGAAATTTTAACAGCTTTATGTAAAACATTGGATTGAATTTTAACACCAAACGTAACAAAATTATGAACCGTTTGATAATATTCTTGATTTCGATGGATTCGGCAGTTTCTTCTAACAATGTTTAGAAATTTAAATATTCATTTAGATCGAAATATTAGGCCAATCTTTTTTATCGCTTTTTCGAACAGCAAGTGGTGAAATTTTTCATATTTCCATACCAGCCAATTCATTCCGGTACAATATGTTCAAGCTCTTCTAGATTTGATTGATAAACTAGATTGTCAATGGGGCAACGGAAAACATGCGAATTGTATCGGGGATTGTAAAATGAACGGGAAAAAATATCAAGTCAGTTCGACCGTTGGTTGAACCGGTCGGCTTTCACTAACTTTCATTAAAAATTTATTTGGTCAAATTATAATATTAGGACCATTATCGTAATATTTTATACGGCAATTATAGATAATTTCATAAAAAGGCTGTGATTAAAATAATATTCACTTTTTATAATAATGTTAACATATTATAACCTATAATGTCTTATATAAAGAATATGAAGTTAATTGCGAAATAACTGTATAACTATTTTCAGACACCATTGACAAATTCATTCTAATACAATATATATATTTTTGACTTGATTTATATATCTGTCTGTAACGCAGTAGACACACACACACACACTCTCAGTGACGGCGTGCCCAAATACAGAAATGTGTGTGAGAAATGTTGCGTGAATTTTGACTCGTAAGACTCATACAAACACATACATACCCACTCAATGTTTGCGTATCGTCTCATCAATCGCATTGAGATAATAAAGACAGATGGCACTATCACCTGATAATTCAACTCATATAATATGGGCCTAACCATGTTATCTACGAAATCTCAAATCCGTCGACTCAAAAACCCATATTATTTTTAGCAAGAGAGTTTAAAACAAAACGATAATGTTCGAAATTCAAACAAAGTCTGTTTCTATCGTGTAGTGAAAGTTGTGCGGAATACTTACCCCTGTTCTAGAAGATATAACAACTTTTACGCTCCCGTGCTAAATATAATGAACACAATACGAACATAACGAAGATAATTAAAATAAATACGGCACCATTAGGGTGACAGGGGGTCGCGACGCGAGGGGAGAGCATTAATTAAAACGGATGTGTAATTTCCCCCAACAGGTGCAATTAATACAAGCATTCATAATTTCCAATATATACCTACTCAAAATATGCAATTTGTGAATATTTCATTATTTTTAATTAATTTCAATAAGATGTGTTTCCACATTACGAACCAGGTTTCGTATATTGGTATCCTCGGGCTTCCATGAGCACATGTAATATACCTTTCATATTGTGCTATAAAGTTTAGGCAATCGTTTTGTAACGTCTCTCTTACAGTCGTAAAAATATGGATATCTAATTATTAGAGAAGCATATTTTGAGAATCTGTTTTAATCAATTTTAGACATTTGACTTGCAATTTTAAATGTCTAATTTCAACATCTATTTTTATTAATCATAAATTTCAAAAAATTATCAAATTTAGTACATTGTAACATATTTATTATAAAAATATGTATGTAAATACACTTTATGTATTTAGCCTTTATGCACAAATTTATTTTCAGTCAATTGATCAGTTAAAACGCTCACTATGGCTAATAATAGATCAATCACTAAAGTAAATAATTGAGAATTATGTAAAATATATATTAATTATCCCAAATACATCAAAAAGTAAACTCGTCGCATTCTCGCTTAAAATATAAATCGAAGAAAATGAAGAAGCTGAAAAATATTTAATCTACGACTTTGAAACCAAAATGGCTTCGGCCAGTCTTCATATATATCGCCAACACGCACACAAGCAAGCTTTTAGCCGCATAAGTATATGTAATACTAAGGCTGACGATTAATGATGCGTATCGGCAGTTCAAAGCTAAAATTCGAAAGATTGAATATCGAGAGCTCTTTTCAAAAATATATTTCATTGTGTTCTACTTGACATTTTCATGAACATGTCGTAAACATGTCCAGCGCTTTCATCGGGTTAACAAAAAAATACGAGGAAAAAATATTAATGTTTTACTTAAAAAAAAATAAAGACATTTAAATTTATAACAATTGAAACACTTTTCGACAGAGAATTATGTAGGACTCTCTTTTATAGAATAGTATAAGGATATGGATTAGCGGACGAAACTGTGGGTTTTCTATTTCGTCCTTGTTGGTTAGTTGCGTCGTGGTTCTCGATTTGTCATTATACTACAAGACTAACAAAATAAACTGTATTTTTGTATCCTATTTCATTTTTTTCAACCGGTATTATCGATGTCCACCAACCAATAGCAAAAGAAACACTTGTTAATAGATAAACAACCGAGAAACAACTAACCATCGAATTGTCAAAAAACGATATCGTTCGTACTACCTGAAACGATGGGTAGAAATAAATAGCTATATATGAAGTATAACAATTTTACGAAAATTTATGTTTAATTTAAAACCTTGACGTTTTCCACGGCTGCATTTTTTAACATATCATGGATTGTTCAAACGCGAACAAAATATGTTCTTTTGATACCGCTGTTATATTGGGATAAATTCCTCCATGATTCGTTACTTGAATTGAATTTAATCTAAAAAAAACAGGCTACTTGACACGTGTTTTCTTCTGTGATCTTTCTCAAAGTATCGAAACATGAAACCTAATATGAAATTATCATACCCGTAGACTACAGACAAGTGATAAAAGCTCCTACACTTTGTGCCAATGGGCACTTTTAAAAACAGATATTTCAATCGATTTATATATTTGTGTCATAATAATTGGATTTATGTATTTTTTTTTTAATAAAACACAATTTGTTTGTACTACTTTCACATTTTTATAATGATCAGGACCGTAGTACAGACAAGTTGTGTTTTATTTTTAAAATATAATACCTTTCTACCAAGAATTGACAGTTAACGCCTTAAAATTGATTTATGTAATGTTCTCATTCCTTTTCACCCACCTTCTCTGAATAGTGATTTTTTTACCATGTCCGTTCTCAATACGTAGCACATGGACTCCTAATGGAGGTATATCAACAGAATCACATGATATCACGTCGATGGTAACAGACATCACTAATAACCGTGCCCAAGATCTCAATTTATTTCATAGAAAAAATATTGACCTTGACAGAACTAGAACAGTTTCATCGCAAAGGTGCAGTTCTCACCACTAGACCACCGGGGCATTTTAAGTACCTAGCTGATAGTGGTGCAGGAAATTTTAATATTTAATAACATGGAGGCAGTTAATTTATTACAAAGGCTCAACCGCGTAAACCTTTTTTTATGTTCATACACTCTATGCTTCATACTTATAAATCTGTATTTTATTAAAGGCGACGGATGTAAACTTTGAGAATATTATGTATATTAAGAAGCAGAGATTCACAAACCATACTCTACAGCTTTGTTTACAAATTTCACATCTGAATTCGAAAAAATGTTCAGTAGAGAAATGAAGCCGATTTTTTTCCATTTATGCACGTGTTTGAATAATAAATGGTAAAGTTTTGTATTGATTTAGTATGAAACGAAGCCTGAGGCTAGGGCGCATAAAATAATACGTAGCCCGATGCCTTCCCAAAATAATTTTATGAAACAAACACTGAAGCCTAAAATAACGGAATCATTTACATTTTTTTAAATATTTAATAAAATAATAAAGTTGTATTGTAACGAGCTTTTTACTGCCGATTTTTTATATTCCTAGAGTGCTCAACGTAGTATACACCACCACTCGCTACTTGTTTCTAGTCTTATACTCGGTGAGTATCACAAAACCCTATAAAATCCCTAGCATTAAATCTGTCAAGAAACTGAGGTATTTTATAGTTTCAGCAGATATGAATCGTTATGAGCGAAACCGGTTAATAAAAAAATATCAGTTGGCAATGAAAAGCTTCTACAACTTGCGATATATTCGCTCGCCGTATATCAGCGCAAAAATAATTAATTCAGTGTAATTAAACTACGTAACCAATATGTCGTGGCCGAACGGTCTCATCGCAGATCGGACCGGCCTGAGTAGTATGTTTTCTCTTCCATTGTCTATATCCGGGCTTTTCCAAAAGATGTAATCAGTATCCTACAATGTTTTGCACATTTACAGTTTTTCTATTAGCCGGGCTGCACACAGTATGTATGACTTTTATAAAGGGACAATATCGATATTGCGCCGCGTGTATCAAAAACTCGAATAATCAAACATCGCATATATAATCATCAATTAGCTGGTGTAAAAAAATTGCATTCAAAACTTTAATAATGTGGGACGAACAAAAATGTAAACTCCGGTTTGAGAAGAGTGGTAAGGTGGATTTTATCGCCATTTAAATATTAACATAATCATGATGAAGTGGCGTTATTATTACGTTATCCCGGTTTTTAACTGCATGCCACATATTTTACAAACTCACTAAATCTTTTCCTTCCCTCTAGATTATAAAATAAATTGAAATTTAGCTTGTAAATATCGTTTAAAACAGCCATTTTAGAGCCATATAGTAGAAACAGAAAACTGAATAGAAAGGCAAGCATGCTTATTTTATAACTTCAGCAAGGTTAAACAGATAAAAATAAATCTTGCGCATATTTACAGTTATATGTTTATATCTTATAATTGATTAAGTAAATAAAAATCAACATTATTATCAAGATATTTAAAACCTCAATTTACACATCTTATTAGTAGTAAAGTCCAAAATTTTCCGGTCCAAACATATTAGAATAAAGTAATTTTAAGGGCAGATTTCAGATTGTTTTTAGTGGTATATAAAAGTTAATAAACCCTTCTAAAAATGATCGAAAACCTAATGATAAAAATGATTTTTTTTTATCCATGTCCACTCCCAATGTGGAGCGTATGGTCTCCTAATGGAGGAATCTTAACAGATTTTTTCTACGAGAACTGTTTGTTACTCAGTTGCTCAACCTCTCTTTTTTTTTTGAAGAGAGTAGGGATAGAAGGATACACAGGATAAGATAGGACTATTGGTTAGCTAATCGCTCTCGCTACGCCCCGTGAGGATGGGATGGGTGGGAGAGATGACTCAAACTACGAACAGAAATCCATAAATCGATTGAAAGATCAATCTATGAAACCGTCCGCACCGGGAATTGAACCCGAGACATCCGTAACCGTAGCCAGCGTCGCTACCAACTCTTCCACGGACGCCGTCAAATTTTATTACGTCTTTAATAATCTACGGCTGAAATTTTTTGGGTCTTATTAGTATATCTTGTGTGTTGTGTGTGTCTTTTTGTGCATCACCAATTAGGTAGTCCGCCATCATTAGTTTCAATAGTAATCGGCGGCCACCAATGCTGTATAAGTTGAACGAGATCCTAATTACTATAAAAGCCTTCCACATATACACTACGAATTAGAAGATAATATACTTAATATCATAATACCCGTGATCCTTCTTAACAATTTAACTAATGTATGAGAGATTATTTCAAGCGAAAAAAACATATGAATGTGTGGCTTTGGTGGATGTTGTTATTTGTAGACATGGATAATATGATAATTCGAGGGTTCACTTTGACATGCACCCAACCAAGACAAATAGGTGCAGCCCACAAAAAAGAAAATCAACATTTATAGATGTGTAAGTATTTAGGCATCCACGGTTTTTGTCGTGAACAATAATAATTATGTTGACCAAAATTATAATTTGTGGGAATCATTTACAGTACTCGAAGGCCATTTAAGATGCCTATGCCGCCATTTTTATGGTGTGGAAATTTTTTGAATAACAATTATACAAATTTAATGAATACGTTTTTGTATTATTATATTTGGAATCCGTTGCGTGCACAAACTTTTAAAACAATGCAGACCAGAGGCGGAGAATCTGTGGCCTTCTGACTAAATCATAATTTTCATTGTTTTCATTCATGTATAAAATAATATTTACACGATTTTAAGTATAATATGAATTTATTGCGGCCTTATTATAGTAGGCTACAAATAAATGATTGCGGCCTTCCGATATGAAAGTATTCCCCACTACACTATTTGTTTTAAACACTTCAATATTGTTGGTCATTAATAGTTTTATACAAAACAGAATGTTCATAACAACGTCAATCACTCTTTTAAATGACATAAGTTTCTGGTTTATTTCTTTATTTATTGTACATACATGATAAAAGCAAAGAAATAAATATTTACCAAACTGTTATGTTCGTAGTATTTTGCACGAATCTTTTATTGGAATATATAAAATATCAAACATCTACCAAAAAAATCGCTCCGATTGTCATTTACTTTTAAATGCTTTTCTATTGTTATAAAATTAATAAAGGTGTATGCATAGATACTGTGAAACTCAAAATGTTTAATTATTCTTACCTCACTCAGATTGTAAATCTTTGATGAACTTTGTCTTTCAGAAGAATGTTTTCTCCTTTTTCTTATCTACTCCATTTTACGGATGATCGTGACATCTGCAATAAAGAAATAAATACATAAGAAAACAATATATATCGAATGTGTCTAGTTCAAATCACAGCTGATTAATTTATCAACATCGATTGTTTAATAAAAGAAATATCCAAGGGCATGGTGTCGTTGAAGATGTAGACCTACCAACCAACTTTGTGTCCCTTCATATCTGATCAAATACTCTGTTGGTTCTGTTGGTAGTCGATATGGTTTCATTTGGAATACATCCGATCCTCTTTTTGCACGGAGGATACGTTCCGAAAACTACCGTGCGAAAAAAGATAAGATGCTTATACAAAAATAGTAGATAGGTTACATTTCTTAAAATCTACTCAAAATACAAAAATCTTAAACACAAAAATAAATCGAATTTATTCATAATTTATATTTACATAAAAAGTTACAAAAGATACATACATAAAAAATTTATAAACGTACATAGTTTTCGATTTAAATTAAATTTAATACAGTTTTTCGCTTGAGAAAAATCACTCTCATCACTGGAAATATTTAATGGAGAGTCATACAGTACGTACGTCAGTACAAGAGTATCGTGCATAATAATATTATCATCTTGTGTTTGTTTTGTTTCACTGATTTTGAATATGAATTCGGTTATAATTTGTGTGATTTTATTTTGTTAGAACCTTGTATGTTTCTTGATAACGTGCAATAATCATCACTTTTTAAGTTACATTGAAATTGCACACTTCGTTAGACATTGTCATTAATTATTATAAAATGATTTCCAAATTTATTGGCTAGTTGAAGGCCTTCTAGAATGGAACTTGCAATAACTGGTACCACTTTTTCATTATCACTACTATGAACTAACATGGCATCATTTACATTGTCTAAAACAATCTCTAGTATTTTCTCTTCATTAAGCACTTTTTTAACTCGTGTTATTTCGAAACCGTGCAAAAACAAATCGTCCAATACAGGATCGGGTGTACGTATCTACATAGCATTCGTATTGTTTTGTCTATCTCTGTGAATATCGTTTGTTAAATAAATATTTTTACTTTAGTTAAGATTATTATTAAATTAAAGATTCGGTAGTATATAATAAAATAATAAATTTCTTTGTCGAGATTCTTTTTATCTAGGTATATTGTGTAGTGTTTTGAATTTTATTCCGTTCCGGCACAAATTAAAATGGAAAAAAAAACAATAGAAGTATACCTACATTTTAAATAGATTCTTAAATTAAAAAATTGAAAATTCGATTGTAAAAGAAAACACTTATTTAATGAATGTTCAATCCACGTAACATGATTGATTATTTCAAGAAGTTATAATTTAAGACATCGACTGAGGGTGCTTGATGGAATTTCAATATCAAATTTGGATTATTGAGATTTTGTACACTTCCATGTATTTTGTCACTAACGACCCGGGTTTCGCCTTTCGGCATCTTCAGGCATTCGAGCTCACGAATGGACTCGAACTGACACAGTAAACAGTGTCTAACGTTTATATAGAAGATACAAATACGACAAATATTATTTACGAGGTAAAATATTATACGTCTGAGAGCCACACTGATACTTGAGTTAACATTTCGAGAATCGCCTTAATCCTAATCGCCTTAATGTTTACTGTCTGTCAGTTCGAGTCCATTCGTGAGCTCGAATGCCTGAAGATGCCGAAAGGCGAAACCCGGGTCGTTAGTGACAAAATACATGGAAGTGTACAAAATCTCAATAATCCAAATTCAAGAAGCTATATTGTTTTTATGCAAAAAAATATATCTATTTTGTTTCCACATCGTTTTATTTTTCGAATACTCTCGATGTCGAAAAAAACTTTCTTAGACCATTTTCCGTAACTTCACGACGTTAAGCGTGTTTCACTTTTTTGACAGGAATATCCGCGGAAAAAAATTCCAGACCTTTTTTCTCCATAGGATGTTGGGAATTTTTGGAAACTTTGAAATTTGGCTGATTATCTGACGTAGTACTTCGCCTTCAGTGTTGATAATATTTCTTAAGGATGTAAACAGCATCCTTAAATAGAATTTAAAATGTATTACCATAGACACCACATAATCATGAATAAAGTTGGTAATAGTAGACTATGACATGCAAACAAGACCAGGTAATAATATGCCACTAAAACGTTGTTAAAAATGTATAAAAGCACACTCACATTTTGCGAATTGAATTATGAAAATATTCTTTTAAGCTTGGAGGAAAAACTTCCCCGGAGACCAACTTGAATCATTAAACATTCCAAACGAAAAAAATGTGAATTAAAAATACAAAGGAATTATTCAAATTTAAAATGTCCTAATGAAGCCCCCGAATTAAGAGATGTTGAAAAGTTACAAAATTATAGAAATGTAATGAAATCGCAAATATCATGGTATTATAATTATATTTGGCCGATTTCGTTACATTTTTAGTAGTAAGATTATATATATTTAAAAATTACTGATGGAATATATTTATTAAAATATTTATCATACTCAAGCATAGAGATATTAAAAAAAATCACAGCTGGATTGAGGTAATCAATTTTTAATTATGATAAGGTAAAAAGGCAATGTATTCAGACCTATTTTAGAAGAATTGATATCTCGCCATCTTCAGAATAAGATTTAACTAAATAATCTATTAATAATTCTTCTATAGTTAAAAACTTTTCTATATTTTACCGTATTGGAACGGAATTATACTCCGTAAATGGCAATTCAATCAATACTATAAATTAGCGCCATGAAACTTACCGATGAGCCCTCCGATTAGTGATACCAAATTCGACTCCTGAATTTGATTTCAGGACATGGTGATTGTGATATCGTCATTATTTTGTTACTATAATATATTCAACGACCCCGTGGTGCAGTGGTTAACGTCGTTGGCTACGGTTACTAATGTGTCGGGTTCAATTCCCGGTGCGGACAGTTTCATAAATTGATCGTTCAATCGATTTATGGATTTCTGTTCGTAGTTATGAATATTTGTGATTTCTAAAATTCCCTCCCACCCATCCGAACCTAAAAAAGAGACAGAGCGAGAGCGGTTAGGTAACTACTAGTCCTGTCCTAATCGTATCCTTCTATCCCTACTGTCTTCGAAAAGAGAGGTTGAAAACCTGAGCAACAAATACTTCTCGTAGAAAACTTCTGTTGAGATACTACATTATGAGACCATATGCTCCACACTGGGAGTGGACATAGTAAAATATATATATATCGACTGTGAAAAGGGAAAGTACGAAATCCAGACCAAAAAATACTCTGTATTCTTCACAAAACGTCCTAATACACTATATTTATATATAAATATACAATATATCGATTGTAGAAAAGCAAGAAGACTTATCCCTCCGTCTTTTCATAATATTTTTTTTCGATAATCACAGTTTATACAATTTAATACACGTTTTGTTTGGGTTATACGCAATATTTTGTGTGTGGGCTACGTCCTTTTTACTTTCCAAGGTCGATATATATTCGTGTTGTACTAATTTTGACAAGCAATTTGCTACATCTCTTCAAAACGTACAATGATGACTGGAATTTATCAATACAATTGAATACATCTTCAATAAGACAAAACGATTATTAAAAAAATTATCTACACCCTTAACCGAACCGATCGCGGAAGTAACAAAATTTATATCATTATTATTGTTATTATTATTTCATTATTTATATTATACAATACATTTAAAAGCAAGCTTACTTAAGATTGTAATATTTCATTATGTTAATCAGCTTTCTTTATGCCTAGATCGTTCATACTGATTATGCCACTTGAGATTCTCTTTTTCATTGAAAACGAAATAAAAACATACATATACAAACGAGAGATTACAACAATGGGATACTACGTAGTACGTAGGTATATGCTAACAAAATTAAAATTTTGTGTAGCGGTATTTCACAATATCCAAAATTGACCCCAAGAAGAATTTATATTAAAAACAATATCCGCTCGCAATGTGATGAACCTTTACGACAAAATCCTTGAATATCACCACTCGACTACGGTGACCGTGTAGTAAATCATCAAGTGACATTTTTGCTATATTCTATGATTCAAATATTTAAAAAAAAAAGTATCATTTTTAATTTATATATATAAAAATGAATGTTTGTTTGCCCTCTATGCGTTCGTTTAACATTCATTCGATTTCGATCAAACTTTGGTGAGTCGTTGTGAGCACTCCCGTGAACATCTCTGAACCAGACGCAAAAACAAAAAATATCGTATAGATAGAGGTTTGCACGGGCTCGGGCCAGGCCCGGATAAGGAATTCAAATTTAAGAAAAATATTTCGTACTATGTTCGGGTCATGAGTCAGCCTTAAGGCAATAGTTTTCATAACTTAAATAATTTATTTCACATGTGCTATGAATACCGTTGGAAATATGGAAACAATAATATGTATTGTTTTAAAAGTATGAATGAATTTATATATTAAAAATAAATCGGACTTTTTCGGGATGAGAAAAATAAATCTGGGCTTCGGTTCGGTTCGGCTAACAAGTGTGATATTGAGACTCGGGCTCGGGTCTGAAGATGACGGGCTCGAACCGGGTAATTTTATGAAATTTCGGCCCTTGCAGATCTCTAATACAAAAGCACTTCAATAAACAGAATTAAAACACAAACCCTTTCCTTCTTTGAGTGGCATTGCAACGCATGCCGGGTACTCACTAGTTAAACTATGAAAATAAATCGTAGAAGAAATGTGCTCAAAGTCATTCAACTTTTCAGCTCAATCATTCAAAGCTTTGCACACACAGCTTTTGAAGAAGATAGACGAGGTGTACGTAACTTTTTCATGTTGTTAATATTAAAATGGAAGGTCGCTTTGATGTTTGATGGACCTATATGAATAACGTATATTGTAATTAGCCCATTGAGGTCTAACAGAGTTAAATTACTTCTTCTTTCACGAAAAAAACACCAAAAATAATTTATTCCGATACCAAAATATATATTATGCTTTCGACACATAAGTAATTCAATTTGTGACGAAGCAAAATGAAAATGTTATTATAATATATCTAAACCAGATCAGGAGTAGGTGGGTTAAAACAAACACTGTTTAACTTTAACCAAAGTTATACCGATCCTGCCAAAGTATTTTTCGATACAAAATATATAGTTCAACCTCGATATAATGGACATTGGATTAACGGACTAAATTTTCTTTGAAATTTGATAATAACATCTGTCAATACAATACATGAATGCTGAATGAGTAGAGTTGTTTGCTGTGGCCCGTCCCCATACGGGCCGAATAGGCCACGCTGACTTGATCTCAACCGAGGCCAACTTCGAGGCATTCGATAAATTAACAAAATCATAATGTGGAGCGGGATATTCTGGAGTCCTCTTCAGATTCAACGCGGAGTAGATTAAACTCTAGCCTTACGGCAAAATTTTCAGTATATGGATACACAGGATGCTTAATATCGCTTAGACTAAGTGGCTGAGCAAATCACATTTTCTTCTTTTTTCTCTCTTTCTGTTCTTTTCTTAACACACAATAGTGCGTGGTTAAAATATCGGTTCCGTGCAGTTCTGCATCAGGCCAAGAACATGAGGAATAAATTCGCTTCTTTTCTTGATCGTTATTGCATTATAAAT
The DNA here is from genome assembly GCA_022494535.1 of Himalopsyche phryganea. Taxonomy (NCBI): domain Eukaryota; kingdom Metazoa; phylum Arthropoda; class Insecta; order Trichoptera; family Rhyacophilidae; genus Himalopsyche; species Himalopsyche phryganea. The sequence continues at coordinate 4,116,916 of JAGVSL010000028.1, forward strand.
ATCAATGTGGGTTGTTCGTACCTTATGCACTGCCATACCGTTCATTCGATTCCGATAAAACTTAGTAAAGTTATTGCTTGCACTTGCCCGATGGATATAGGCAGTACAATCAGACCCGGCCCGGCCCGAGCCCGAACCTCAACCTTTTAATTTTTAACTTACAGTCGGTTTTATTATATATAAAAATCAATCTCACAATCCAGATATATCTAAAATCTAAAAAAAATCTAAAATAAAGAATCAAATTCGAACAAATAGCGACATCTCGAAAAACCTTCTAATTTATTCGTGTACGCACCAGACAAAAAACAAAAAATATTCTGTATCCAAAAACACTTCAATAAACAGAATTAAATCACAGACACTTTCTTTCTTTGAGTAGCATTGCAACGCATGTCTGGTACTCACCAGTATCAAATATTTCATTTATTACTTAATGATATCTTTTCATTGGTGAATATTAGCTTGCCATTTCATAAAAAAATCACATTTATTTATGATTTAAAACTTGAATCTGATACGCGCAGCTGCCTAGGTAACTTTGAAAAATTTCCTTTATCGTGCGTGTAATGAATAATAATTATGAAATTAATTTACCTTCCAAATTAAAATCACGTTATCAACATCCATAAAAGTTGTTTTTCTCTCTTCGTTAGCGAGTTCTCATGTCATACAGGCTGTTATAGAAGTACTGAGCATGCAAAATATACATATTTTCACTACACGACTAGAAAATTAAAACTGAGAGGCGTATAAACGGTGTACATAGAACACGAGGCATATGTACATACAAAGTACATTATTTGGGCGTAAGTTTTCTTGCTGAGGAGAAAATCATAATAATTCAATCCGGTCGATAAAATTCAAAGCGAGTGAGGCAGGAATTTGGAATATCACAGGTTAAGTGTAAATTTAAATTCCATTAATGTAGGGGAAGTCGCACGGAATTTTAGCAGCGGTAACTTGTATTTCGTCGTCGTGTTTTATAATAAAATCTTACAACGACGTTATATTTAAACTATTTATAGCATGTTACGTGTGAATATTTAAATGTATAGTTAAATAGCAAAGTTGCGATTATAAATAACTCGTATAAAATTAAAAATATAATTTGGTGTTTTTTTGTTTCTAAAAGGTAATCGTAGTATTACGTTTGTATACGTAACGTAAAACAAAAATAAAGAATGTATAAAATTAATCAGTACTATTACTTTAACTATGGGAAATGTGCTAGATGAGACTTGACACACCCCCGTTTTGCAGCCCAAAACCATGCCCTGAGTCACGTTTAATTATGGCAATTTTCTTTTTGAAGCATTGACAAAAAAATAGTATTTAATTTAACTCAATCGTTTTTGGTATTCTTTTGAAATCTTTCTACCACCCCAGGCAAAAGGTCGGAGTGACCCACGGTTGTTACCTAGGTCGATCAAAAATGTAACAAATAACAAAAAATGACTATTTTTAATTTCACAACTGCTAGCACGTCGCATCGGTAACATCTCTTGTTTTGTCCTCCGTCTGTTCGGACGGACGGTCTGTTGTTTGTCGTCCAATTGCTACTTTGCCATTTTAATTTTGTTTTGTATAACGTGTCTTAACTTGTAAACTGCAAAGAATTGTAACTTCTTTGTATTGTAAACTAACCAACAGCATCTTAAAGTAAGCGAGAATCATAGAACAGGTGTTTTTCTTGAGTATTGTCTTGGAAGGTGGGATCCTGTCATCCTCAAGCGACCCTGCCAGAAGCGTTCGTTTCAGACTTTTAACTTATATTATACTTTGTTGAGTCGTCGTGATTATCAATAAGCACTCCATTAACATATATTTTTTTAGAAAACGACATCTGATATTTAGTTTAATGAGACATTAACTAATTGTTAACTGTAAAAAAAGAGTTCATAGTATAACACCATCGAAGTCGTATCAAAAAAATGAAATGTCACATGATATATCTATAACATTCTTAATTAATAAAATTAAACAATAAATTCGCCCCATGTTCATATTATATACTAACATCCCGAAAGAAATTATATTGACTAACCACAACTTATTGTAAGACAGTTGTTATATCTCTCTTTTTGGAAAGGGTAAGCAAAGGACAACACTTTTAAGTAAGCTTACCAAACTCTCTCTATAACCCGTGCTTCAGGATCAGAGTTATAGATATGAAAAATTTACAGACATCCATGACGTCAATATACATAAATCCATTTACAAACTAATGTATGAAAGTTTCCGATCAGGGATTCGAATCTATGATCCCGCAAGCCAACGGTCGAATGCTCCAGGTGCGGCTGTTATTTTATGTGAATTGAATCTGAAATATTTTTAATTGATTCTGACGTGCACACATGTATTCGTGAATTTAGTGATGTTGCATTATTCCTACATCGTATTCTTTGGACTACGATTCTACTAAGCAATATTTCATTATTGCTTACCGAAATTATAAGCATAGACAAAATGGAATCTAAGATTGCTTCAATACGATACGCAGAAATCCTAAAAATTTCCATTTTTTAAACAGACATGTAGAACAATATAGACTGTGTTAAAAGTTTTAACGCTTTATTGTGAATACTACAGAATTACGTAAGTCGCTAGTGAGCAGCGACGTGACTCAAAGCTTGCATCTCGTATGAAAGCTAACGAAATGAAGCGAGATCCCCGCAGGCTGGCAGAGTGTAATTAACAGAGAGCTTTGGCAGGTGGTATCGGTATCGCGTTTCGGATAGTGCTTTCGACGAAATCTTGGCTAACCGCGTGTGTCTAATGATAATAATGTAAGCTTTACCTCACGGTGTGTATGCGAGGCATCGTAATAAAATGTAAATTATGTTACTAATACAACCATTATAAAATTTAAATTTAAGAACGTAGAGAGCTTTGTTTTAATCAATATGTACGAAATAATTTTATTTTGCTTAAATACAAAAGCTCCTGAAACAACTATTATACATTTCTTCAAATATTATACGATTTTTGTCTTGCATGATTTGTTTTCATATAGTACTAGTGAGTACCCGGCATGCGTTGCAATGCCACTCAAAGAAAGAAAAGGTTTTTGTTTTAATTCTATTTATTGAAGTGCTTTAGGATACACAATATGTTTTTTTGCGTCTGGTACGTCCACGAATAAATCAGAAGGCTTTTCCGAGATGTCACTGTTTCTACGTATTTGATTCTTGTCTTAGATTTTTATTCAGTAACCTTCACGGGTGTGCTCACAACAACTCACCAAAGTTTCATCGAAATCGGATGAATGGTAAAGAAACGCATACGGGACAAACATTCATTTATTTATATATATATATATTGATTAGTTAAAAAAAAACGCCGTGTTTTACTTGGTAAAGTTGCCGATTTACAACTTTGCACAACGGTTCTAGGATCTAGGATCACGGTGTCCATACATACTAATACACTGACACGCTTTGAGTTTAATATTAATACCAATGAATGTAATAAAAATTGCAAAGGTATAAAGCGTGTACTATAGTATTTAAGTAGTAATCAATACGACATGATGCATTATATTGATAGTTTTCAGAAAGTAACCGATACACTATTTTAAAAAATATGTCTTTATCGTATATCGTTCCGTACAGAGTGAAATAACTATAAAGCATTCGTCCGAATCGGTCACTTGGTCAAGGGTTAGAATCCCGTAATGAATACATTTATATATTAATTTCCAATCGATTTTTTCTGAAGACACAGATATCTGTGATGTTCAAGCACCTATCCAATCCTGGAAACAGAACGATAAGCTAACCACTAATATTTTTATAATGCAATTACCCTTTCCTGACCAACTTATTTCTTTTAACATATTATTATTTTGTAGCTTAAAGCGTATTTTAACAATATTGAAACGCGGTACTTGGAAAATTATTTTCCGTTTGTTATTTTTCACCAGGTTTGTTTGCCGTACATCTTTCATAAAATATATGATCATAATTATTTTGTGAATGATCGTAAAATACCTATAGTTTTCCTAAATGAAAGAACACAACGCACAATATCCACAGCTTTAGTAATATTAATCATATTTTCAATAAATTAAGAGGTAAATAAACAAAAGAAAATATTAAAAAATAAAGAGGTCAGTGATTTTATTACGTAAAATTTCATAACAGTATCACAGTAACAAATAAGCCACTGGAAGAGATAAGAAGATTTATTTGAATGTATATTTGTATAGTCGGCGTCCGTGGCGCAGTTGGTAGAGTCACTGGCTACGGTTACGGATATCTCGGGTTCAACTCCCGGTGCGTACGGTTTTCATATATTGATCTTTCAATCGATTTATGGATTTCTGTTCGTAGTCTGAGTCCTCCCTCCCACTCATCCCATCCTCACGGGGCGTAGCGAGAGCGATTAACTAATCACTAGTCCGCTTTTGTATCGTTTCGCTTTTTCATACTTTGATATTACAATGTTTTGATTAAAAAAATTGCTTTTCCTATATTACGATATAACTATATACGATATAAATATCTCAAAACAAGTCAATTTGGCATTAAAAAGAAAATACAAAATACGACTAATGTAAATTGAAATTTTGTTTTTCCATGTTTTTCCATGTATTTTGGAAATTGTTATTGAAGTTTCATCAAGAACAAGAACATCGATATCTTAAACTATAGCTGATTTTGCTACAACAGTATTACAGTAAAATTTTTAAACTCAGTTGTGATCTATCCGTGTGTTTATTTATTTCGTTATTTTTTTTAAATCACGATAATAATAAAATTTGGTGAAATGAAGGAATATATTCATATTTAAAGAGAGCCATTCACAAAGGAAAAATAGTTACAGATATTGAAAAACAATTGTATAGATATTTCATTTTTTTGTAATGAAGAATTTTCTTGCAACCAATTATTAATATACAAGATACATATACACTCGTTTAAAATAGTTCGCCATTCCAAGGTATCATTAGACCCGTCCACGCCGTGAAGTCCTTTCGCCACGAAGTAAAATGCGGGCTAATTTATTTTCGGTGTCGGCCCAACACAAAACTGGCCGGCGGCCATTGCCGGTGGCGCGACTGACGATGCCGTGAGGTGAAACGAACGCCGCACTTTTTGCGGCGACGCGAAACCCCGAAATGCGGTCTCCGCCCGAAATCGCATGCCATCTAAGCAAACGGACATACCAAATAAAAGAAGTTACATTTTGAATTTTTGCACAGGGTTGCCATCTTCTCTTTTTACATTGATTAAAAGACGATTGCCATTATTTCATACTTATTTGAACCAATTTTCATGTATTATTTTTTATGTTGTATTGCTTTTAAAAATAAAAATAAATTGGGAACAGTCAGATAAATATCATTAATTTTTGTTACATTACATGATTTACAGATCAATGGGCCCCAATGTAGAAAAAATACACTTTATTCAATTGCATATTTATTGGTACTGAAACCTAGACAAAGGATGAATACTTGAAATAGATAGATATCATGAAATAAAATAGTATGTATATATTTGTCACTCCCAATGTGAAGCATATAAACTTCTAATGGAGCTTACCTCCTAAGAAGATTTTCTACTAAAACTGCTTGTCGCTCAATCACTCTTTTCTGAATAGAGTAAGAATATGAATAGGACTAGTGATTTTATAATCGCTCTCGCTCCTCCCCATTTTTAGGAGTATGTGGGTGGGAGGGCATTTAGACATCACTGATATCCATGCCTTCGAACAGAAATCGATTGTGAAACGTATATGAACCCGTGAATACCGCCACCGACGCCAACGATGTTGAGCGATGAATAGCTTTGTTAAGATTTATATTGTATCAGTTGATAATGTCCTGGTCAATATAAACATGTGAAAGTAGTGCAATACGAAGTGTGATTTATTTTTAAAATACAGTTTTATTTCCTGAAATATGGCGGTCACATTTCAAGAAAAACCGCAACAATGGTGCGAAAATGAAATTTTCCCAGTCAAATTAACTTATTAAAAAATACTGAATGAAGTATATTAGCGAGGCATTTGTTGTAGTATAATGAAATAATGATGACGCAGCACTAAAAAGACAACCCTGCTCTTGACCAGCGTCTTCGGGTGCGCGGGTAAAATGACGGAGCAAAAAGCTCCATGACACAGATTTACGACGTCCCTTTGTTGTTGAGAATTCCGTGCGGTAATTTTTTCGCTTACCTCGGCACCAGTCGTCGATTCGGAACACGGGACCTTCCTCCGATGCTGCCAGAGCATTTAAAAGCACTCAAAAAAGCTATGTTTGAGGCAAAAAGCGTGGCAAGCTTTTGCCTGCAGGGATTACACTTTCTCGGAAAGCTTCCTGGAAGCTTTTCACGCACTTTAAGTACTTAACTTTGAATTTATGTGTTTACTTTCTGAATTAAAATAGTCGTGATTGCTACGCATTAAGTGAATTAACAAAAAACATGATATGTTCATACTTTTAAGTAGCACGGTACACATACTTTGATAACAAGATATGCTTTACAATATCTGCTTTGTTTGATATAATTGGTATGCATATAATGCTTTAGCACATTGGGAATATGTTTTCATCATTCCAGAAATATCAACACTATTAATAACATGTATGATACCTAGTGAAATGCAATGGAGAATAAAAAACCTACTCTCATTCATTTTTTTTGCGATTTTTCAAAAAAAGTACAAATGCAATAATTTATGGATTCAAAATTTTACGAATGTTTGGGAAGAGCACAAAAAAAAATGAAGATTTACATATATCATAATTGGTTACAAAATTCATTCTTCATCTTCTGAGTTTTGGTTTTGTCAGATCTTCAATAGACCTGTACCTTTTTTTTTTAATTAAAAACGTTAAATTGCTTGCCCGGCAACCCAATAATATTGCAAATTGTAATGAAATACCTAAATTACTAAATTACCACCCAAGACTGCTTTCCTTTCCGCTAATTTTATACAGCAGTTAAGCTATTAACAGTTTTTTTTTTCTTAACAGGGAGTATCTTAGAAGCAACTTCACAAGACAAGATGGTGTGCACTTAAGTGTGCAGAAAATCAATCCTTCTAAATAAACGAAAAGCTTCTATGAGTTTAGATCTATTCGATCTTCGCGAGACCTGGTAATTTGCTCTTTTTGCCACCAAGTCATCCAATGGAAGGCCGATCGGTTCAATAGAAGGTAAGACTGACTTGCGCAGCTTTTTCCTTTCTTCGCGGATAAAATCAAGGCTAAATTGTTAATATATATAACTTAACACTTTCATTGCGGGCAGCAACTATTTTTTATGTAGAAACTTTGAAAACATCGCCGTCTAACGATATTACATGTATTTTTGTCTGTTTATACCTGTGTTTATTATTCAGTAAATTCACAGTTGGCTATAATAAACAAAACAAATAAGTAAATTAAACCTTCCATGATGGAGTGGTGGAGAAGCCGGTCTGTTTATTTTATTAAGAGAGAGATGGAGAATACAAAGGCTAGCTAATCCAACGATAGACATTAATTTAATCGCCTACGGGTAGAATAGTGGCATTTAGACACAATTTACAATTCTGTCCCTCTATAGGGGACTGCAAATCGCTGTCTTGGTGTTCGACAATCGATCTTGTAATCCTTGTATGGCTTCACTAAGGTCCCTAAAGCTCCATTTAAGAAACTGGATCCTAGACGTATAATATTTTATCTCGTAAATAATACTTGTCGTATTTGTATCTTCTATATAAACGTTAGACATTGTTTACTGTCTGTCAGTTCGAGTCCATTCGTGCGCTCAAATGCCTGAAGATGCCGAACGGCGAAACCTGGGTCGTTAGTGACAAAATACATGGAAGTGTACAAAATCTCAATACTCCAAATTTGGCATTAAGGAAAGTTGCCAATACTTTAAAATCACTGGATTTATTGTAATTACAGTGATTATTTGTATCGTAGGCCAAAGTTACCCGATTTGGATGAAACCCGCCTTGTTTTATCTATATTTATATATCAATTATAATAATAAATCTATTTATGTTGATTAAATTTCATGTTAAGACATTAGTTCATTTCTATGTAGAACAATACCACACATAAATGCAATGGCGAACCATAAAAATACAAAAACACTCAGCACTCGGCCAAAGTTACCCACATTTACCGTATTTATTATAATCCTGATTATATCTAAAAAATGTAAAAATATGTCTCAACATTAAAAATCATACTATCATTTTACTAAGCGCTTGGGACATAGACATATTTTGAATTGATTTTTGTATATTATATTTAGTATAATATACAGTAGCAAGGTTTTTTGGAGCGTATACTATCATCAACATTTTCAAAATTACTTCGGAGTGAAGCAAAATTCTTACTTATCGATTGGTTATGGGAATTGGCTTCCGAATTATAATATTAATAGTATCGGTTTAAGCACCATGCCTAGCTACAGGCGAGACCCCAAACTATTCTTTTACAATATAACTTTGATTATTATAATAAAACTAGTATAACCGTACCTGTCATAGATGACGGTATTGAAATTGAAATACTGAATGTCTAAAGTAACTAGTACATCGGAACTGTGTGTGCATTACATAACATTTTATTTTTAATTTACACCGCAAATACTTGAGAAAAATTCATATTTACGTATGATAGTTGATAATAATAAAACGTCTACAGAGCGGTCTGGTATATTATATATAAGATAAACAATGAATGAAAAAGTGGTAAATAACCGTTGGATATTACTTTTTATGTTACTATGATTATAATTTGTTCTTTCATAAAAGTGATTTGATTCAGAGCCTAGTTACATGGACAATTCAAGTTTCAAGGTTTTGAAAATATTCATTATTATTATTGTAAGCTTTAATATGCATTTTCCATACTTTGTACTCATTTAATAGAATAACTAAAAAGAAATTAATACAAAAGCGTTTGACATAAATATAATACTATACATGAAATAGGTCAACTTTGTTTGATTGTAGAAACTGTCTAAAAAAGCCGCCCCGCATTTGAAGAGAGGCAGCAAGACAGGATTGCTCAAGGTAAGTCTGATTTATAAAACGGCCCTGGAAAGGTATACCTACCCGGTATTTTCGAGGAATACATCTAAAAAACTGAGTAAAGAAAAATTACTCCAATATCTATCAGGGATATTTGATCTTCGATAAGTCGCACTAAAAACTACACAAAAGGACGAATGTACGTAATGTTTCGAAGCCCTAAAGAAAATACTAAAAAGAAACTATCCGAATAAAAATGAAATTGAGTTAGAACTATTTTCCACGTAGTTTTACGAGTCTCTTTTGGGATACTTTTGACATCGATATTAAATTTCTTTTGGGATACAATATCTTTGAAAGGGCAACGATATTTACATGTGCTTTCGCTTTATAGCAAGGATCCGAATTTCGATCTTCATGTATAAATTTAATTTTATTGAATGGTGTATTTAATATCTGACTCTGCGTTGTCTGTTGCACGTCTTACAATACGCAAACTTTGATAAAAACCATTAGAATTTAGGGACTTCATTAGTTAAAAATGTTATGGTAATTAGTATTATTGTCTGTGGCTAATCTCGACCATACGTCCAGTAAGAATAGTCCCACAACACTCTTCATTTTGTATCTTGTAAGTTAAGACTTAAAGTAATTGTTTACGTGATAAATGAATAAAAATACGATATAGTTATTCTGAAGATGATTCGCAAAGAGGCGAAACACGTGTCACAGTTAGTAACACATAAATTTTAATATCTATCAATTAGTTCTTCTATATCTACGTTGTGAAAAGTTTTCCGAAATTAATGAATTATGGATTTATTATGATGTACAATCTATTATCAGATCATTTTTAAAATAATTTAAAATAAACATCAAAAAATAAAAATATAATATACAGTATGACATGGGAGTAAGGATAATGAAGTCTCTGCTTTCTCCCTTTGTCCCGGGAGTTCCTAGATAACGAGACAAGATTTTTATTCGATTAAATCGTAGATTACAATAAAACATGCATGATTCATTGATATACTAATGTATTTTATATTAACAAAATTATGTATAATATAACATACCCTTCAAGCGAATTTGTTTCAAATTCTATTTGTATGTGTATTCTTTAAATAGCACGTGCAATAGTATTCAATATTTCTATCGCTACTCGCTCTTCTTTAAGGTATATATTAAAAGACTTCATCCATGGAGGTATTGTTTTCACGTATGATATATGATATAAATTTTAAATGAGTAGTCCCGGGACTCTAGACAGCAAAAAATCATGTGATTCCTGTGTTGTCTCGACACAGAATCTCTAGACAGGAGAAAATTAAAAACTATCAAATCAGTTTCCGTCTAGCTTAATCGCCCAAGAAAAATATTCCTATCTCTAAAGCAATACAGATAAACAGTGTAATAATTCACTATTTTGAAATGTTAAAAATAAACACTTACTACAATTCAATGTTCGTATTAACAAAATGAACATTAAATTCGTTGTTATTCGTCGCAAACTTAACATCATAAATAAAACCTAAAGTCAGTGTTTTCCACAAGAAAATAAACCATAAAAACACATTAATTCTTATATGTCGTGACGGCTGCACATAATAAACACAATAATTTCAAAATGAAAGAAAATCTAGACGAAATCTGGTTTACTTTTCCATTATTATTTTATAGTGGTAGTATTAACTTATTCCAACATGAAAACTATTCGAATGCTATTGTGGCAAAAGCTTTTTATCTAAAGCAGTGTCAGCCAAACATTTTTACCTCACGGCACACTGGAGAAGGAGGATTTGTTCTGCGGAACACTAAATAAAAATGACTTAAAAAATGTAATGCACTTTATTAATCTTCTACTTCCATATTCTCTCCCAATGTGGAGCATATGGTAACCACGCGACGTCTCCATGAAACCCTGTCACCCGTCAATCGCTTTGCTTCCTCCCGTGACATGCCAGAGTCCGTCAGCTCCACCTAGTACATTCTATGGATAATACCCGATGGTCTTCCAGGACGCCGGAATCCCACAGTCGGAAGAAGACGCAAGCAGGATCGAGGCTTTCCGGAGATATCTGCAGCACGTGACCCAGCCAGTTTCAACGTCTCTCCATAACCGCCGATGTGACAGGGCGTTGCCGGGTGTGTCCCCTAACCTCCGAATTCCTCACGAAGTCAAACAACTTCCACCCCAATATTCGACACAAGCATCTATTAAAACTTTATTAATACACTAGTATAACTGTATCTGTCATAGATGACGGTATTTAAATTGAAATACTGAATGTCTAAAGTAGCTAGTAAGTCGGAATTGTGGTTGCATTGCATAACATTTTATTTTATATACACCATGAACGCTTAAGTCATTTGAAAAATTCACACCTACATGTGATATGTGATAATAATAAAACGTCTACAGAGCGGTTTGGGCTATTATATAATTATAAGATTGAAAAATCTTACTGTAGGTAACATACACAAAGCTGATTTATAAACATATACAATGTAGGTATACAGAGGTGGTAAATTTCTTATCAGTGAAAATATGACAATGATTTCCAGAAAAAAATATAACAAAACGCCTCTCTAAATTTTATAAAAACAAAAGCGTAACTTCTCATTTACCATCTTTGGCCGATCTCGTTTTTTTTATTTCATTTCCGAAAACTTTTCTGAAAAACCTAAGGTGAGTTTTTAACTTGTCTTGTGCACAGTTCTAATTTTTCATTTGTCGCGGCACACAGTTTGACAGACACTGCTAAAACATGCCACTGCGAGATTTTATATAATATTCTTGTACTAACCAAAGTAATGAAAATTTTATATTATTTACATTTAATCCTTGTTGAACTTGGCATTATAATATAATTTACAATTTAAACATACATAAAATACATATTTCCGAATTTAAAAGATGTAATAACGTTTATAATAATCGTTTATATTTTAAATTAAAATTTATAACGCACTTATCCCACTGGTTGTTTTACTAGGTGTGACACATGTCTTCAGACAAAATCTATCGTAGGAATTTTAATTAAAACGTAGACATTGATTCTAATTCTTCAATTATATTATTATAAATGAGAAATTGAGATACGTGTCACAACAATCAGTGGAGTACAAAAGTTATCAATTTTAGTTTTGTATCAAAAATAAATTCTCATAAAGATTTTATCGAAAATATTATTTGTAGTACTCATTCTATTATTGCTTTATATGGTCATGCACGACTTTCCTCACCACGTTCATTTTTCAACATACGAAGAAGCACAAACAAGTTATAAAAAAAAATTGCTCTCCTGGAAAGTTTCAAATTGTTGAATAAGACTTATTCGCTGGCAACCTTTGATAAGAAGAGAAAGAAGTAATTACAAACAAATGAAGTAGAAGAAACAAAGTTTTTTTTATTCATATCAAAGTCTTTATGCTGTCGAAAACAATCAGAATGTGATGTAGAGGAATGCAAAGAATGTAGCCATAAAATATTTGTGAAAGACATTTTTCACCTCAAATAATAAAAACACGCAGAGTAACATGGCAGTATCGAATTTCTGTTTTATTAAGGCACTTAAATGTCAATTTTCTTATAAGAGTCTCATTTTACAGCTGAAAGCGGGCAGAGGTGGGCAACATTTTGCGGCCACAGTATTTCAAAATGTCGAGTAATGCCGATCGTTCCGCCCATTACAGCGGCGGGCAATCAGGTTTACAACCAAACGCATGGGCGGGTTGGGAGAGAAAGCATAAAGAAAAATATTCCACTAGTCAATTTCGGATTTTATATTACCGATCGAACTAGGGTAGTAACACAATGTATTAATATTTGGCAATTTCAGACATATTATTCATACGTCAATGTAAGATTGTAAAAATAGATTTTGTGATTGTTTTACCAATAAAACTTTCAAGCAGAGTCATAATCTTTTTTACACCCGGTTCATTTTGAATGATATTGATTACCATTTGTATATAGTAAATGGAGAATTCGGGGTATATCTTGAAATTAGTGTTTTAATTAATTATTTCGTTACAAATTGCGCCTCAAATATTCTCTATTTAGTACAATTATTGACAATACAGACCGTTAAAACTCTTTTTTGTTATAATTTAAGACATCGACTGAGGGTGCTTGATGGAATTTCAATATCGAAGATTAGTCACTATACCTCTAAATAAATTTAATTTTGAAAACGAACTAAACATTATTAAACAAATTGCCATTAATAATGGCTATGAGGCGTCTCTTATAGATAGTCTTGTATCAAAAAAACAACGTAAATTAGCAGAAAAGATGCTATATTTCGGGAACTTGTCTAAAGACATAGACCACCCTAGAATCTGGCATAGAATTAGTTATTTAGGTTGCACAAGCTTTAAAATTAAAAAACAACTCGCTGATAGTGTTAGACCGGCGTTCTATTGCAAAAACTCTCTAGGCAAATTACTTATTAACAATAAAGATAGAGTAAACTTTAAGAACAAATCTGGTATTTATAAATTACAATGCAATGATTGCCAACATTTCTATGTGGGTAAAACCACACGCAACATTCGCAAATCACTTGCTAATGGAGAACCATACGTTTAATGCGGATGATGGGGTTAAACTGTTGCATAAAAACATGGGGGATCATAAATTATTTTATCAAGAAATTTTGGAAATTAATAGAGCCCAGTTAAACTCCTTGCCAATCTTGAATGAGCAGCTGAACCTTCCTAATTCTCCGCTATTATATCCGATACGTTGAAACACCTAACAGATGTCACTAAATGTGGAATGATTGTATATATTTACCCATTCGTCGAATTACATCCCGTCAAAACCCACAATACTATTATAATTGTAAAATCACTGGTATTTCTAAAAGAAGTTGAAAAGCGGCAATTCGCCACTCTGTTAATATGGTGTTTATAAAATAAGGATTAGGGAGATTCCCGAAATTTTAACTCAGGTATCAGTGTGGCTCTCAGACGTATAATATCTTACCTCGTAAATAATATTTGTCGCATTTGTATCTTCTATATAAACGTTAGACACTGTTTACTGTCTCTCAGTTCGAGTCCATCCGTGTGCTCGAATGCCTGAAGATGCCGAAAGGCTAAACCCGGGTCGTTAGTGACAAAATACATGGAAGTGTACAAAATCTCAATAATCCAAATTCTTTTTTGTTAATTCGATAAACTTGTTCATATAACGGGGAAGATCACGTCTCGTCAATGATACATTTAGTCTACATATTTATAATACGCAGTTACAATAAGGAATATAAATTTAACAAGTAAAGTAATATAATGTGTTAATAATGCTTCTAAAAACCAAACTGCTACAGATCTCTATAATACCGACCGAACAAAATTTTGAATTTAAAATTTAAATGTTGAAATTAAGCTACGAAAGTTGAAATGAACTAAAAAATTACAATGGTACCATTATATAATTTCTTTTAAATGCTTAAATTATATATAAATGAATCAATTATTTAATTATTATACAATAATAATCGTTTTATCTCGAAAAAATTACCTATACATATTAAAATCCCTTCCGCGCAATGGCGTATATTTTATATATATATATATATTTTATTTATGTTCGTATTTAGATAATATATTTAAAATAAAATTTGGATTATTGAGATTTTCTACACTTCCATGTATTTTGTCACTAACGACCCGGGTTTCGCCTTTCGGTATCTTCAGGCATTCGAGCACACGAATGTACTCGAATAGTCGATGTCGATGTCGCAGTGATAACGCACAGAAGGGCTTAGGCATGCCCTAGTCTCTTCTTCTATTTTAGCCCTACACTGCAGTCATTTATAATTCTCTTGAAACGTATTACAAAATGTGAATTAAATTAATCACTATTTAAGTCCGAAATACTAGCCAGTAATTATATATTTGTTAATTTTACGAGAACTCCTTGCTTCTATTTCTCTCGTTTTCCTTTCCTCCGTCCTTCGTGGCCCTTGAGTAACCTCATAGCCCCGAGGATCTTCAGAGCTTACCTTTTCGAAGCCTATCGGATTTCGAGTATAACTTCATTATTGGTTTTAAAGTCACCCGCGAGCTTTTCTCAGGAATTATTCCAAGTTGAATTAATTTCGTGCAAGGTGTCCTTCTAATTGAGGTCCTGATTTTAATATTATTTACCTAAAGACGCTACGTCATGATGACTCTTAGAACTGACTATTAATCAACAAAATAAGAACATGAACTCTACCTTTTCGAAAAATGCATGATAACAAGTTAAATCTAATACATAAAAAAAATATTTTACCAAACATTGTTAGAAATAATATTTATCTTTCAAGTAACAACGTTATATAAAAAATAATTACAATCATCAAAAAGCATATTATTTTTCTGTTCAATAGAACTCCATAATAATAGGGTATAAAATAACCGAGACGATAATTTCTAAAGAAAGCTCAAAATTTTCTATCCTCGTCACAACACTGAATACATTTTATTTGCCTTCAAAGCTATCGTGCACATGTTTCTTTATTAAATGTAATTACATATTATCAATGTTTTGTTTTTGTTTTGATGATGTAGTTAATTTAATATAATATGTTAAATACGTTTATATAAAAAATAAATGGTTTTCGACTCCTTTTCAGAAATAAAATATATCCATCTGTCAGATTTTTTTAACCATGTCCGCTCCCAATGTAGAGCGTATGGCCTCCTAATAGAGGTATCTCAACAAAAAATTTTTTACGAGAACTGTTAGTAGGGATAGAGGGCTAAGACATGACTAGTGATGAGTTAATCACTCTCGCTACGCCTTGTTTTTAGGATCCGATGGGTGGGAGAGAATTTTTAACAGAAATCCATAAATCGATCGAAAAATTAATTTATAAAACTGTTTGTCCTGCGATTCGAGCCCATGAAATCTGTAACCGAAGTCAATGACGTTGACCACTGCACCACGGACCCGACAATATTTGTAGGAAATTTTTCCATTTCCAATTATTTCTCAGATTTGTTGAACTAATAAAAAAAATAAGTCACACGTTGCAGAAAGAAATTGCACGACTAGCCGTTGTTATGAAATGAATTTCTTAAGTTTTCACAAACCAGCAGCTGTCAGAATGGTGTTTTTTTATGATATGATATATAGAAAAGAATAACATAGCTTTTCGCTCTAATACCTTGGTATAATATTATATTACTACAGCCTGTTTGAATGTCGAAATGATTTAGGTTAGAAATATAAAATCCGATACATTATCCTGATGTCGGTTTATTTTCTTTTTCGCTTGGTCCGAAATCACCGCACATCTGAGGTCGTAATCCTTTTTGATCCTTATCAATCAAGCTGTCGACGAACTTTCAGTCACAAAAATGCAAACACGAATTCCTAGACACGTTTCCAGTTAGTCACTGGAAAAGTCCATAATCAAAAACGGGATTAGCATCTTTTGAATACGCGATAATTTGAACAACTTTATTTTAAATTCTATCGATTCTTGAATAGGAATAACAAAATGTATTTCAATTGTTTTCAGTAATGCTTTATTCAAATCTGACGTAATCTCTAAAACCAATCACAAATCAGTGCAGCAACATAAAGAAATTTCTTCCCATGGAATTGCATGACGAGAAAATTCAAACTAGTGATTGCAATACCTAATACAAATAAATCGATACGGTCATTTCGATATTTCATATTCAATACCAGTATTTACAATTTCCGCGTCCGTGGTGGAGTGGTCAACGTCGTTGACTTCGGTGGCGGTGCTCACGGGTTCGAGTCCCAGAACGGACATTTTAATAAATCGGTTTTTCAATCGATGTATTAATTTCTGTTCGACGACTTCGATATCTGTGGTGTCATAAAATAAGATTTTAGTGTAGCGAGAACGATTATCTAACCACTAGTCCTATCTTAGCCGTATTCTTTTATCGCTACTCTCTTTGCAAAAGAGATATTGAGTGACTGAGTAACAAGCAGTTCTCGTAGAAAAACTTCTGTTAAGTTAAACTGCATTAGGAGTCTACATGCTCTACGATGCTATGCTACGGTATATGATTTGAAATGTTGAAATTTTCTACATTTCCATGTATTTACTGTCTATCAGTTCCGCTATTTAATGTCTGAACATGCCGAAAGTGACGAAACACATGGAAATGTACAAAATTTCAACAATTCAAATTTGATATTAAAAATTTTATCAAGCACCCTCAGTCGATATTTTAAATTATATATATATATATATAACTACTTATGTCACAAGCATGATATTCATTAATAGTAACCTTAAAATTATTTTATATTTGTATTAAAATATGACATTAAATAGAAAAACTCATCGATGTTGGAATCTATCAACCTTCATAAAGGTAGGCTCCAATACATTGTATCGTGCTATTTAGAAGTTGTGTAAAAATAATTCATGCACAAGCGAATTACGTTTATTTAAATTATTGATATTGGATTGTTTTACTTTTCATATACATCTTGACATATAGACGAAGCCCTCCAGCCAAAAGACTTTTTTAAAAGAATAAACTCTCCTAAAACTCGTCAAGAGGTAGAAGAATCCACGTTACGTGACTTACGCGAACTTTCTAGGCCCTTACAAAGCCTACAGCACTAAATAGCAGTTGATCAAGCTCCCTAACACATCTGAAATACTAACAGCGACACAAAGCAAGTAAGTCACCATAGGAATCCTTACCAGTGGCGAAAAGTGGTTGTTATAATAAGTGAGTCACCAAAAATAATAGTTTATAATTATTATTGGAAAGTCTATATCATATAGACTGCTAATAGAGCATCTCAACAGAAATTGTTGTAGGAGAACTTTTTGTTATTTGCTATATTATTTACTATAGTTACGTTAAGGTTACCCTTAGAAAAAAACGACTGGTAAACGCTCTCGATGTGACCCGTTTTACGACTCGGATAGATGGAGAGGAATTTAGATACCCATGCCTTAAAAACCTAATTTCTTTTTGACATATACTTTATCACTAGAGCCATGGGCCATCTGATCGCTAAGGTAAACCTCTTACCGCTAAACTACAGTTCTCTATCATTCTATCATTACTCTCTCTGATAAACTAAGAAAGGACTAGTAATAAGGTAATCAGAAGTGGGTGGGAGATAATGTAAACATCACAACTATCCATGCCTTTGAACTATATTTATGAAACTGTGTAAACGCACCCGAATATCGAGAACGCGAAAGATCGTTGGCATTGCCAGCATGAATATTGAAATTGCCGTTGATAAAAAAAATAATGCAAACGGCAAGATTTTGTAGACGCCTTTTTAAGTGTTTCAATAAATGCACAAATACTATTTAAAAAGGCAGACCTATACAAATACGCACAAACGATCGTGTAGCAAAATATAACAAATGAATTCATCACTTATTGACGCGCTTATAATCCCCTAAGAAGCTTTATTTTATCGAATTTTTCACTTATATCATATTTTCATAAAAAATAATGTCGTTTAAATTAGTACCTTAAAAAAACTTCCTTAGACGAATAACTATATCATATTTTCGATAAATTGGAGGCTTAATTTGTACATATTTATTATCAACATTCAATATAAAATTAAAACGAATAACTTCGTTATTCCACTTATTGTGACACGCGTTTTGCATCTCTCAAAAGTATCTTAATGTACCGCTGAATTTTATTTAAACCTTAGATGTTTATTCAAATCCTTTAATTATTGAACGTACTAATAATTAAGTGTAGAGGGATATTATCGTAGGGCATGGAGAGAAAGACTCACTTGAATTAATAGACACATTTGAGCTTTGAGGGTTATTCCCAATCAAACATTTTATAAAAGAATTAATGTTATAGTAACTAAATCAATATTTATTTTCAAAAATAAATACTCTCAGGTAGTTGAAATAATTTGTTATACCTTGCCATCGCCACTGCTGTTAGCACTTGCTAAGTTTTCTACCCTGGAGCGTTTTCGCGTATTTTTCGGGTTGTTAAGAAGTGGTTGGAAATTTAAAATTCGGATGAAAAGCGAACGGCTCAAAACCGCTGACAATTTGTCTTTTGTTTTATGCGTTTGAAAAATGTTTGCGTTTAATAAAACAAATGCTTGTTTTTCAGTACATAAGTACTGAAAAAGTGCTGACGCTCGAAGCACAAATTTCCCAAAGTTATTGCTCATATATTTCAATTATTTTCTCTGCTGTTATTTTTAATATTTCATAGCGCATTACAAAAACATTGAAATTATAAGGTTTAATACATTATATTATTTTATAATAAAAAAATTATTAACAGTATTCTGTAGTTAAAACTATAGAACGAAATACGGTGTCGAAAATAAACCTTTATTGATTTTATTGACTCTGTATCAATGAATAATAAATAATCTATATAATATATATATATATATATATATATCATCGGCGTGCGGTGGACTTACCACTATCTCTATCGCACAACCTAATTTGGGTATGAGCAAGAAGGATACAAAGAGCATGCGCCGCATGCCCTTGCATCTCGCTTGCACCTTCACTTTTCATGTGATTGAGCGAGAAAGAGATAAAGCCACCGCACGCGCCTGATATATATATATATATATATATATATATTTTGAATTGTTGAGATTTTGTACATTTCCATCTATTTCGTCAATAACGACACGGGTTTCGCCTTTCGGCATCTTCAGGCATTCGAGTATACGAATTAACTCGAACTAACAGGCAGTAAACAGTTTACATCGCTTATATACAAGATAAAATACGACAAATTCTTATCATTAAGCCTAGGAACTATATTGACACATGACTTTATCAATGACCCCCAATCCCAGTTGGCATTATGGGTGGAATGTAGGGATTTAAAATGCAATTCGAAGAACTATCCACTTATGCCTGAATATGCCGAGAGGCGAAACCCGAGTCGTTAGTGACGAAATACATGAAAATGTACAAAATCTCAACAATTCAAATTTGATATTGAAATTTCATCAAGCACCCTCAGTCGATATCTTATATATATATATATATATATATATATATATATCATAAACACGGAGCGTCAAGTCTCAATTTAAAAAAAACGTAGTATATGAAATTAAGTATCACATCTAAGTATCAGAAAACCCTCCGTAGTCTCTTTATTGGTCCTGCGAATTCTTGTCGCCACTTTTCCTAATTGGCACTCGACGACCGACCGACGCAGATATTATCCTCAATAGTTGTTCGCGGAGTGTAAGATAAAAATGTGTCCCTTGCGACCCACCTATTTGAAAGACTTTAAGAATTTCACCGGGATGCCGTCTGCGGCAGTGTAACTCAAACCCTTACACCGACATACCATTTACCTCACGGCTCGCGGTATGCATTTAGTCCAGGGTTCGGGAGTGCCGCGCGGGAATGAAGCGCAGAACAATGGCGGAGTCTGTATTTCAGTTTCATTCGAGATATATAGATGACACGGTACGTTATTTTCTATAAAAACACTGCAGGACTGAGAGAGACTAGAAACTAGTATAACGAATCCAACTACATTATATTTCACTTTTAAGGTGTTGACTGTCAATTCTTGGTGGAAAGACATTATATTTTAAAAAATAAAACACAATTCATTTATACTACTTCCACATATTTGTAATGATGAAAACTGTTTTATATGCCTTCATTTTTACACTCAATTTTATATAAATAGGTCTGTTATGTTTGTATTTTTATCAGTTGATAATGCTCGTGATGAGCGAAACCGGTCCTGATCATTACAAATATGTGGAAGTAGTACAAATGAATTGTGTTTTATTTTTTAAAATACATTATATTTATTGATTGGCATTTTCTAGGTAGAACTCCATTTTATCCGATTACGTTATATTTTTCTTGATATATCTGTCCGCCTGTAGGGAAAAGCACAGCACTTCGCTTGCGTTCAATCCGTACACTGTGGGTATGTGTGTGTGTGAGTCTGAGACTTTACTGAATATTCACAGGCGGCACTGACACCAGGTGTATGTCCGCTCCTACCGTGGAGCATATGGCCTCCTAATGAAGGTGTTACTCAGTTGCTCAACCTAAATTTTTCAAAGAAACTAGGGCTAGAAAGATAGGGCTAGGACAAGACTAGTGGTTAGCTAATCGCAATCGCTATACCCCGTTTTTATGATTGGATGGGTGGGAGGGAATTTTAGACATCACAAACATTCATGCATACGAACGGAAATCCATAAATCGATTGAAAATTCAATTTATGAACTCAAGACATCCGTAGCCGTAGCCAACGACGTTAACCACTGCCCCACGGAGCCGACAATATTATTAGTTTATTAATTATTGGATAACTTTCATAAAAATAACAAATTGTTTCGTTCTGTAAAGGGTGTTAAATATATTCGTTACTATTTATATCGGGAGCACCATTGAAGAGATTCATTCCTTTTGAAATGAGTAAATATTTGTGTAAATTTATTACATCAAAATGGGTTATAAATAATTGCAATTTGTGTTAGATAGTATTAACTTACAGTACACTTAAACTTTGATTTTAATAATTTCCCCTTAGTCACAGATTCTTTTAACAAAGTGTGTCAAGTTGTAGTAGGTTATGTTAGGGTTGGTCTGGTTTGGTTTGTGTAATGTATTCTAGTACGTGGAACAAAGACAATATAGGTGACCTTATATAGGGTAGAAAAATAAGTAACATTTCATTACAGCTTCGTGCAACTATCGATTTCAAAGTGTGAGTGAGAAATATTGAGTGAAAACTATTTTATATATGTTAAATATATTTTATTAGGTAGGATCACTTTATTTTTAGTGAATGAATTTGTTTTTTGTGGAATCTATTTGTTATAAGTGAAAACTTTTTTCATGAAAGTGAAAATGATCTAAACAAAAGTGCATTTAATTATAAGCCTATCAAAATAATATATGCGAGTCATGTAAATTAGATAATATGAATAATAATTATAGCATAATTTATGGAACAACTACAGACCAGAGCCATTTGTTTTAGACATCTCAGATATATGATTCCCCAAAAGATTCGTACAATACATTTCAAAAATGATTCTGGCTCCATTAAAAATATTACAAAAAAGATTTCTTTGGCATCGCTTCCGAACGGCTTACATCCAAATCATTAAACGTATTCTCGATGGATACCATTTGTGAAGAACTTCATACACTTAAGCTGATTTAGGTCTGATAAAGGTTGATCGTTATTATTATACTCAGTGGGCTGTAAAGGTGTAAATGTTCGAGTATCACTACTTTTAAGGATTTCTCCCGCCATTTGAGATGCGGAGAGCTAAGTGAATTGGTATTCGATCGGGCACGTGCAATTAACCACGAGAATACTAATTTATTTTCAAGACTAAAGAGTTTCTTTTGAGAATCGATGGCACCGCAAAAATTTCTTATACAAAATACTATATAATCATCAGTAATAATATGTATTTAAATAGAAATGAAACTGACTGATCAACTTCGTTGGATTCGTTTGCGGTGTTACCGAGTTCGAATCCCAGTACGAATAGTTTCATAATTGATTTATGTTCCAAGACATGGATGTCTATGATGTCTAATCTGAGCCTATAAACGGGGCGTAAAAAATATGGCTGTACAGTGTTAACTAACTTGGCCTCCTCTACCCACCACTGCTTTCCCATCCGTTAATATTTTACGGCAGTATCCAGTGGCATAACAAACGTTAAGCGTATCTTAAGTTTTTTTTCCCTTAATTGGGAGTGTCTTTAGAGCAACTGCTCATGACTTGGTGACGTGCACCATGTTTGCAGAAAATCAATCCCCCCAGATAAATGAAAAGCATGTGGAAAGGAATCATATTTATAAAAACACATAGGTCTTTTCAATTCCAAAATTTTATCAAACGATCAAGACTGGTTTCGCTCATCGCGAGCATTTACAACTGATCAGTGGTTGTCTTCTCGCTCTACATCCCAGGGGTCATACCACATTGACTCACGTCTCCATGGATATATTTTTTATATTAATTGAACGAGCAGTATATTTATAGTATTTTAATTATGTCAAACAAAGGATTTAAATTTCAAGGCACAGCACTGAAGAGCAAATCGTGACCACTTTCGATCAGTTACAATAATCAGTAAATACACTTTTTTTAATTAAAAAAAATTAAACACAATTTATTTGTACTACTTCCACGTGTTTATAATGATCAGGACCGGTTTCCCTCATCACGAGCATTATCAACTGATCAGTTGACATGTGGAAATAGTACAAATGAATTGTGTTTTATTTTTAAAATGTTATGTCTTTCCACCAAGAATTGACAGTTAACACATTAAAAGTAAATAAACTTTTATCTATATAAGTAAAAATGAATGTTTGTTTGTCCTCTATGCGCTCCTATACTATTCATCCAATTTCGATCAAACTTTGGTGAGCTTTTTTGCACACAACCATGAAGGTTTCTGAAGAAAAAAAATTAAATCTTTTCTAAAGACAACTCAGATTCGGGCTCGGGCCAGGCCCAGGTAAGGAATTCAAATTTAAGAAAGATATTTCGAACCATTTTCGGGTCATGAGTCAACCATAAGGCAATAGTATTCATAACATAAATAATTTATTTCACATGTGCTATGAATATCGTTGGAAATATGGAAGAATTAATAAATTTTGTTTGAAAAGCATAAATGAATTACTATATTAAAATCAAATCTCGAATCCCGGAATGGACTCTTTCATTCATTGATTTTCTAATCAATATGCATATCCGTATTAGAAGACATAACCGAGACGTTCTGAACATTTTAGTGAATTCAATTTTATCACTTACACGTTTTTTTCCTTGTCCTTAAATGCACTATCTTTTTTTGCATGAATGCACTATGTACCCATCTTCAATATGGATGTATTAGACATGTTAATTTCAATGTCTGCCATTGCGGCAATAGATAAAACGGTTATTCATTTTTTTTTTTTAATTGAATGAAGACGACATGGTCTTTAATTGTGGCTAAAGAATACATAAAGGGGATATGTCACTACAAATTTTTTTTCAAATGGATGAAAATAACATAGAAGGCAATTCATCCATATCGACTGTGTAACCCTCAAAAAATACGAAAATGAGTTAATTGGATCTCATTTTAAAGACGATAGAGCAGGTCTCGGCCAAATGATGTAAAGTAGAAAAATATACTGACCACTTTTTGGAAGGGAAACATTATTTTACATTGGATCTAATTTTTATCATTTAGATCTAAAAACTCTGATCACGCTACTTTATGTAGGCCACTATTATATCGACACTCCCTACGTATAACCCCGTATCTGTAAACATGAGAATTTACAGGAGTGCATTTCAAAGATTCATAACGCAACTCACCATATAATGTTTTCGATAAAAACAGTTTTTACTATCTCCTGAACAATTTCAATTTTGAGGGTTATATCAATTGGCCAAAACACCGTCGAATTAATCATCAAAATCTTATTTTTTTATAAATAATTGATACATTTGAAGTTTTTAACAAATTTATTCTTTATTTGTAAAATGATATTATCATTATATATTGATCAAACACATCACTACTTAAATTGGTGTCAACTGAAAAAAAACACAGTAAAAAAAACTTTGATGTTAATTCACTTTGACACTTTGATTTTGTAACCTAACTCCTTTATCCACTTATGCTTTCAACTCCAATTGAGAAATCTCCAAAACACATACGAAATACAAACCAATTGGGCATCATTTTAAGATTTTGATTCACATTAATAACTGGTGCAATAAAACGGGCAATGAATGGCATTCCTGAGTTAGTTTCGGAACAAGTTTTTACTTTCACCACTGACCCAACAGTATAAGTACTTAATAATAACACGATGTAAGTGTGGAAACTGTTTGGTAACACGTGGTATATCCAAAGAAATGATAACTTGCTCAATACTGGCGTCTCATAAAGATAGATAATGTTTCAAGATCTATTTTTCGTCTGTTAGTTATATCACATATGATTCTTAAACGTATCGAAGTTCCCGGTAATTTATAAAATTATGGGTGGACGATCAAAAGAATATATTTCATTTGCCGAGTTAACAGCTGATTGCTGGTATTTGAAATTATTTGAATATGAGACGACAAAAAACGGTCTTTTGCATGAATAACCAAAGACCCTTTTTTCAAGCGTCGCTTGAAGTCGTTTAAAATTCTCATCGAGTGATTTGATATATTTTAATCTTAAGATTTTTTTGAAAAATTTTACGTTTCTAATGTGCCAGATATTTTTGAATTTGAGATCAATCGGGATCATCTTCAAGATAAACAATAAACGTGCAGATAATATGGCATAGCTCTCAAACCAAATGCTAGATTTGTATATCAATATTTTTACTTGATATTAATTGAATCAGAACCTTTCGATCGGTATCCGGAACTCTTACCGATATGCTACAGAGGTCCATCGACTTCGGATAGACTTATAGTAATTATTACATTTTCACATTCGTAATCGTTCTTCATTGATAAGGTGCCTCCCGTAAAATAATGTCGTGATCACTTGCTATTGGAGAACCACACGTTTAGTGCGGATGATGGGGTTAAATTGTTGCATCAAAACATGGCGGATCATAAATTATTTTATCAATAAATTTTGGAAATCAATAGAGCCCAGTTAAATTCCTTGCTAATTCGGAACGAACAGCTGAACCTTCCAAACTCCCCGTTGCTGTACCCTATACGTTGAAACACCTAACAGATGTCACTAAATGTAGAATGATTGTATATATGTATCCTTTCGTCGAATTGCATCCCGTCGAAACCCACAATGCTTTTATAATTGTAAAATCATTGGTAATTCTAATAGTAGTTGGAAAGCGGCAATTCTTAAATTTGAAATTTTAACTCAGGTATCAGTGTGGATCCTAGACGTATAATATTTTATCTCGTAAATAATATTTGTCATATTTGTATCTTTTATATAAACGTTAGACACTGTTTACTGTCTGTCAGTTCGAGTCCATTCGTGTGCTCGAATGCCTGAAGATGCCGAGAGGCGAAACCCGGGTCGTTAGTGACAAAATACATGGAAGTGTACAAAATCTCAATAATCCAAATTTGATAATGCGATGATTTGTGTCAAAGTGGATAAGGGAATTAAAGAAAAATGTGACATCACAAACTACACAACGCAGAAGCTCGTTTTCGTAATAATAAAATATTTCGTGAATACAACACATTGCATTTGGTCAATTTAAGTTGAATGTTGGATAGCTCAGACATGAGACTTTGTAACGAAATGTGACGAAAGGTGTGTGTACATTCAAGAACATTAAAAGCACACGCGATTTATAAAAAAATGGTAATGCACCAGTTTCAAGATTTTTGAGCGTAAAAGTTCTTCTTAAAGCTATGTAATTCAAATGCTGGAGATAGTTCGGCTGCCCAATTTCTAAACCTAGTACATACCTTAATGTTGTTAAATGTCAAATTTTGAGTTCATTTATGCACTGATTTCACACACTATTTCAGTTGTAATATGACTTATTAACAACAGAATTGAAAAGAGGCGGAATTTTTAAAAACAATCAGTTACTAGGTTTTAAATCGGTCGGCCAAGTTCCTCCATTACTTACAATAGACAACCAAAGATGCTTATTAAAAATATGATATATATGGCACAAAAACAACACTTATAGCCGCGATTGATAATATTCACGCATACTACGTGTGCGGGATTTAGTCAGTTAAGTTGAATACGAGTAAAAAGGTACCACACACACAGGTCGCGTATTCTGTGAGATTCACATAAAATGTCGATTTCTTGCCAAAAGAGAAAGTGCTTAACCTAGCCTTTGCTACAACAAAAACTTACACGCAGTGAGTGCATACAGAAAGCTGGCGACACAAAACATTACTTATATATTGACTTTGTATCAATTGATACTGAGGTGTTATGTTGTGTGTTGTCAGACGTGACAGCATGGCAAATTGATATGAGATACATATTTTTGTTTTGTAAACAAACTGAAAAATTACAGTCATAATTACATTATAATGGAAATTTTATAACAGAATAAAAGATAAACAAGATGGCTATGCGAAGTATCTACCAAAATTTCGTAAACTAATTGTTCGGCTGTTAAGTATAGATTAAGTGAAAAAAACGTCCCTTCACTGATGTCCTCTTTCTAAAATGGAAGATACATTATTATCCCACACATCATACAGAACGAAGCGCCATGCCCATACAGGGGGAGGGGGCAGGAATGGCAGCTGCCATCGGCCTCAAATATAAGAGAGTTTCACAAGCTTTTATTTTACTAAATATCGTTGGCTGGGGTGAACAATCATATAAGTCAAATTCATCGATTTATTTTCATATTTTGTATTTACCTATCTTCAGATGTGTGCCCAAACATAATAGTAAAATACTCTAAAAATTTGTAGTTTATGACATTGTTCATAAAAACACGACATCATGTTTTTCAAATACAGGCGGGAATAGCCTCATAAGACAGACTTATGTGATCAGATATGGATCGTATTTTTGCTTCTAGCAATGATTTGTGACTTATTTGGCGTTTCGCTTGTTAACTGCTGTGTTCAAAATAGAAAATAAAATCTTACCAGATAGAAAAACTGCCTCAGGAAACCTTGCAATATTGACATATATGATTATTCCCTCCCCCCATCTAAATTTTCTGACGTTTCTTATGTTTATAATCTGTAAATAAAGTATTTTTTTTATTTATTTAGCTTAAGTGTGCTTTTTAAATTGATAGACCTGTAGATAGAGCACATACGTACATTAAAAGCCAGAAGCGTGTTTAGCGACTCAGCGACTCAATTGTAATAACATGAAACGTCCAGAGCAAACAATATTATCAGGGGAAAAGTAACTCATGATAAATACCTGGCAATATCAGTAGCTCACTTCAGAATCGTTCGATTTTCAAAAACAGCCTAAACAACGCACGCAATAAATGGCTGTCAACGTATCCGATTGAAGTTTTAAATTAAATTAATCCAGCAGGAAGCGGATAAATTGTGCAACGCGTTTTCACGCCCAAACGTTTAACATACCTTAATTACGAATTCAAATTATTGTTTGATGTGAACAATTACAATGAAATGATACCTTTTGTTTTTTGTAACAAATAACAGCTGGCTGCAAACGGTTTATGTCAGTGATTCCGAACACAAAATATAACAATGGGATATCTTACCAAAACCAAAAAGCTGCAAATCGAACAAAATTTATTTCGATTTTAAGCCATTTAATATTTTTTAAACCAATAATACCGGTCCTGTAGTCAAGTGATAAAAGCTCTTGGGCATTCGGTTGCGGTGCCCATGGGCGAAAGTGATTAGCTAACTACTAATCTTTTCTTAGGCCCATCTTCACAATTTGACATGCTATATTAGTAGAATATATTTAGGGCTATATATGATTCACATTGGGAGCGGAGATGATTGAAAAAATCATGTGTGTTTTGTAGAGTAACCGCCACAAAGACTGAAAATAACTACGAATCGTTTTTCGGAGCAAATATAACAGTTGATAATTACTAATTTATTTGACTTCGTGAAATCTAATATTTTTAGAATATCTTCAAATGCAGTGTTTCAAGAACAAAAATACACTTACAGAATAGTTAATACATCAACAATACAATATATAGTTTTTCGTCTAGCAACACTAAATTAAACTTTCGCGCTCTAAAACGTGTTCGGCAAACCAGAAATGGAACCAATTATAACATACGTCAGAAAATGTGTTGCACGAAATATTAATCAGACGGCAGACACAAAAGGTAGAATCTGAAACCACTGAATCTAAGCTCAACAAAAAACTATCTTATTCATAATATTGCGCAACACCTTTCGTCATTTCGTATTACAAGATTTGCGTGGTTTGGAATATTATGGTGGCCAACGCGATCACGAGACTGGTTTCTTTGGTTTTATAGACTTACTCATTTCTTTCACTTTTATAACGAACGAGGTGTTTGAATATTCATCAATCTGGCAAAGTTGTAAGCAACCAAGTATGCAAATAATCTTCCCGGTAACTCAAAAGGCTGCTAGTAAAACGAACAAACAAACCAACGAATTAAATCAGACAGTTTTGGTGATTTAATGATCATAAACAGCAGATATTTTATAAAAGCGTTATCTCTGCCGGCAGAAGAAATAGCGATCTGTTCGCGAATAACGAAAAGTCGCAAGGGAAGATCGCACATTTTAGAATAATGCAATGAAAAAATATTACATAATTGTATACTATGTATTAAATTCATAATATAATGTAGATTCAATGTATCATACCGAAGATTAACTCTCTTCAATGATACACTTACGGAATAAAGACTATTAGAATAACAATAAGTTCTCTCACACTCACCACCTGTACCCACCACTCGACAATACCGTACATCTGGTTTTAGCAAACGTTGCGTAACAACGTAAGGCGTTTTTCAGTTTTATGTTGGGATTATCTCGGGAGCAATTGCCCAGGGCGCAATTACTCTGGGAATTCTAAGAGTCTACTCTCTCTCCATTGCTTGCTTTGGTTAAAAATGTTACCATAAGTAGAAACATCAATAAAATAAGTATGGTCCAAGTCACAGTTTATATTTCTATGCTCGTTTTTTACTTTAAACGGCGTTATAGATATTTGTCTTTGGCAAAAATACTCTAATTGCGTGACTTATCTCTTGTACTAATGTATATTAAAATTTTTATTTATTTTCATCAGTTTATAATATACTAGTGAGTACCCGGCATGCGTTGCAATGCCACTCAAAAAAAGAAAGTGTTTGTGCTTTGATTCTGTTTACTGAAGTGCTTTTGGATTAGAGATTAGAGGTCTGCAAGGGTCGAAATTTCGTAAAATTACTCGGTCCGAGCCCGAATCTCAATATCACACTTGTTATCCGCACACGACCCGAAGCCCAGATTTATTTTTCCCAGCCCGATTTTTTTTAATATAGTAATTAATTTACACTTTTCAAAAAATATATGTTATTCTTTCCATATTTCCAACGATACTGATAGCACATGTGAAATAAATTATTTAAGTTATGAATAATATTGCCTTATGGTTGACTTATGACCCGAAAATGTTTCGAAATTTCTTTATTAAATTTGAATTCCTTACCTGGGCCTGACCCGAGCCCGAATCTGAGTTATCTTTACCCACCCGAGCCCGAGTCCGTGCAGAGCTCTATTACGGATACACAATATTTTTTGTTTTCCGTCTCGTGCGCGCATTAATTTTTTTTCAGAAACCTTCATGGGTTTGCGCACAACAACTCACCAAAGTTTCATTGAAATTGGATGAATGTTAAAGGAACGCATAAAGAATAAACAAACATTCATTTTTATATATTTATATATAGCAAATCCATTCATAGTTTACGTATTAATTATTTACAAAAAATCACTAATTACTGAATAAGTTCATTAAAGTTTTTCCGGTAACACTTTCATTAAAACGAAAAAATTACGCGAGTGTGACGGCCGTGACAATAGCGGCATTAAGTTGGCAACATTTTAACGGCACGTTATACAAAAACTGAAATTGTGTTGTAATATGGAAAAAATATGCAAATTTCTTATGAAACAAAAAAAAAAAAACAGTTTTGCATAAACACACACGTAACAGTTATAATGGTTGGCAGCCATATAATGTAGAACCCACACAAAATGACAAGCTCAAATTTATTCATGGTCGAGGGAAACGGTGAATGTCAAAAATTACCAGACAATCAAATTTAATGTTGTAATAAAATCGTTGTATCTTTGGTACCATGTCCGCTCCCAATGTAGAGCATTTGGATTCTTATTTGTGAATCTCAACAGTGTTATAAAGAGAGAGAAAGTCTCCCAACACCTCGCTTAATCTTCTTAGCTCCACGGTACCGATCTTTCGGCGCAAACGTTAATGTATACATACTAAGTCTATTATTATATCATATAACGTTTTGTTTGGGTTATACACAATATTGTTTGTGTGTGGGTTACGTCCTTTTTCCTTTCCAAAGTCGATATAGTAATAATAACAAATCTATATTTTCATATGATATACAAAAGTTTACGCTCTGGGGCTAAAAGGGTTACGAGAGAGTCTAGAAGTGATCTCAGTTGTTGGGCATGTAGCCAAGTGATTAATGTCGTTAGCTTCGGTTGCAGTTTTCACGGGTTCAAATCCCAGTACGGATAATTTTAACAAATTTATTTTTCAATTGATTTACGGATCGAAAGCATGGATGTCTGTGATGCCTAAATTCACAAAAAAAATGAAAAAGAATGTTTGAAAGACTGACTAATAAGCGGTTCTCTTAGACCAACTTCCGATAATATAAGCTTCATTAAGGGTCTATATGCTCCATATTAGAAGTGGACATATTTACAATGGAATAGAAAAGTCATTGTAGTTAGCTAATCACTCTCTCTACGCCTTGTTTTTCGGAGAGAATTAGTGGATGGATGTGGGGATTCGACCACATATCAACATTGTCGAGTAGGAAAAAAGTCTAAGAACGTTCTTTTATTTGAATTGTTGAGATTTTATACATTCCCATGTATTTCTTCACTAACGACCCGGGATTCGTCTTTCGGCATCTTCAGGCATTCGAGTACACGAATGAACTCGAAATTCCATCAAGCACCCTCAGTCGATGTCGTAAATTATATCTAAGAACGTTACCGAATCGGATCACGACTTATGTATAATAAAAGAATATAGTTATTAAAAAAAAACTACCACAAATGACATTCCGAAGACCAGCTCGAGGTTACTGTATCAACGATCGATGCCACCACCATCAAGATTTCATCACCTCTCACAGACCTATCAAACCAAACACTATTTTTCCAGAGATGAAAGGAGAAAAAGGGCATAGCCCGGGTATCCCTTATTTTTGTGTAAACAATAACGAACGAATGAAATTCCCACACTTGATAATTAAAAAGATTTTAATTTAATAATAAGATCTATATTAATTATTTACCCATGTTTTGTGTTTGTTTCGGTGGCAAAGAATCCGTCATTAATTCGCTCCCAGAAAAGTAATTAACTGTATAACCTAGACTTTTCTATAATATAACTAAATTTGATAATAAAGAGATGATTAATTGGAAAGTGTGACTTTTGCTTACGCCTCTAAGCATGTGAACAAAACGGAGCAGGTGATGAAATCCGACAAAGAAAGTGACATTGACAAATGAAGACGAAAGAATTCCTTCTTATACATATAATATAGATGTATGTATACCATTGGGCTCTGAAATGTCAGTCAGCAAAATGAGGAAAACGTACCCAAGTTGGACTCCGGGGTCATTTCCGCTTCACTATTTTCATCTCACTTACACGGAGATTCCAAATTCAAATGTTGGAAACATATTAAGTGCATATAATGTAACGTTATCATACAATTCACTGTTTGATCTCAGAATGCTGATTCCAAACTCGAAATAATAATGAGTAAGCTTCTACGAATTTTATATCATCAAATATTATATATTCTAAATTCAACAATATTAAATTTACGTAATTGTATGTCATCGTATAGTTAAATGTTTCTTCTAGCAAACACGAAGATTCCAAATTCAATTGATGTAACTCTCAAAAAATACGAAAATGAGTAAATGATTGGATTTCATTTTAAAGAAGACAGGGCAGGTCTCGGCCAAATGATGTAAATTAGAAAAATAAATTCAACACTTTTTGAAAGGGAAACATCATTTAACATTGGTTTTAGGCAGGATTCGATTTTCAGTTGTCAGTTTTCGGTTCAGCTAGTATTTAAATTGCTTTTAAGGTGTTAACTGTAAATTTTTGGCGGAAAGGCGTTATATTTTAAAAATAAAACACAATTCTTTTGTACCACTTTCACATGTTTATAATGATCAGGGCCAGTTTTGTTCTTCGCGAACATTATCAACTGATAAAAATAAAATTAAAATTTTGGGATACAGCTTATTAATTAAATCTGGTTTTTATCACAAAAAAAACACGAAATAAATATCGGTTCGGTTTCAGTTTTCGCTTCGGTTCCGGTTCGAGTCCCTGGTTTTAGTTACAAAAACTCTGACCTCCTCACTTGATGTAAGCCACTATTATATCGACACTACTACGTGTAATCCCGTATTACAAATATGAGAATTTACAGGAGTGTATTTCAAAGATTTATAACGCAACTCACCATAATATAATGTTTTCGATGAAAACAGTTTTTGACCTGATTGACTGAGTGACTTCTGAACAATTTCAATTTTTAGGGTTACATCAATTGGCAAAAGCACCGTCGATATTATGAATCGTAAGAAAAATTGAATGGTTACGCTAATAACGTAGTAATTTTTACTACTTCTCGAGAATTGTGAGTCATAAGCAGGAAGACAAAACCGCACCGTTGTCAAACGATTGTCGAATATATTTGTCAAATATGAAATTAATACAAAAATAAAGCGATAATAAATAACATTTCAGAAACTTTATCGGTTATTATAAAGCTATAGAACGTTATAATAATACCATTACGTAATTGAAAAATAATGCCAATTGCATCATTATTAAAACATTATCGGGTATCGTTACGTTACGTTTCCCATCCCTGGCTAGTAGTGATTCATATTCAATATTAAATCAATGTTTTACTTCTTTATAGTTACTTACATTGAATTTGTATTGATTGAAATGTATAAATTATTATTTAATTTGGTAATTTGGCGTTATTCGAATCGCATTTTTTATTATTAATAATATTAAATTGAATCAATCATTTCGTATAATTTATTTTACCGAGTCCGCTCTCAATGTGGAATCTCAAAAGAAGTTTTTCTATGAGAACTACTTGTTACTTAATTGCTCAACCTCTCTTTTTCGAAGAGAGTACGGATAAAATATGGGGTTAGGGCTAGGATAGGACTAGTGGTTAGCTAATCGCTCCTTTTTAGGATCGAATTCTAGACATCACAAAAATCCATGCCTACGAACAGAAATCCATAAATCGATTGAAAAATCAATTTATGAAACTGTCCGGACAGAGATTTAAGCCTGGGACATCCGCAACGAAGCCAACGACGTTGACTACTGCACCACGGACCCGACCCGATCGTAGAAAATAATGGTGTAAAAATAATCTATTTTAGTAAGTTGTGAGTCGTGACAGTACGTTACAAAGTAAACGATTAGTAACGATTGTAAGAAAATCTTTGGAGCGAGACTGTTCCCATGGCAGCTAACCTTGCGTGGAGAAGTGGTTTACATTTTTAGGTTTTGTCAATTTACATTAAAATAACTTAAATGGACGCCGCTAACATAAAAAATGACTCGAAATCTAGTTTTAGTCAGATTATTTCATTTAATCCAATCTCAAACTATACCACTTTCTTGGAATAATAATGATGAGTTAATGTTTATCATAATAATTATACCTAAGTGACATCTAGATGTTGGTTATTTAAAAATGGAAGTAGTGAAGCCAAAACAAAAAATATGTTGTCGAAATTCAAATCAGACAAACAAAAAACAATAAGTGGAAGAAGTGTATATCATTTATCCAATAAAAAAGGTAAAGGACATAGATACATTGCCCAACAAATTGATTTGAATGAAAAAGTAAGTTAATGTCAATTTAACAATGTATAGATCAACATGTCGCACCTCAGGTAATATAGAGTCATAACTAAAATATAGTTTTTTTTCATTAGCACCAAAAAACTAATGTGACAATGGTAAATAAAGTTTTTATTCTCTCTTTACTCTTTAGAGCAATGCCTAAGCAACCTTGAGTTACAAGCAGTGCTATAAGAAAATTTTCAATTTACGAGTAGTCCTGGGAGTCACAGTCTCTACGATCAAATTGTATGGCGGTTGTAAGAAGATCGTCGCTCAACTTCTTTTTTCATCGAATATAACATATATTTGAAAAGATTGAGTTTATTCAGTGTTTTTTTACTATAATCATCTAATACCAACTTATATGTATGTTAATTAATAATTAGATCGTCGCAATAAATTATATCGTACAGTTGTCATAATATATGTAGTGAATGGCACGAAATGCGATGTGTGGCTGGGTAGATTTATTAGAATTGTAATTTACCGCAAAATACACACGAATTGTCGATTAACAACAATCATTGATAACGACTAGGCTTTATGATTATACTGTTTCAAATTAAGTAAACAACCTTATTTCTAATATGAAATTAAAATTTATAACTTAGTTATTCCACTGGCTGTGTTACTAAATATAACGCGTTTCGCTTCTTTTAAGAAGCATCTTCAGGTAAACTATATCGCAAAAAACGGTATTAAAATGAATAAGTTTTTAGAAATTAATAAAACCATTAACACTAACCAATTATCTGTAAATAACAATAAATATTACATGTAGCTCACCACTATTAAATTTATTTCCTTTGGGATTTTCACCTCCAAACACTAGTAATTAATTATGTAATTAGTACTATCATTATTTGGGTCCTACCCCCTTCCCACGTCCAGTAGAAGGAAACAAACCCACCCTATTCTTCATTTTTAATTTAAGAACTAGAATCGTGGTTCACCTTAAAAATAAATAGCCTTGCAATATAGAAAGTCTTAAGATGCGTAACGTGTTACATTTAGTAACACAGTCATTGGAATAACTAAGTTATCAATTTTAATTTTATATTATAAACACCAAAGTTACCGCAGAATCCATCAAAATTATCTTTATTCCTATTAACATTACAGATACTACATTTAATTACCTACTATTTCACATTATTAAAATATGCTGGAATACATCGTAATTAGTCCAAAATATCGATTTCATGACTATGCAGTAACAAAAAATACCTGCTGACGGGGTGTACAGTATGGTTTATAATTATAGGGGCTTTGGCTATGTCCATGTTTCGTATATTTGAATGTTTACTATTATTATTATATTTATTGAAAGAAAACATTTTACTTAAATGAATTTTACATAGATATATAATTATGTAACAAGTATGTATTAACAAAAAACATTCCATTCAAATTTTCAGGGCGTAACAGTGTCACAGTGCGATCTAGAGGTTAATATCATAGTACCTAAAGTTAAAATGTTTAATGTTTTTAGGAGATGGAAACTTTTTGTAATAATTTCTATTCTTATTTTAATTTTATACTTATGGCTCTATTTTATCGAAGGTGCGATGTATTTTGATACTTTGTATTCTTCCGTGAATTTTACTAAATCAGCAGTAAAAACAGCAAAAAAAAAACTCTTTCGTGTAAAAGAGACCACTTATCACGAAGCTAAAGCAGAAAAATCAAAAACAGCAGACCAAAGTAGCATTATTTTAATTTTAAAAAAATTCAAATTCGATACACCTGCAACAACAGATACGCCAGTGTAGAATTGGTTTTATGATGTTTCTGCATTTATTTAGGTTTAAATTATTAAAAAAATATTTGGTTTTGAAGAAGCACAGAATCATTTTTTGTATACCTACTACTGATTGTATATTTTGAATTGATTTACATTATGTCACAGTGAAAGGAGAATTTTGAATTCGGAATGAATGATGCGTCAGATGGTCGATCAACAGATTGTCGAAAAATAAAATAAATATTTTTCTTCAATTAGCAAATTTCAATGTGCCAAATATTTTTGAATCTTTTAAGCCCAGTGATATAAACAGTAATGCTCAACGTGAGAAGACGTCATCACGATCATTCATTTTCAAGATCTCAAGTGTTGAATTAAATAAATCTTTTTTTGATTCTGACTTTGCCAGGACTGGAAACTGGAACCATTTGATCATTTGGGAAAATCTCACCGCTAAACTACAGAAGTTGACAACTGTTATCAACACCGAACTTATCAAACGTCTGGTGATTGCAAGTTATTGGCAGTGTTGATAAATGCAAAAGAAAATGTAATTTTAAATACATTTTTTTTGTACAACTCTGTAAATGACCGCCAACAAGTACCGTCGATGAAATCCCGGTTAAAAATCAAATTAGCAGATTTTATTTTTCAAAACTAAATTTCTATAATTTTAACATAAATGCGATGGAAAATTATGAATACCAAGGTATGGCAAGGTGAGAAAGTTCACCCAAGGTACCTATAAACCGGTCTCTAAATGCCTCAACAGTCGACATGCCGGGATCATGACCCAGACCTTGCTTTAGGTCGGATGATAACGGAAAATAACGTCCTACAAAACTACGTCTTCAAAAATTTTCTCTCTCGCACTATAGAAGATAACTGACTGTCTGAATATGTGAAACTTTTTTTCCAGTAGATAAAAAATAAATATTTGGCATTACAGCTAATAATACCCGAGGCGCTAGATAATTCGTTTTTTTTTTATCACTCGAAATCAACTCGAGGAGTAGAAGGATCAACATTAAAAACGGCAATGCCCAATATCTCAAATGTTAAAATTGAAAAATCTAAATTTTATCAGACCCATCTGACAGCTAGCACAAAATTCTTACCATTAGACAACAAAGGATGACTTCGATAAAAACCAAAATAAGCTATTCACGTTACATTAAAAACGACTCAAATTTAAAGTACTTATTAATTGGTCTCTCGTCATATCGAAATGTCTAACCGAATCATAAAGCAAACGGCTTATAATACGGCAAAGTGAATGACAAATCATTTGAAGCCATGGATGTGGAAAAGTAGGCCCAAAATGCAACTTGCAGCCTTGTCCTATTAACCTATACATTAAAAACTTTCTATCAAAATTTGAACGAGTTTTTCAAGGTTATCAAGCCAAATATACGAGAATGCCTTCAATTTATACCTTCAATCGTCATAGTAAAAATTAATGTTCAAGAGCATTTCTCCGACATAATCTTCGAATTAAAGGATTGTTTTCATTTTTGAAATACTGAATACCTAAGGTAGTACTTCCCAAACTGTTTTTACCAAGGCACCCCTCCCCCAGAAGAAAATGAATTATTTTTGTTATTAGAAGCTTTATTTGGCATTAATTGTTTATTATACACAAATTTATTTTTAACACAAAAAACTTTTTCTAAGATTTTTTTAAAATAAAATAAGAAAAATTTACTATACTTTCAAGTAAGCCTATGAAAACATTGAATGTGAGAGATTTCCGATTTCCCATAATTCGCAAGAAATCCTCTCCGTTGAATGAGGCATGTCTTGTGAATATTTTTTTATTATGAGTAATGATGGAAATGCAGTTTCGCATATAGATATGTTATCAAAAATAATGGTTTACAATTTCTCCCCCATCCTCCACCTTTAGCAGTAGCTCCACCAGGAGTCCGCGACTCATAAGTTTGATAAGCACTGACCTAAGGGACAGTTCATATATGACGTCATGCCTAACGCTCTAATGTGTTTTTGCGGCGTTTTTACACGCTGTATGATGAAAAACCAAGTTAAGTAAATACTTATAGCTTTTTTGCAAAATAACAAATGGCAATTTCTTATTTATTTATTAGTACATTTATTTTTTTGTAAATGTATTCTATTGATAGAAAAGAACATATTTAAGCCATTGCCTTACATTAAAACAAACACGCAGTGGCGGATAAGGCATCTGTGAAGCGCGATATACACTTTGGGAGACTATATATATTATATATCGGATAGCAAAAAAGTGACGCCAAGTTTCGAGATTTTCATAATATGAATACACGTTATCTTCTCTTATCACAAATATGTCATTAGTGTCTAAGACGTTCCAATGAAAGCATAAATTGAAAAACATCGCATAAATTATTTATTCAACAAAACAATTGTTACGATATTATTAGAATACCGTGTAAAGTTAAAATAAACATTAAAATTGGGTTGTGTAAATATAAGTTAATTTTTAAGGCCTCTAAGATTCGGAGAACCTGATCACGCGCCTCTTAATTTTGTTGAATGAGAGGATTGGGAGCTTGATATTAAATCAAACATACGTATTTAATCGAATCCCGCGAAACCAGTGTAATAAAAGGGTTTCGAGTCATGAGTTACCAATGCACTCGCTGGTTGCTCTAATCGAGCAGGATAGGGTTTAATATTGGCTGATTAATGTTTAAGTATTTGTGTAATTGTATTAGACGTCACGCAGTTCGTTTATCCTAGCGATGGGTCTGGATTCAAGATATCAACGTTAGATTTTTTCAATTTGACATTTGAGATCTTAGAAATGGGCATCTGTGGTGTCTCTTATCCTCAAATCGATATTGAGCCAATTGAGTGGCATTAAAAATTTTCATCGAGTTTATTTCATTTATGGTGTAGTTTTCTGATTGCCTGCAATTTTTTTAACCGGGCAAAAGTGTAAAAAAATAATTTACCAATTTTCATAGACTGTCTTCTTTGAAAATCGTGTAAAAAGAGCATCGGGTATACTTAATACGATGCCAATAATGATATACCAATATGCTGCATTAGCCTTCAAGTCAAGCGAGCGTGTCAAAAGTTGTGACGTTCATTGTGACCATATAATAAGCGACAAAAAAATATCGCGGATTTGGTTTGGTTTGACATTAATCACCGTCAATTTACTTCCAAGAATCAGGTTTCAGGTGCGAAAAGTCGCAAATTCACCGCGGCGAGCGATTGAATTACGTTCTACGTCATTATATGGAAATCTTAATAATGCAAATCCGTTCGTCTACAACAGGGCTGTCCA
Source organism: Himalopsyche phryganea (assembly GCA_022494535.1). Taxonomy (NCBI): domain Eukaryota; kingdom Metazoa; phylum Arthropoda; class Insecta; order Trichoptera; family Rhyacophilidae; genus Himalopsyche; species Himalopsyche phryganea. Next base: position 4,156,525 of record JAGVSL010000028.1, read on the forward strand.
ACCGTAGGTAGTCCGAGGGCCGCATACGGAATAATAAACACAGTCCATTAATTAAATTGGTTCGAGTGTATTACTGTCGGTTGATTAATTCGTAAGAAATAAAAGTCACAGAGCTTTAAAAAAAAACAGATACTTTCATCCCATCGACTCGACGGGAGATTTCTTACAGAGTACCTCATTAAATTATGCAATTTATTGTTGGACAGTTAGTATTATTTTCATTCAATAGTTCACAAAAACCGATTCCAGCTTTGGCCCCATCTGTTACGATGTAGGAATATTTGTCGAATTCTTCATAGTTCTTAGGAGCTTAGAACTGCTTCTAAATATATCAGTAATCGTAGTTGCTCCATGTAAAGATCCACTGATCATTTATTCATTATTTGCAATGTCCTTCTGAATAGTTCAAACAAAAATCGAAAATTGAGTTATCTCGGTTTGATCAGTGCTTCCACCAAGACGCAATGAAATTTATTGACATTTTGCAATTGAATCACAGTTTTTTTTTTGTAAAAACAACGAAAAAACAGTAAAACCATGATGAAATATACTTTGGAAATAACAATAATAAAATTACCAATATCATCAGAATTTAAATCTTGTTCGATTCAAAATTTTATTTGTTTGACATTTTTGGCGTCTTAGAATCAAAACGACTGGCCGCGGACCTCGTTTTGAAGCACAGCACAGCCGGTGCGCCATTAGCTTTTTCCCGATTTATAAAACATGTGATTTGTGAGAAATAATACATACAAAATTGCGAATACGACGTAAATATCATTGATCGTTTGATCAGTTAAAAAAACAACAGTGGACTGAGTGGACTCATGATAATTCTGTCATCGTCGTTCACATGTCATCATTCTCCATAGTTACTAAATGTGCAATTTTTAATCGTTGAAATAGTATATGAATTCTCTTAGATAATTTGATATCAACGATATGTGTATTTGATTTTTTTACTTCATTACATCATAATTATTATTTACGGTGATTAGCTAACTTCGCATAATTCGTTTGGCCATAATTATTCTGGTTTATTATTTCATTCTATTGTTTAAAATATCTTATTAATGGCGCTTTTTCCTCAAAGTGGTTTTGAACTTTAAAAATTATTTCTAATTGCTTTTATTAACATATTTTTTGGAATAACTATCATTATCTTCACTTTAGATTCCTATGCGGTGTCATTTCCTGACACCATTTAATTAATATGTATACATAAATACCTGTATTTAATTTAATATATTTTATCAGTTGATATTTAAAATATCCTGAATCCTGGCTGTGCCTGCTACCAACCGGATGGATTCCGTCACCCTAGGAGGACGCTGATGACCGTCCATAGAATGTACTCGGTGGAGCTAAGAGATACTGGGATAACCTGTGATCTGGGAAGAAACAAGGAGACTGGCGCGGTACAGAAAATCTCGGAGGCACTGTGCAATTGACCATATGCTCCGAGTAGAGCAGGTATATTTTTTAAACCAGTGGTTCCCAAAGTGGTTCCTACAGACTCCCAGGGATCCTTGCGACCGATAAGGGGGTCTGTGAAAAATTAAAAATAATTTGGGGGTGCGTGGGAGATGTCGCGGGGTCCGCGAAAGGTTTGATATAAAAAACAGTTGGGACACATTTTTATTATAATGAAAGTTAAAATAAATAGCAATAAACAAAAATGTTGTAATTTGTTGGGTGTTGGACCCTTTTGCTAGGAGATAAACTCAGATGAATCTATACAGGAGCATTTTTTTGAATTATTCACAAATGAAATTGCTGAAAAGAATGTTTGAATAAGGATACCAAAAATTCTTGTTACAAAAAAAGATACCAATTTTATATCCTTCATTATGGGTCACTGTAAAGAGCTTGTTGATTGCTTTACCGTCTTCCTATTTAGTAGAACGTGGATTTAGTGCAATTACGAACCTCATCATACTTAAGAGATATTAAAAGTTGTTTTACTTGGGGGGTTCATGGTCAGGTTTTCGCTTTAAGAAGGGGTCCATAGGCATAATAAGTTTGGGAACCACTGGTTCAAACAAATTAAAAAGCCTACGTAACAATTATATTATGCATGCAAATAATAATGGATTGAATAGCAATCAACAGTTGGAGGATATATTTTATCTCCGATCGTTTCACGGTAGAATGATTCTAGTGCCAAGTATTTTTTTTATAATTATACTACTGCAAATTATTGCTTACTTATGCGAGAATACAATGCATACAGAAACTGCATCACAAAATGATAGATCTATCCATACGAATCACAAACAATGGCTGTAAATTGGTATATTGGTATTTATAATAGTTTTATAAAATATATGAAATTTATATGATATGTATAATAAATCAGCAGATTCGTGTAAGTGTAACAAAGTTATAGTACAGTAAAATGATGAAAATAAGTTTCAATTAAGTTAATTACTAAGTACTGTTTTGCTTGTGCTAATTCTGAGCATGTAGACAATACTCGATATTTGACTCGACTTTTCATATTTAGAGTTATTGTATGGTGATAATATAATTCAAAAATAAAGATACACATTGAAATAGTTAATAAGATGAGGCTTTTGATGCGGGCCGCGACTAGTGTTGTAAAAAACCCGGGAATTTCGAAATGGTGGGGGAAAACCCGGAAAATTGGGAATCACCTGTTAATTATGATATTTGTCATTTTTTTCGACGTGTTGAGTCAAAGCAACCTTAAGCTACAAGCAATGCTATAAGAAAATTTGCAATTTACGAGTAGTCCTAGGAGTCCCAGTCTCTACGAACAAATTGTATGGCGGTTGTACGAAGATTGTCTCTCAACTCCGTTTTTCATCGAATATAACATATATTTGAAAAGATTTCTTGTGAGTGTATTGAGAATCATTATATAATTTACGATTCATCGAAAACCAACATATATGCGTTTTAAGTAATAATTAAATCGTCCCAATAAATTATATCGTACAGTCGTCATAATATATGTAGGGAATGGCACGAAATGCGATGTGTGGCAGGGTAGATTTATTAGAATCGTAATCTATCGCAAAATACACACTTTGAATTGTCGATTAACAACAATCATTGATTACGACTAGGCTTTATAATTATAGTCTTCCAAAGTAAGTAAACAACTTTATTCTTAATATGAAATTAAAATTGATAACTTAGTTATTCCACTGGCTGTGTTACTAAATATAACGTGTTTCGCTTTTTTATGAAGCATCTATATCGAACCATAACTAACTATATCACCTCCAAACACTAGTAGTTAATTTTATAATTAGTACTATCATTTTCTGGGTCTTACCCCCTCCCCACGTCCAGTAGAAGGAAGCAAACCCACTCTACTCTTCATTTTTAATTAAGATGCTTCTTAAAGAAGCGAAACGCGTTACATTTAGTTACACAGCCAGTGGAATAACTAAGTTATCAATTTTAATTTCATATTAAGAATAAAGTTGTTTACTTACTTTGGGAGACTATAATTATAAAGCCTAGTCGTAATCAATGAGTGTTGTTAGTCGACAATTCAAAGTGTGATACACAACCAGTGAAATAACTAAGTTATGAACTTTAATTTAATATTAAAACACCAAAGTTACCGCCGAATCCATTGAAAATATCTTTATTCCTATTAATATTAAAGATACTACATATGATTACCCACTATTTCACATTATTAAAATATGCTAGAATTCATCGTTATTAATACAAAATATCGATTTCATGACTCCGCAGTAAATGTAACGGACCACTCGTCTGCAAAAATACCGGTACAGTATGGCTTGTAATTATAGGGGGTTTTGGTTGAGTCCATGTGGACGTATAAATATGTGCGTGTCGCTGAGTTTAACTTCACACATACAAATAGAAAGGTTTCTGTAAATATTTTGTTGCATTCAAAATACATAGATGTTACTGGTGGCCGGATATTGAATAAGATCCTTACTTTCATCTATATCATCGAACTTATTACTTATCGTTACCTCAAATTTGTGGATAGAATGTTGGCATACGTAAAAAATGCCACACATTTAAAATAAGTATTTTTTACCATGTCCGCTGTCAATGAGAACATATGAACTCCTAATTGAGGTATCTCAACAGAATTTTCTACTTTTCGAAGAGAGTAGGGATAGAAGAATAGGACTAGTACAGGAGGTTAGCTAAGCTACGCCCCGTTTTATCAGGATCGGATGGGTGGGAGGAAAATAAGTGTTACCAAGTGCTAAAAATTGTGCACAGTTATCATAATAGTTTTCTTTTCCCAAGCGACACAGCGTCGAACAGACCCGACGAAATTGCGTAATATAATATAATATTATATATTTTTCATTCTTTGTGAGTTTTTATTACTTAACACGAAAGAAAAATTGTATTATTATGTAACATGAAAGTAAAATTCATAAGCCTACAGTCAGTTATGTGCTGCTATGGGTTCGCACCACCTCTATCGAACCGGTTGCTTAAATAATTTTGGTTCGGAGAGCTGGTTCTTAAAATACGGATTTTTTTTTAATTATCGTAATTCCGAGATCGAATTTTTGCACGATCACGATACTTAATCCGATAAAAACTTTCGGCCGTTAATATTAGTATTCTAAGTGAAATTATGAAATTCAAAATAAATTTAAATGATTTTAGAGATTATATCAATAATGCTTTAAGAGATAATCGCGATGAGCTTACTGAAACGGTCAGAAAAACTAAAAATATTATCAATACAATGCAATAAGTTCTGCAGAGGCGGAACGAGGATTTTCGTTAATGAATACTATTTGTTCAGAAAAAAGGGAAAAATTAAGTATTCGACATATATCCGACTTAATGACCATTAATTTGATAGGTTTACCACTGACCTCATGGGATTCCACACCATTCATTAAACCATGGATCAGAAATCACCGTCACACAGCAGATTATAGACGAATAAGACCCGTCACGGTTAAGTTTCAAATGAAAATCAAAACACTATTCGGAGTGAATTTATGTAATGCAAATAAATAATTGTGTAATGTATGATAATTTTTTTTAATTTAAAATTTTTGCTTTTTAATTTGAAAAAAAAATTGTATGAAAATCGGGAGTTGATGTTTACCGAGGTGCGAGCCGGTTGATAGAAATTTAACAGCACATCACTGCCTACAGTACATTCCTCAAAACTCCATAAACATATTTTTTTCGGTATTTCGACTGTTACAGAGTTTACAATCCAGGCTATAAATTCGTTAATCAGTGATTTTGATTTAATGTTTTCCTTATATCACTACTATATAATAATAATATATGTACATATTACCAATGAATTATTCAGTCATTACATTCTGTCGGTATGCGGGTGATTATAAAAAATCGCATTATTTCATCATTTTGTCCTAATTACAATCTCATTCAATAGTTGAATACATTGGTATCTTTATCTACCTAAATATAAATTGATTAGTGAAAAAAGAGCCTAATTATTATAATAAATCTGAAAAATTCTTTCGGTCACTTTTTGTAAACAGCAGTACCTATATATATTAAGTATATGAGCTATACGGTGACGTGCAAGCTGGGGGGGGGGGGTCTAGCTATAATCCTAAGTAACGTGTCTGAAGGATATCAAATGACCGGCAGAACCTCTCAACTCAATTTCAAATTTTGTCAAGGATTCGTCATTCTTGCGTTTGGATGTTATGCATTACCGTGATTAAAAATCATTATATTTTAACCAACTTGATGAACGAACGCCCTACGAAATTGGCCGCCCGTGCGGATCTGTTCAGTGTCTTTAAATAAATCATTATCTTTTTACATATTCATCCTATTCGGATTCAAACCCTTGCCACTCAAAAATACTTTTTCATTTCGTAGCTAACCGTTTATTTCGAGATTCGTTTTTTCCACACATAGATTTCAAGTTTCACTAGATACGACAATAATGTTACATTTTCACGTAAGGTACAACAGGTTAAAATAATTCTGTCTATTAATTGATATATTATTTTTCACCTGTTGTATTCATTTTTCGTTATTATCAACATTAACAGTAAATGTTCCTCATTCAAAATAAAAACAAAAAATAGCATAGGCAAGATACCAAAATTGTATTGGTTTATTTTACCTGTTAATATGAAAAGACATCTCACACTTCAGGAAATATCAACAATATTCAACGATATTAGTATGTTATCAAACGTTGAAATACGTTATCATAATGAAATCAAAAGAATCTCCACAACAACTCCAATAATTCGATACCAAATGATGTTTATAGAAATATACAGCAGGTACGAAATCGCCAAATTAGGTGTATTTTTTCTTAATCATTGTGGAACAGAAATACAGTTTCTTAACATTTAAATATAAATAAAACATAAAACAGAGAACTTCAGAGCAACAAATAAATTGTAATTAAATATTGTCACATATATGTATTAAAAATAATTAATTCACTTTATTATGTTTGTGTTTTGAAATGTGTCACACATATGAGTGTATAAATAATAATGCTGTCTAAGAATTGAAGGGTAGTTCATAGATTCGTAGATCAATCTTGCATTTATTTTCGATATATTATATCCAATTATTGAATGTCTAGAACGTATAAGTGAACGAATGCATTTCAAGGTAAATCCTTGATTTTGATTCCATATTTAGACAGGAGCCCTTTATATTATTTTGGCAGTCGTTGAAATATCAAAAATTTTCAACGATTCAAATGTTTTCATTTTAACACTGACAGCAGAAAAATCCCATGTACCTATTTTAAAATATAAATTTGAAATCTTTATTTATTCATAGGACTGGCTTACCTGTGAGTTGGTCCTAAATCCTTGATACTGCTCAGAAATAAGTGTGATTTGGGATTGGCACTATTTGGGTAGAATTAAATTGTGCACCTTATCACCACATGGTTTAAACAATATAACTCACGTATCTTCTAATCACACCGATTTTCAGTGCGTTACACGTTCATTTTCATTTATAAAATTCGATATCAATTCACAACTAAAGGCCCGCGTCCGTTTTCTACCTTCAATAAAAAAATACATAGAAAGCGAAAACGAAAACACGTAACTCTCACAAAAGATCGGCTCGGTTCGGTAAATTCCGTTCAACAAATATGTTTACAATGCGGCGAAACGTCAAATTGCTTACAATTCTGATCCAAAGAGGGTTTATTTTTGTAAGGCGTAGCAAATGTTTTTTACAAAATGATGGGAAATGAAAAGTTTATGCCTTAACTTTTTCATATCCGTTTTATTTCATCAGGAATATAAAGATATTTTCCTTCGTTACTACTGATTTATAATTATTACAGTATTTACACATGCAAACGCTATTTTAAAATTACCATGGTTAGAAAAATAGTCCATTCAAATAGATACGGTAGAGCAAAGTAATAATTTAGAGATTCCCATAGCATTTATAATTAATAAACTGGTATTTATTTAATAATAATAATAAACTAAAAAAATGCCCACATGGCGGCATCCTAGTCAAAACATTTAAACATAATTATTATACTCTCAATGACTAAATTAAGAACGGTACCGTACGAAAAAGTAAAAAACTAAAATATTGCGCTACAAAAAATATCTTTGAATTAGTACATACATATTATTATAACATTAAAAACCAAAATCAATTGAATTTTTCAGTAAACACCAATTCTTACGTATTACCACTACAAAATAATATTGTCGTTTTTTCTCGTATGGCACGTTTATTTTGACATTTATGAACGTCAGATTTTTAAATTTTACTACATGTACAGACAAGTTCGTCAATCAAAATTTTGAATTCCTATAAATGTGACCTCTCAATTTATTTATTAGCCTAAGCAATCTTTAAAATGTTGTCAAAAGGGAAGACGAAACGCCGTCAAACGGTGATAGATAAAACTAAACCCGTTAAAGAAAATCAATTTTTCTATAAAGAAACTTTTTTTGGTGACGAAAGTTCTGATGAAAATTCTTCAAACTCTGACGAAGACACAGAATCTCTCTTTCTACGAGCTAGAAATTTGGTTAATGATGAATTTAGGTACTACTTTCCGTACACATAACATATTATTTATTTATAGTCAACTAATTTATTTTGATTAGCTGTCTATTCATTTTAACATTAACTATATAAATAGTTTCACACTACATATAACCACATTACCCATATCAAGCCTTCTTGACCACTACGGTTACTAAATAAATTAAATAAGCTACATTGAGTGTATAAAAGTATAGCCCAATTTTATGTTAAGCCAAATCCAAAATAATTTTTCTGTTTTTAATAATAGCCTCGTTGGTCCTTTGGAACATTTCCAATGATTCTCGTCGTATCTCGCTTTGCCAATGTTTGAGTTTCTGTTTGAACCTGTGTTATTTGTCGAGTATGTCAATAACTTTTCATGTTTTATTTAATTCATTCAGATGCTTAAAGACCTCAGCCATGTAGCAAGTTCATTCAATGATTATTTTAAAAGAGTTGATAGAGTTTTGGCGTGTTTTGGTTTAGTAGAAAATAAATAGTCTCATTGCGAAGTTCAAATAACCTTAACAAAAACAGCCAACATATTTCTGTGTAAAAAACAATCGAGGGTGATATATTTTTTTCAAAAAATTGCAAATTTAAAGCTCTTTAATAATCTTGATTTCTAATAATAAACACTCTATTTTTTCTCATTTTGAATGCACTGCGCCGCAGCACACCTGGTATCGTCGCACGGCGCTCTGGTTGCGAAGCACTCTTTTAAAGCATATTTACCTTTTCATATAACATGCCAAAAATATTTATATTATATTGCTTCCGTTTCAGATTAATGACGTTAAATCTTCGAGATCAGCCAACAAAAACTATAGAGAATTACAATATGACACCAAAACAGTCTTATAAGGTATTCAGATATATAGTTTATTATGTACCTAGAATACTAGCATATTCAATGCAAAAGGAATTCAGTATAAATCTATAATATATGCTTGACTGGAATAAATCGTCGAAAATATATTGCAGTTAATCAAAGCATATAAACTCATTTGAATGTAAACTGCAACAACTATGTCAGTTCATTGATTATTACCATGCTTACAAGTCAGACCTAGAGTTATTCATTTATTTTAACACCAATTTTTCCAAATTAATTCAGTTTGAGGAAATTGTCTTTAAAACTTCAGTTGTCAAAATTTTTATTGAATTTAAATTTTATTTTACAATATGTAAATTATGAATCTCATTAAAATCTCAGTGAAATTGTTAACTAATTAAACAAACACATCATCAAATCAATTGAATTAAAAAAACAAAAATTATGATGGTTCTTTCTTGGCCTACTTTTTACAAAATATATGACGAAGGTAAAATATAGCTCCAGCGGCGTGCAAATACCCATTCTATTCACTTTTTCTTTTAAATGTTTCTGCACAGTTGGCCATCGAGAGCAGAATTTAAATAATAATTCCTCAATTGTTTGCGGAGAATCTGATTCAAATAGCGATTTCAGCATGTCTTTGTCACAATTTGTAGTTAAACCTGTTTTAGGGGGATACCTCAAATCTCTGTTGCCTGATTTAAATTTTCTGAACCACCATTGACAACTGTTGACAGTTAAAACTTCCTCATATACTTCATTAATGGCTTTGGTGGCATTCAAGTGCTGATCGGTCAGTTTCAGGCTTTGACATTTTACCCTTAACAATAAAAAATAAAAAATATTACACAAATAATATAGGTAACCTTACAGGGGTGTTCATGCAACCACCGATGATCACAAACTAAGCTCAAACAACTATTATATATATATACATTAACGATTATAAAATTCTTAATTTTAACTAATTACCCAGATTAGCATTTTTTTAAGTTATGGCAATTATACTTCTTTCAATCCTCAAAAGAAAAAACGTTTAACTGGCCACTGACATAATACATTATATTATCTTGAATAGCCATAGAATTTTGATTATTCAAGGGTACGTCGTAAGAAAATGATACCTACGTAGGTAGTTTATTTTTCTTCTGTCATAATGAACAATTTAAAAGGAAAGTTATAGAAAATGTTGTCATCCCATAACTTCTTGTAGTAAGTGAGTGGTTTTGTAGCGAGTGTTTCAAGTTTACTAATTGCTTAATTTCTAAGTAAGTTTTTCTTATTATTGTGATTATATTCATATTTTATTAATTGTCTACTAAATTAATAACATATTTGTGTAGAAAATATTACATTCTTTTTGACATTGTCATACAAAGAATCCTGACCCACATTTTTTTATAATTTTTAGTATTTTATTTCATAAATTAATAGCATGAATCTTTATCAATATCTAGACTTCTTAGCTGAAACATTTCATTTTCAGTGGCTAATTACATTAACCTATTCATTACAATGTATATTTCGTATTATGAATTCTTTTTTGATTTAATATATTTTACTATGTCAATATTCCAGGAATTAAGCGTCAAGAAAAAAATAGAATCTGTGAACAAGGCACGAAAGCAAATTCAGCAAGAGTGGAACGCTTTAAAGAACGCCTCAATGTTGAATGACGATAGCACGAGTGGTAATGAGATGGAAAGTGGACTGAGGGATCCCCAAAAAGATGCGCTGCGCGGGGTAGTTGCATATATCGAAGTCGGTTCCAATAAAAAACTTATGGACTCATTGACGAGCATTTTAAAATCCATGGGAGCAACTGTCATCAGTATTTTTGCGCAAGAGGTCACTCATGTCGTCTTCAAGAATGGAACTAATCAAACTTTCAAACGAGCCAAACTTTTGAATGCGTCTCTTGTTTCTGTGCTTTGGGTTGAAGCTTGCAAGAATGCTGGCAATAAAGTTAGCGAAAAGTTATATCCTGTGATGGTCGAAAACAAGTATCGCAACTCTATGAGGGTATTCCGAAAATATATGGTAACTAAAAACCATTTTTACTTATATAGTTAGTAATTAATTTTCTTTAATTATGTTTGCGGAGGGGCCAAAAATAGTTTATAATAAAAAATGCGGATTCTTACAACACATTACCTGTCTCCCTTGCTATTGGAAGATTTTCTGTACTCCTTATTAATAAATAATGAGTACAGTAAAACCTCGAGCTGACACCAGTACATATTACACGTATATTATGTAACAGAAATTTCAAAACCATCAGTGTCAAAAATGATCAATTACAAGGTTGTAAAAGTAATCTTTCTACATTCTTTCAATATACATTAGCTGAACAAGTCAAAATTTCAAGAGTGTATGAACTGTAAGAGATTGAGATTGTCATTTTCTAATAATTTTTATTTATTATTTCAGGAATTTCGAAAAGATCATCTTCAAGTTATTGATGGTGAATTGATTCCAATTAGTCATCAGCAACCTCAATCAAACAAACAAAATCTACCAGCAATTAACAATGAAAATGTTGACAAGATCAATTTAGGCGCAACTACTTCCAATGATATAAGTGGTATCACTATGCTCAAAGAGCCGAATACAAAAGCAGTCGTCCCCGCAACTGCTGTGGAAGATAATAATTCAAGCGATGATGAAATACATTTACATCTAAGTTCGGATGAATCCAACGAACAGTCTAATTCTATTAACCCTAAAGACAAAACCGTTCATGAAAGAACATCACCTACTAGCTGTTTAAAAACTATCCCGACAGTGAATCAAATTACTAAATCTTTACCTGTGATACCTAAGAATACATCTCCTACCAAAAGAAAATTATTTGAAAAGTTTCCGTTGCAAGCCAGCTTTGTTTCATATGACAGGGACAGTACGGACAGCCTAAAACTCACCATGCGAAATCCTTATCAAATCTCCGATGATAAAAATATTAAATCAAGGAAAATGGATGTGACCGATGAACCACTAGGCACTAATAAATTAGATGATTCGAAATCTTCAAACACAAAACAGGCGCCTGTTAGTAAACAACCACCACCGAGAAAACAGAAGTCAGAGGTGAAAAGGGACAGCATTTTTAAACCATTGCGTATTTCCGGAAGGTCTCCTAGAAGGAATTATGTTCCCCAAAAATCTTGGCCGAAATTGGTAATTATTTTTTATATTCTATACCAGGGATGGCAAATAAGATTTGATTTTCTAATTGTATCCAATCTAGGTAATAAAAGAATATTCCCATATTGAACATGTGTAGATATTTTTGATGATAATCCTGAAACCCCTATGAAAACTGTGGTTTGATGGAATTAAGGATTTTAGAAAATTGGTGTATGTAATCAATCAAAAGTATTTTTTTCAAATATTAATGATTCATTCAAAAATTGCACTTGGAAAATATTCAAATTTGACGGATTTTGTCTCTAATAAATATATTTAATTTAATTTGGATATCCATTTATTTGTCCATACATAATATCAATCGTCTCGTCCTTTCATTTTTTATTGAGAATGTCTAAATGCAAAGTTAAATCGGTAAAAAACATTTGTAAGCCAATATGATACTGATTGGGTAAAAAAGGTTTTTAAAATCGTTTATATAATTTTGAAACTTTTTTTGTGCAAGTCGCGTGCAACTATACAATTTATAATCTTGTTAATATAAAATTAAATTAAAAATTGATAACTTAGTTATTCGACTTGGTTTATCACTAACGTGACGCGTTTCGCCTCATTAAGAAGCATCTTCAGACTAACCGTGTCGTAAGGTTATTTACTTCTAAGGTACCTTAGTATAAAAATTAATATAATCTTGTTGACTTCATATCTATCTTTTATATCAGTAGTACCAATTATCGAACATAGCGAGCATTTGTTGATAAATAATGAAATGAACGCTTATTATATATTATACCGCGTATGAAATATTTCATGTAATACAGGGTACCTGAAAACTCGCAATATTTTGCGAATTTTTGAATCTCTATAACCTAAAAATCAAATATTATTAATAGTTTAATCACCCTAAACTAGTTTATTTCTTCACTTCCCCAAAACACATGTCACTGACGTGTGACGTGTCTTATCCAGATGACGTGGCATGAGCAGTGTGAACACGGGAGCCGTGTCCGACGCACTGGACGTGTTAACAAAACGTATCACCGGTCCAGTTTGGGTGCTCCATCTGTTGTAATAGAAATAGTTCATTGATTACAACTTCATAAATATATTGTCCTTACTGGTATATTTGCTATATTTAAAAGTTCCTCATGCATTTTATTATCATTTGCTAGCATTTGCTAGCAAAATTGCTAGCAAAATTGCTAGCTGAGCACCTGATGTTATTTCAGTTGTTCGACATTCAGTAATTTCAAAGCTCAAACCATAATGACTTTTATCTCCATGTTTAATAAAACCATAATCTATCATCCAAAATTGTAGGAACATTCGTATTAGTTATTTTTTCTGTAATATTTAAATGGAGCAACTATACGAACTTTTTTTTTTGGCATGCCATCGGCAATTGTTTGCGTGCCATGTATTTGCTATTGCTGTTCTACACCCAGCTAGATATAACGAAGGCATATTAATAACACAAAGAGACACATATTTTGGCTATTAGAGTAAAAATAACAAAATATTTTATTCTACAAGAATTTTATCATTCTGTTAATAGCTTATTCGGCTTCATACTATTGTCAGAACTATTTTTAAACTTTATTTAGCTTTGCTATATAAATATACTGTCTATCTGGTTTTAATCCACTGCTTACATTGGTCAAAAGTTCCTTAAAAATTCTAATACCCTTCTACGCACTGAACCTCTTTTAATGTTCGTGCAATTGACTTCCTCAGGATTAAGTCGAAGATTGTAATAAAGAGGAACGGAGCATCCATATTGGAATGTATTACCCTGGGCTGGTCTTCCCTGGTCTTTCCTTTTTTATTTATAAGGTGTCTGTTGATAAATTCAACTAGGTTTTACCAGTTAAATGTATTTGACTTTTGGTTTTAGGTTTCTACATCACTTCACTCCGTTGAAAATAGATCTCTTGAAAGATGCATATCGAGGCTAGGAAATTTCCGGCTGGGACATAAAGTGGATAAATTTACCACTCACGTCGTGGCCGGTGGTTCCTATCGCACCGTCAACCTGCTGAAGGCTGTAGCTCGAGGATGTTGGGTTGTGAACAGAGACTGGGTGCTCCAATCAGAAATTGCCGGGCACTGGGTGACTGAGGATGTTTATGAACTGGCGGAATTTTCACAAGTCGTGAGGGTATGCATGAAAATTACTTGCTACTGAAACAATAAAATCACATAGGCAAGAAATGAAGTAGTACATCAAATCTCAAACCTCTTTTATTAGGAAAACATAAGCAAAGTATAGAAACCATTTTATATTGTGGACAAGATTATGAAACCCCTGAAGGTATCACATTAAAAAATATACGTTCCTAGCGATAAAAAAAATCTTAATTGATTAAAAAGTCTTATTCGTGTTAAAGAGCTTTACCGAACATTTGTTCAGTGCCATTACTGCGCACATCAACACATTAGTACGTATGTATTTAAAAATACCATTAATTTATTTAAAAATGTTCTCGCAAGTTTGTAAACTATCACATCTCAGCAAATCTTGTTGATCTTTTTGTCATAATCATATCTCTAAATATAATAAATTAGTTTAATTTATGATATCGACTGAGGGTGCTTGATGGAATTTGAGCACACGAATGCCTGAAGATGCCGAAAGTGTAATCCTGGGTCGTTAGTGACAGGGAAATGTACAAAATCTCAACAATTTAAATTTAATAATAGATTAGCTATAAATGTATATAATTCTACTTTGTGGCAAGAACAGTGTCTATATTCTATATTGAAATATAATATTAAAATATACATAGAACCATGTTTAGTTTTACATTTAAGTCAGTGCAGATAACGGAGGACTATCCAGATTCATCATTATTTGGGACTACTTTCGTCCACTATTATCCCAGATTGGCTACATTCTACTGCATTTACGTATTTGATAATTTTTCCAAGTGGTTTTGGTGGAACATTGCAACATTTTATATATTTTTATGTGTCATTTTATCTCTTTTTTTATTAGCGGAGCCGTACCCAGAAACAAGCACTGGGAAAAGCCTTCACCCTCAATATATTTGATGAATATGACAATATTTTTATTAGTCAAGATTCTAAGCCTCCATGGAAGGATCTTCAAGAACTGGTTATTCTCTGCGGTGGAAAAGTCACATCGATATTAGACGCTGCAAATATTGTAGTCGGAGCAGTAAAAGGTGCAACCCAGAGATGTGTCTCGGTCAACTGGATTTTGGACAGTATCACATGTGGTCGATCCAAATCACTTACCAATTATTATTTATAACTAGTGATAACTTTAAAATTATTCATTTACTTTTTTACCTTTTGGACAGCTTCCGAATATTCAAAAATGGAAGTACTCAAAGCGATGCCGAGGAAACAATTCATAACACTAAGCTTTTATGTAATGAAAAATAAATATTAATCAATGAATTATCTATCGGATAAAAGTAAACACCTGCTTACCTAGGTGCATCTGCATAACTATATCCTAACAAATAATTAATATTTAAATCTTTTTTAAATGAATATAATTACAAAAAAAGTCATCAAGAAATTAACTTACCGTCAACACCTCTTAACACAGACTTTTTTACTCCTAGCTCAATAACTCCTACCTCAGAAAACTTGGCAAACAGAGGTCGATGAATCAAATGTGCAACACATTATTTATTCTAAGTAATTTGGACTTTTTTTAAATATTTGAAGCTATATTATTGTGCGAATGAAATCGAATAGAGTAATTTTCTGTCACTACACTCCGTACTATAAGGGTGATTAATGCATGTTCTATGTAGGCTAGAAATTTTTTCACAAGCCTCCTTACCACAAAAAATATCAAATCCCCCATACAGGTATCACTGTCCCATAACATCCTCATAGGTTGGAAATCAAATTGCATTAAAAATAAATCACTTAAAAGTACGCAAACAGAAAGAAATGTCAAAAGGCTCAAATACAAATGTTACATGAATAAATCTTTTATGCATAATAATATGTGGAATATGCAATAAAAAAATTTTCAGAATATCATGAAATAATATTATGAAATGATTCAAAATAAAACACAATTTGTTTTTACTACTTTCCATTTTTACAAGTAAAAATCTAGAAGTATTGTGTTTTATTTTTAAAATATAATGCCTTTCCGCCAATAATTGACAGTTTAACACCCTAAAAGTGATGAAATGTTTCCTTGGTGTCGATGCTAGTGCGTCTGTGTTCTCTGAATGCCTGAAAATCCTGGAGAGCAATATCCAGATAGCAATTGACAACAACAGCTATCGAAATTTGTACAAAATGTTTAATTAAATTTTCATCAATTAAGTATATAAAAGTGTTGTAAAGATTTTAGGAGAATTTATTTAATATTTTTTTTGACCAAACACTTAATATTTGGCTACCTTTGGCTGAATATTTTGTGGACTGGGTAATATTGTGTTTTTATATCACTTACATATCATGATTTATCTATATTTTTTGAATTTCAAAACTATTTGAAATTATTATAAAACCTGAGGTGGACATAATTGCTTTTTTAGTAAATATTTATTTTAATAAGATCACCTACATCTGTTTTCTACAGCAGGCTGACCAGGTTTTCTTGTAAGTCTTATAGGTTAATTCATTTCTTCCTTAACCCTTTTAGTTATTTAAACTAAATACTTTAATCATATTACAATATTTTCATATTTTATCTTTGTAAACATTTTTTCCATGCTATATTTTTTAGTCAGATGAACTTAATTTCTTTCCATATATACAGAAATGAATATTTACATATTGTATATATATATATATATATATATGTGAGGAGTAGCTTTAAAAAAACTTCATTTTATCACAGACTTATGCAATTATGATATATTGAAAATTGATATAGTAACATGCTCAGGTTTTGTGGAAACGTTGCACAGCCCACTGAAATATTAGTGTTAAAAGGGTTAAACATAGCACTGTCAAATATGTATAGTTAAACTTGAGCACCACATTTGGCCAAAAAATAATAATGGCCAGAATAATCAGAAACTATTTGATGTTTTTTGTGTTTTCATACATCTTAGCTTTTCCTATTTTTAGTTTTATTCAGAACTATTATTACTTTATGTTGCATAATATTTATAATGTATCGTGATATAATTTTGTTGATTTATTTTGATTTTGAAAGTGTTGATGAAAATGTAGGCTTACAAATCTTCTGATCAATTTTTTCAAGCTGTCATTTATTTCGCAATTTAATTGTGACACACACTTCCTATATCTAAGAAAAAAAAAAAAATAGACAAGACACATCTCTTAATCTCCCATTCAAATTGTAATAAATGGTCAGTCCATTTGTTTTACAACAATATTTCAGTATATTTTAGTTTTTTTATTGGACGATGATACTTTTGGTTTTGATCTCTTTATAAATACTTTTATAAAAATATATTAATTAAATATAATTATGGACGATTCTTAGAATTTGAAATACTAAGAGAATTCTACCGAAACATTTATTTATTATGAGTTTGTTAAGTTTTTTCTTATTAATTGTGAACAAGTATTTTTAATAAAAAAATTTCACTAGTTGTTTTTTTTTTCCAAATTCATCATATTTTTCAATACAATTAGGATTGTTACTACAGTATTACCAACATTACTTGGCCACTGCCGAATTTGGAAGTAGAATTGTCAGTCTAGAATAAATTTTCCCCAATTGCCATTTTATGCAAAATAAATATCTTGTCTACTTTTAACAACTGTCGCTAAAATATCAGTTTTGGAATTTATTGAAATTTCAGTTCTAGTTGAGTATAGCAACATTCCTAACGCGACGGTGGCACCGTCACTATCGGCCATGTTAAATTGGTACATCTATACTATCATACATCTCATAATATTATTTGTTAAAGTATCCCGATGGAAGAAATAAAAATAATATTAACACCCGGATCAATCTGATAAATAAATATCAAAAATTATTCACATTTCATTTTTGGTTTGCATTAATTCAACGATGCGGAAAAATAATACAACAGTTGAATAGATCAATCAACTTATAAATACATGTAGAAGAAAAAATCCGTCATTTTAAAATTGCAGTAAACTTTTTCATTTATTAATAAAAAAGATTAGGTATTTTTTTGATTCCATGGAATTTATTTTTCTTTACATTTAAAAAGTATTGCTAGATTATGATATCACATCAAAAATATTATTATTTCAATTATCAATAAAATCAATTACATATTACTATATTTTTACTAGTGGCGCTGATAAAACGGCAAGCTACAAAATAATTATAGCTGTTCATCATTCTTACAGTCGGTAAAACAGATTATTTTATGAATACGGGTGCTCTGGCGGCAGTGTTGCAAACCTCACAAATTTTCCCGCTTTTTTATCCTTATTCGTTGTATTTTCCTTTGTCTTGATATCTCCAACTTGGAAAACATTGAGATCACGTTTCTGTTTCTGGGCGACAGATGTACTGAGCGTACTAGCGCTGGCTGCCGCTGTTGACAGAATATTAATCTTATCATCTTTTCCTTTATTACTTTCGTCAGCTGCCGGTTCCGTTAAATCACAAAACTTGAATTTATACCTCGGCCTCAACGTCCAACATTCCTGCTGACTTACGTTTGGCGGTTTTGAATTTTTCAACGATTTGTCCATACTAAATTTGTCCAAATAACGCAAACATATTCCGTTCACTGTGGAAAACAACACCGGAGTAGTGTAATCTTCATTTTTGTCACATTTAATGACATTCGAGTTTGGCATGCCAAATAATATTTGTCAATAACAGAACAGTTCGTATTACCTATTACTTTTTTAGTATGATACAATGACGAACACTATTTGAATGATATTGAATTAATATTGAACAATAATGATATTTTACTGGCACTGCACAGTTCGGTAGTGATGATGTGCAATATTGTGCATTGATTGACTTTGTTTTGTTTTGATACTTGTGCTGTTGCCATCGTGACTGACGTTGTTTTGACATTTGTTAGTTGCCATCGTTGCATATGAATTTCATATACTTTAAGTTATGTGAAAATAAAGAAAACCAATCAAAGTCATTTTCAACAGATTATTACAAACGAATGCATTAAAGTTTATTCAACAATTATTTGCGGTAAATATGCTTTATAATAGTGCACTGCAACCTTTTCCCACTCACAGCACACCTAAGCATTCGTTAGTATTTCGCGATACACCACAAGCCAAAAAATGTAAATTTCATAAACAATACTTACAATTTATTCATTTGATGAATTTTAAATAGAACTAATATGGTTTTTAGCTCTTACAGCGCGGGCCTTTTTCGCACGAATTTATTTTCAGTCAATTGATCTGTTAAAACTCACAAAAAAGATCAATTTCAACAGTAAAAAAATGAAAATTATGTAAAATATATCTTAGTTATCCCAAATACATCAAGAAGTAAACTAAACTTAATCGAAGAAACTGAAAAATATTTAATCTACGACTTTGCGAGCAAAATGACTGCGGCCAGTTTTGGCCGCAAAGCCGCATACGTATGTGTAATACATAGGGCTAACGATAAATGTTGCGTATCGACAGTTCAAAGCTAAATTTCAAAAGACAATATCGAGAGCTCTTTTCAAAAATATATTTCCTAGTGTTCTACTAGACATTTTCATAATCTGTTGCCTAATTCCTCTACCAAAATGTTTGAACTATTTTTTAAAGCTTATATCCACAAGTGTACCCTTCTAGTTTGGCCGGAAATACAAGATAAAGTCTTGAACATGTAAACATGTCCAGCACGTTCATCGGGTTAATAAAAGCCAATTAAACCCTTTTACATTTTCAGAGTGATGTGACACTACTTTTTTTTTTAATTACATATCAAAAAGCATTTGTAAAATTTGTATCTAAAACAATAAGTAAGCTTAACTAGAATGGAGAATAACATTGTTTTTACCAGCATGTTATAAAGCATATTTACGTTATTTGCTATTTAAATATGTATATACTATACATTACACGCTGCGTATATACTAATAAACAGCCTCGATGTTACCACATGCAATGTATAATTGTTTAACTGGGATGATACTGACCGATGCCACGTGAAGTATGAACGTATATCTGTCCAGCATGACAACCCGGTGCACACACAAACAATCGAGTTCTAAAAAACTATGCTTTTTGAAGTTATTTGAATTCGAGTTACATTCAAGGCTGGCTATCAACATTGTCTGACTCCTCATATTATCAATCATCAGCGGGGATGTGCCAAGGGAGGAATTTCAGCTACTGCTGAATAGCAGAATTAAAAATATATATGTCGGCATTCATCTGAGCATTTTGTGCGCGCACAGCACACTGTGAGTTATACTTTGCACAGATGAATACCGACCATTACATTCTTACAATCATCATTTCACTAGTTCACCGCAATTATTCCATGACTCTTATTAAATTATAAACATATCGTAGTAATTTTCACTGACTTCTATCAATACTTATCAAACAAAACAAGTAAAGGAGGGGTAGGAATAAACAGACTGATGTTTTCCAGTTTGCTAGAATTTTAGTATGAAGGTATTAACCAGAAAATGTGTGGTACAACGTATATCACACATCGGTTTCCAACTTATACTATGCTTATATTGTACGTAGATTGCCTTTGGTTTGATTACACAAATATAATAAGGTGTTATCCCACGCGTAGTAACTTAATTGTCTATACTCTTTATATATATATATATATATATATATATATATATATACCTTCGTGTCCTTCGTGATTATAATCTCTGTTTTCGCCTACGATACTTTGTGAATGGCGAAGATTAATTTAATATCGAATGAAATCCATTTCAATGATTAAAAGGTGTGCATTCGTCACTTTAATTTCAACAATCAATTGTGGCAATTAGAATCCGATTTCACCACCGAGGAAATGATTAAACCTTGAAGGCTTTCGAGAATAATAATGCGGAGAAATTAAATCTATAATTATTATTTTTTTTAGTTTTTTTATATTGATTACTGAATTTAATCATAACACAATTACCTGCCTGCACAATCATTTACCTCAAACGGTGATGGTGATCCTGCAATCTTTTGATTGAATCGAAATTGTTCGCTTTATTTTCTTACAATTTTTAAATTATGTAGGTACATAATATATATAAATTTTATTGAAATTTCTTGACTGCGGTCTATTTCAGTTACATATAAATAAATGCGGCCTACCAATATGTAATTATTGCCCCCTACAAGAACATACAATAGATACTCATTTTGCACGGGAGATGCATACCAGATACCACCGTGAAATATACACGTTCAAAAAAAATTATTTAATTTAAAGAAGACTTAATTAAAATTTCGTATTTTGCTCTTACATAATTTATACGCAATTATGTTTATTATCTTTTTAAAGCGGTTGTCTATGCAGTATGCAGCGCATCCTCGTGCAAAAAGAGAATCGGATGTGTGTGCGCGTTTCTCTGTACATAAAATCGTAACTATTGTACAAATTCAGTTGTCAGTTGGCATTGCTTTAAATACATAAGAATAAAATATAATAGGTAATATCAGATGATAATAATCGCTAACACGCAGTTGGGAATGCATATAGAAAATTAATGCGAAATTGAGACATTAAATGTAAATAGAACGACTATTATTTGAAAACGTGCTTACTCTTCAATTACAAAATATTCCATCGCGAAAAACTCCACCTCCCAAACAACCGTGTTTGAATTATAAAAATTTGAAATCCGAACAAAAGAGCGGCTGCTTCGCTGTGATTGGTTGAGACTCTTTTCAAATCGTCTTCTTTTTCTTCGTCCAGGTGCGATCGAATTTCTTTTGTCAATGTCCGGATATATTATTATACGAGTGCACAAAAGAGAGTATCCTAAAAGGAATTAAAGGGACTGCTTTAAAAAAATGTATGTGGAGTATAATATGCTTGTGCGTGTATGCGTGTATACTGTTTGACGGGATTTCAATGATCCGGTAAGGGCACATAATTATTATCGCAGGTAGGGCTTCCATGCTTCCCAATTTAAGTAAGCACTTTGATATTTTTTACGCAGGAAATTCTTCAAAGTCTCAAAAGTTTCCATATCATAACAAAGTAATTTTACGAATGAATCATAACTTCAGTTCAAAACAATGAGTACTATTGTTTAATATTAAAAGGCTAGGTGGCGATAAACATGTAATAAACAAACCACGACAAGGCGCCTAAAATATGTCCGCCTGATTATATTATATACTTAGTAAAAAACGTCTGTGTTACATACTTGAAATCTATTTAGTTATATATACGTACCACGTGTCATAATACATTATTGTGTTGTTCACAGCACAAACACAAATTTTGCATTTAAAACTGGTACGTTTCGGATCATCGATTATATTGTGTCGTATACTGTCAATATTCCTATGAATTGAAATTGAATCACTCCGCCTAATACTCTGAGAGTTTCGTTGACTCCTTTCTCCAGGAAAAGATTCAATTGACAAGGTAAATGAAAGTGTCCCTATGACAAGCACCGTTATCATTTATTCCGATATACACCCAATTCTCTTTGCACTGGAGAAAATGTTCCAGGGACCACCGTTCAAAAAAGTTTAGTTGTAGGTATCTATGTATTAATATGAGAGACAGGTTCTCGAATTTTAAATTTTAAACAACATACCTATTAACAATTTTCAATAAGAAAAGTACTTGGGTTTTTATTTAGGTATACTAATAATTCTACAAATAATGACATACTAGGTACATGGTTTTTTATTTAGTTAAATTTATCAGAAAACTAGATTTATTTACTATTCAGCTTTCTGACAATAGCAAGGTGGGCTAATTGTTTTCCTAGTATATTTTTAAACAATTTCAAGCAAAACAATGAGTTTTAAAAATATAATTATAGCGTGTCATGTATTTCGAATCCTTGTAAAAACACGGCGAAAAAAGAGAATCAGGTATAGATATGTGCTTCTTTTTGTAAACAAACTTTGACTATTTTAATGGGTTTCATCTTTTAAGTTTATTCCATTATTCTTATCTATGTTATAGCAAATTCGTTACTGGGAATGAGTGCCAAGTTCTCCTTGATTAGCTGATTGAATGAAACGCCATTGTGTAAATGTGGCAGTTTACCTCATGGTACTAACCACATCATATGTGAATGTCAGAAAATGGACAATGACAGAGAAGAGTCATCCATTTAATTCACGCTGAATTATTTGCAACTGGAGCGCATTACATTGCATTCAATAAATTTGCTGCGTCATTCAGATATATAATCGATCTCATCTCATTGAAGCTTTCGAATTAAAAACTGTCAATATTTAGTCCAAAGCAACCATGTGTAGGATAATTGCCCCCATGACAACCCTAGTAAACATGTGAAGACGCTGAGATGTTGTATTACAGGATAAGCCTAGTCTGGACAGTAAATCTGCAGCGGGTGCAACGTTGAGTATCTTGGAAAGGTAAAGATTCGGTAGGTATGCATTTACCATCCACAAAATTATTTGCGGCTTTTGAAGTCAACGAAGAGAACGTGAACATCGTTGTATTACCATTGAAATAATACTATGGTCACCCTATTTTAGTGAATTACTTTTCGTAAAGAATTATTATTTGTATGCACGGTACCTACATATATATTATGTATCTACATACATACCTGCTTGTCACTAAAGCGGCCATATTCATCTGTGTTTAATATTTTCTTACAAGAGCAACTCAGAAACTGCTTCAGGAAAAGTATATTAATCGAAACAAAATTAATCATTCCAATTGTTGTATTATCTTCTTTTAATATTATACTGATGTTATAGAATACAATAGGGATTATAGGCAAGTTGATAGAATGAAAACCCGAAACTTAATTAAGCGGAATTGACTGTTTGAGCTAAAGATATTCGATTATTACGAATATATATTTTTAATAAAATACAATTTCTTTTGTAGTACCACACAACAAATTGTTTTTGATTTTTTAAATATAATGCCTTTCCAACCAAGAATTTACGGTTAACAACTAAAAAGTATTGTGAATACCCTTGACCTAGAAACTGTGACCTTATAATATTATATACCGTGCTTTAGCCTTTAGTTAGGTATTAATTACCCACCTGGACTTGCATAAATGAATTCATCATTTTTAAGGTTTTTACTGTCAATGCTTGTTGGAAGGACTGGATAGTGCATGATATTGAAAAAATCCCATTAGCTATTTCTGTTAATTAATGAATATTTATTTTTAACCTCATTATGTTTTTCTCACGTAATTGAATTATAATGTGGTTTAATTTTCGGTTCCAGATTAATAGTCAATGATTTGTAAGAGATCGTTAACATTTTAATTGTAGCCTATTTCGTTTACGTAAAATTTGTTTGATTATCTGTAACTCTTGTCATAGTTCTTGAAGCAATTGTTTGATATACCTTGTAAATAACATAAAATATCATAATATAAATAGCCTTGCTAAGATGTATGTTTTATTAGTGGATAATGCGCGCGATCAGCGACAGCCGGTCCTGATCATTATACAAATGCGGAAGTAGTACAAAATAAACTGTGTTTTATTATAAAATATATGATTTCGCATTAATACTCCCATAAGGAAAACGTTTTAATTACATATCTCTCTCGAAGAAGAAGTGAAGTTATCTCGGTGAAGATTCAATGTAAAATAGTGCAAAGATTATTTTTTAATAATGTGTACCCTTTATGATCGGTGTGGCTTTTTTGCCAAATCGAATAAAAAAAACATTTTTTTGCTTCCTATTCAATAAACTTTGTTACATCAATCTAAAACAATTATTCAATTTACTTCAATTGCCGTCAATTAGCTGTCTTTTACAGAAAATAAGATAAAAATATGATGAAGACGCGTTGCCCACATATGACTTAGATTTGTTATAATATGCTGATTAGATTTTACGTAAAATAAATGCATTACCCGTTGTACATAAATCATAAAAAATAATTACTGTATTTTTTTAACGAACTTCATTCCCAATTCAAAAAGATAAATAAGAGAGAACACGTAGAATGAATTACAATCAGTTTTTGTTAAATAAGTTCCGTAAGAAGATTTTATTGCTGGAAGTCCACATTACAGTAAATACGTTGTGGGCTCATACGGCCTCAACAAAATTTAAATAGATTTACTTCAATATGTATGTACTTAATTTTTGAATCAATCTTACAAAACTTGCTCCTGTTTGTGTATATAATATATATTAATTTTGTAATCATAGTATTCAAAAACATGTAACAATAAATTAAAGCAACTTTTCTGCAATAGGGATCGATTTAGAAGGCCGCATGTTCTCACCTCCAGTGGAAATACAGATACCGCTAAATACTTTACGACGCAGCGGCAAGCCATCGGCGACGTCAGTTCCGAACGAAGTGATCATAGTTGTGAACGCCATTACATATAATTAAAATAAATATCGAGCGTAGTGTCGAGGCAGACGACAGATACCGACCTTATCACAATTATTAAAAGATTTTTTTTATGTTTCGACGTTTCATATTTTTTAGGCGACGGAAAACGATTAACGATTTTAGCGAAATGAGAATAAAACCTACTGATTCACCTTAAAGTATCTATTTTTACTAATCCTATTGCTCTATAACGGTTAGGGACAATCTCATGTATCCACTGAGTGGTTTGGAGTGGTTTGCAGTAATTACTAAAATGAAATTGATTATATCTTCTTATCACCCATCACCTTTGCTGAGCACAACTGATTAAATCACAGATTCAGTCTATTGCGGCTTGCGCTAAGTAGATATTATTTTATCAAAATCGAGACGAAGCGAAAAAACTGCGAGATATAATCTGGCTACAACGTGGCAATGAGGTTATAAAATTTTATACACATCATGGTATAACGAATTGATGAATAGTTTAATTGAAGACGGGAAGCTAAATTCTGATGTACAGATAGCACTGGTTTAGTCCAGAGGTAGGCAATCAATTCGCGTCGGAAACCCGCAGTCATTTATCTGTTATCTAATAAGGCCGAATACAAGAAACTTCAGTTATATAAAAATGGATTTAGATCAAAATACTACACTTAAGGTCCTTAAAAATCACAGGCTAGTCACCTCTGGCTTAGCCTTCTCAGAATCGGTAAGTATTCGAAACATCGCGGTGTCAAATCCTAATTGAAACACATTTTGTATGAATGTTAATATGAACATTATAATACCGGTAAAGCTTGTATTTATGGTAAATAATATATCGGCGTTGTTCTGGAAGAAAACACTAAATCGAAAAAAATTACATATTGAGTTAGTTATACCAAAATGTTCCTTATTTCAAATTCTACCGTATGGAAGAACACACTTATTTTTATAAATTATACATTTACTTATAAACAGTTTTGTACAAGCAAACAAACTGAAAAATAAAATTTGGATTATTGAGATTTTGTACACTTCCATGTATTTTGTCACTAACGACCCGGGTTTCGCCTTTCGGCATCTTCAGGCATTCGAGCGCACGAATGGACTCGAACTGACAGACAGTAAACAGTGTCTAACTTTATATAGAAGATACAAATACGACAAATATTATTTACGAGATAAAATATTATACTCTGTTAATGTGTTGTTTACAAAAATAAGGATTAAGGCGATTCTCGAAATGTTAACTCAGGTATCAGTGTGGATCCCAGATGTATAATATTTTATCTCGTAAATAATATTTGTCGTATTTGTATCTTTTATATAAAGTTAGACACTGTTTACTGTCTGTCAGTTCGACTCCATTCGTGCGCTCGAATGCCTGAAGATGCCGAAAGGCGAAACCCGGGTCGTTAGTGACAAAATACATGGAAGTGTACAAAATCTCAATAATCCAAATTTGATATTGAAATTCCATCAAGCACCTTCAGTCGATGTCTTAAACTGAAAAATGTATGGTAGTATGGTATGGTATGGTAGTTAGTGTCTTCCAAAACAACGACGATATATGCACACTCCAAAAGAGAGTTTTCGTCTGGGATTCGAAATAGTGCAATCTTATAAAATGGAATAATAACTTTTAGTAACAAAGGAAAATAATAATTATCAGGAAAATAGTAGAGGCAAGAAAAAAACTATATCGTCAAAGAATTATTCAAAATATTTTCTCAAGAATAATAGTATGAAATCTTCAACGGTTTCGAAACGTTAGGTGATTATCAGCAATTGCAAAGTAATAACTGTATATCATAAACCAGGCATCGACAACCTTTTGTAGCTGTGGGTCAAAATCAACCAACATATGACTATTATGAAGACATTTCGGAGCAGTGGGTATTTTCATTTTAAAACAGTGCTTTAGTAAAAAATAAGATAAATTTAAATAATTACAATATATTTTTAAACTTTAAACATAAAATATCAAAATTGACAGCGGTCGTAATAATACTGTATGTGGCCTAGTTGTAACACTCTTACCGCCACACATTTATGTGTATTAAAAACACAAAATCGTGTACACTAAAGGGGTTAATGTATATAAAAATGTTGACATTTAATATAATATATGCAACCATAAATGCGGGCCCCGTAAAGTGCAGTGCTGCAATTTTTTTTTATATATTATACTTTATCACTTTTAAGGTGTTAACTGTCAATTCTTGGTGGAAAGACATTATATTTAAAAAAATAAAACACAATTCATTTGTACTATTTCCACATATTTATAATGATCAAGACCGGTTTCGCTCATCACGAGCATTATCAACTGATCATCAGTTGATAATTCTTGTGATGAGCGAAACCGGTCCTGATCATTATAAATATGTGGAAGTAGTACAAATGAATTGTGTTTTATTTTTTAAAATATTATACTTTATTTGAGGAACTCAAGAGAGTCACTTGAAATTATCAAATGGGTCACTTGGTGACGGTGGGTCAAAGGTTGCTGACACCTGCCATAAAATAATATCGCACTCTCAGTAAAATACTGTAGTATGTCTGAATTTTTCATTTTGCAGGAGAGTTGCCATTTGAAGTTTTCTATATATAGATTATTGTTTGTTTTATGGGAAAACATGATCTATTTACTGCAATTACAAGGGTAATTATAGTTATGAAAACTAATATATATATGAAGATATTTTTACTATTGATTTAAGCGTTTTTTGCAGGGCTGTAAGTCGGAGTCGCGTTTTTTTTTTGTACGATTCCACACCCCTGGTTTTTCCAAATCTGATCAAATGTATTGAGTGATTTTTCTCGATTATCGAACTATTTGAGTTCAAAATATAAATACGGAGTAAAAAAACACGAATTCAACACACATCCGTCACGCAAAAATGTCAATTTCAGACTTACCACACTATTTTACTGAGAGTGCGATGTATATATTATATACAATGTAATAAGTACATAAGCGTAGTTGGGAAATCTTGCCAATTGGTATGTCTATCATAAAAACGATACATAGTATTATTATGCACTACCTAATCGACCACGACTTTACCCTTTTAAATATATTCCATCTACTTAGCTTCGAATAATTTATGCGTTCTTGGTATATAGAGTGCACCTCTATTTAATTTAATAGGTGAGAGCAAGTATGTAAACATATAACATGTTAACCCGAATATGTACACCGCGATGTTTTTACCTGAACTATTTTTTTGTAAAAACCATTCGCGTTATATTCGAGTTCTAGGGAATAAAATGAATACGTATCATATAAATGCTTGTACTGCGTTTCTCCCTCACATTTTGTATTATGTCTAAAGCAAGATTTGTCTGTGCGCGCTTGGGTAAAGTGACAGCCCAAAATTACCCTCTCAGGCACAACGTTTCTTCAAACAATCAATAAGAGTGGTGACCAATATGTGTCGAGGTTAATAGAAGTTGATAATAACCATTATATGACACACCCTGGTTTTTTTTGTTAAGTTTAAGTTTCATTCCGGTCCATAACTGAAATCGCCCAGCGGTAACGACAATGATTCGGAGAAATCGGCCCAACTCTTGTCGCGAAGGGCGCTTGTTCAATAGCCGGCGGGCACATTCGCTGGACGAGTCCATTTTTGACGGAAAGCGGTCGCTCAGACGATGCGGAAGTCCTTTATGATTTTAGGTGTTCATAGTCGATTACGATCTGTCGAGCCGGGCGAGTCGCTGGCCTCGTGGCCCGCACCGGTGACGTTGTGAATTGTTTGTTTTGATTTGAATTGGACTTAATTTCAAATCGTTTGTCGTATCACTTGCATTATAACTTAAAGTAAATTCATGTGTTAAGTAAATGTAAATGTAGAATCAATTTTAGGTGTTAAATTATATTTGTGTATTTTAAACCACTGCATCTCCGATTAAAAATAAACAAGTGTTGAACCGGATTTGAAATGGTGTTTGTTTGAGATCACAGCCCTTACAGGACGTTCGATAAACAGCCATTCGGGTCTTCTCATATATTTGCTGTCAACGCAGATTATCATGAACTTTCCTTATTTGTGATATTATAACGAATATATTTGCCAAAAGAAACGGGATAGATGATGGAGAAACTGGTATTGGAATACATAGTTAAAGTGTTCCTTTTAATCCCGCACCCAATATAAAAGTTTCTCTGTATTCGAGATTATGATATGGTATTTACGTTCTGTTTATTTCTATGGACCGTGATTCAATGCCGTCCACTTTACATAATTCTTTTGGAACTAAATGCCTCGCTGTTTTTTACCTTATTATTTCTTACGAATGTTATAATATAAGTAAGTAATCAATATCACTTCAAAATGTACAGTTATTATTTGCTCATGTACAAAGTACAGTTATGAACAAGTAGTAAAGTAATAACAAGAGCGCTCTGTAATGTAAAATCTTCGGCCTGTAAAAGCTAAGTTGGTAATATGGCAAACGAAGAGCGGAGCGAACGAGCTGGCTGGGCTGAACGGTGGCTATTAAAAAGGCTGCAACTATTAAAATTGCAATGCCTTCAGCGTGCCATTGTTGCACAGATTGCAGCAGCCATCACGACGATTGCTCCCCGACAGACAGGGTTATCAGATCACATATTCCATCTAAAAACTAAACTTCCAAACATAAATGGCTTCCAAAGTAAATGTTACACTAAATAATCAGGCCCGCCGCGGGAGAGTCCGCGGTCCGCGTGGGGAATCAAAAAAGGTTATGTTTTTGTGCATGAGACAACTATAATGGTGAATGTTTATTTTTGAAACATTCGTGTAATTGATAAATCCTAGCTTGGTAGAATTTTGTTAACACCTCCGCATATGGCAGGTAGAAACATTGAACTATTATTTCTTCATTAAATAAGTTAATCTCAATTATAACACTAGATTTTATTTTTAAAACTATATCGAATATTAAAGAAAACAAATAGCTCAACTTTAATCATCTTAATTTTTAAAATTTCATTAGATATTCATGGCTACAGCCGAAATAGAACTGTTAGAAAGATGTAGCTTTCATGAGCTCAGTTTTTCCTGGCTTAAATGATGATATATTTACTAACAACAAAGCTTAATTTACAATTAATATTTCAAACACACCAGCCTCACATACGAAAAATGTCTGACACACTTTACATGCATATCTATTAAAATATATGCATGATTTAATTAACAATTTCGTTGATGAGTCTCTTTTTGAACAGTTTTTTGCGTCGTAACAATAATACGATTTTGTTATATCGGTATTATAGAAGTCATGTGGAAGTTGTACAAAACAAATTGTGTTTTATTTTTAAAATATAGTGCCTTTACACCAAAAATTTACAGTTAAAAGTGATTAATAACGCGATTATAAAAGTATAAAAAATAGTTATATGGTATTGTTGTTTTAACACCGAGTTTATATAAAAACAAATAGCCAACGCAACCATAACTCACATAATGTCATATCTGTTCAGTGTTGTGTGTTTGTTATAAATTTTTACATACATGTAAGTACATTTTTTCAAAACTAAATAATATATATCTTATTTTCCTAGGTTCACTGTGGTCTTTAAATACAGTTTTGTGTCTTACACGCATCCTCCTGGCACTAAAGATTCTCAAATAATTTCATAAAACTGTTGAGACCCTGAATAAAATAAATGAAGTCTTCTACACTTTTATAAAGCTGCCTCTGCATAGTTGAAGTTAATTTCTCTATTAATTTATCATTAACGTAGATAATGTGTGTATAGTAAATAAGTTTAGGTCTATTCGAACGGTATGTTATATGAACTTCCGGAGGCCGTAAAAGAAATATTCTCGCCATTTACAGCAGAGTATGTTTTTATAAAACTGTTTTAGCGAGTCCCTGTTGACCGGTGTGCTCAGTTCCGGGGTCGCAGCGTAGTAGCCGCGCGCGCTCGCCGACCGCAGATATCGCGGGTTCGACTCCTTACGAGTCCTATTATTATTGTATTAGAATTAGCCAGAAGCAATGAAACTTTTTTAAAACGAGTATCATTCATATTTTCTATGAATTCGGCGGTAACTTTGTGGAAGTTCATTTTTAATATAAAATTAAATTAAAAATTGATAACTTAGTTATTCCACTTGGTTTATCACTGACGTGACGCGTTACGCCTCTTTAAGAAGTATCTTAAGACTAACCGTATAGCAAGGTTATTTATTTCTAAGGTAAACGATGATTTTAATTCTTAAAAGGTTGGAGGTGGGTTTTATTTCATTCTACTGGACGTGTGGAGGGGGATAAGCTATCAACACTGCTACACTATATACAAATCAATTACTGGCACCTGGATGTGAAAAACCCAAAGGGAATAAATTTAATATTGTATAATTCAATTCTGCTGATTCATCGTTTGTAGAAAATAATAAATTCATCTATTTGATCAACGCATAAAATAATAACAGATCGATTATTAATGAAAAGATCTTGAAATATCATCGAATGAATTTCTTCTACAAAATCTATTTAAGTCAACAGTCGTAATCAATTTAAGAAGACAACGGTCGGTAGGGTGGTATCAGTGTATGATTGAAAAACCAGCGGTCAAAATCAATAATCTTCCGGGCATTTAAAAACAAAGTGAAAAACCTCGCTATTGGTTATAATTCCCTAAGAATAATTATGCAATACTCAAGGAATTATAGCGCCAATAATTAAACCGTTGTTCTACCCGAAATCGAATATCGGGTCGATTCATTAGTATAGATAAAGACGTCACTCTTCACACTAGCGCACAAACCGTATAACGGTGTAACTGTGCCACGTACTGTGATTAAACTTTCTTCCCATAGTATATTTTGTGTATTTACTTTCGGCTTACAATTAAATGCACTTTTGTTTAGATCATATTCAGTTTCATAAAAATCTTTTCACTTAACAACTAAATTCCACAAAAAACAAATTCTTTCACTAAAGATAAGGTGGTCCCACATAACAAAATATAGCTTAACATTGAAGAAATATATTATACTTACGAAAAAATATTTTCAGATATATAAAACAGTTTTCACTCAATATAAATACTCACACTTTGGAATTGATATTTGCACGAAGCTGTAATGAAATGAAAATACTTGTCGCAACTCTACCCTATATTGAGCCGCCTATGTTGTCTTTGCTCCACGCATTAGAATACATTACACAAACCAAACCAGACCAACCCTAACATAACCTACTACAACTTAAGACTCACTTTGTTAAAAGAATCCGTGACTAAATGGAAACAATTAAATTTGGATTATTGAGATTTTGTACATTTCCATGTATTTTGTCACTAGCGACCCGGGTTTCGCCTTTCGACATCTTCAGGCATTCGAGCGCACGAATGGACTAGACTGTCAGTTCGAGTCCATTCGTGCGCTCGAATACCTGAAGATGCCGAAAGGCGAAACCCGGGTCGTTAGTGACAAAATACATGGAAGTGTACAAAATCTCAATAATCCAAATTTGATATTGAAATTCCATCAAGCACCCTCAGTTGATGTCTTATATTATGGGAAGCAATAAAATCAAAGTTAGAGTGTACTAAGTTAATACTATCTAATCCAAAGTGCAAAATATCGAAATAAAAGTTCAAGTGCAGCAAGTGAATACTATCTAACACAGGGTGCAATTATTTATAACCCTCCAAATTAAATTGAGAAGGATACTCATGTGGTAATAATAATGTCAAAGTTAGTTATTGGATAAAATGTCAAAGTATTTAGTACAACATTTTATTAGTTAGTTGATAGATATTTCGGTTTAACGCTATTGTTAGATCCACAGTTTCACTGCCGAGCGTTTGTTAAAGATGTAAAAATATCAACAATAAAATTGAAATTAACTTCGTATGAGAGTACAAAAGCATTTATTTGACAGTGCAAACACGAATCTTTATTTACAAAATGTATGTCGTATCACTGTTTCGTATAATGAAAAGCTTTCTGTTTTCAAGATGTTATGATGACTTATAAATAATAAATTCCATAAGATAAGGAGTTATGCAAAACAGATTATTTAAATTACTGTAAGAGAATGGAAAAGTCCAATTATTATCGGTCTCGTTTTACATGCTAAAGTAAGATACCTCGGTTAGCTCAGTAGAGGTATTGTATCACAATACAAATGATTAATGTATCAACGTTTTGACTCAAATGAGGGAGTTTAATATATCAACTGGCATATTTTACAAATAATCAAGGAGTGTGGTTTCGCTATTTGGCCTCGTGTTTCGTACAAATGTCACGCGCTATGTGGATAGTTTAAATTGAAGGATTCGACAGCAATCACAGCATCGCTGATCAATAAAAACATTTTTTTTTATTTTGAATCCGTTATCAATATCGTCATGATGATTAAAATGTAATTTTATTGTTAATTAAAAATTTATATTCCGGATTCGCCTATGTATTGAAGAATACGAAAAACTATAGTTATTGAGTTATGCAAAGGGAAGACATGAGAACATTTAGAATTATTGACGTTAGTGTTATAATACTGGCCTGAGGACATTCAGTTTTCATTTTGTATTTCAAATCTACTGCAGGGCTGTGGAGTTATTTAAAAACCTACCGACTGTGTACCTTCGACTTCAACTTTTATAAATTAAGAACGACCTGCTAATATCTTTTCGAATGAGCATTTTTTTTTTAAATATTCCTGCCATCATTCATAATAAATGTATTTATGTTAAACTTATGTTACGTAAAATCACGGCTCGCAGCTATTAGGGCACCAGCGTGCGGTTCTTCAATTTTTTTTTAATGTGAATAGAAAACAAGTATATTTTGTAGATGAATAATCATTTTCATTGTACAAATTCATTGTTCGAAGGTTCACATTGGTTTTAAATAATGCCTTTGCATTATATGTAATGGTTATAGATAAATATTTACACCATTTTTATAACGTTTAATAAGTACGTTCAAATCAGCCATTTGATATGATGTGCTTCCATTTTTGGCTCTTTTAGACGAAGAATTTGACGATCTCTGGTATATGGGAATAATAAAAATATGTTACATTTTATCGTTGTTCTGGAAGAAGTCACTAACTGAAAAATACTAGTTATGAGTAAATGGACTTTGAAGTTTCTCAAATGTTTGAAATGCGATACATTTTTCTGTTTGTTTGCTTGTACAAAACTGTTTATAAGTAAATGTATAATTTATAAAAATAAATGTGTTCTTCCATACGGTAGAATTTGAAATAAGGAACATTTTGGTATACCTAACTCAATATGTCATTTTTTCGATTTAGTGTTTTCTTCCAGAACAGCGACGATTTGTACACAAACGCAATTTACATAATTAAAAAATACCTCGAGTTTGCCGTTTTTTGCCGATTCCTATTCCGCAGCCCTCTTTAAAAGGAGGTATGCAAAATTATTTAATTATAATACTTACGACACTTGCTTGGTGAATGGTTTGATGAGAAGACTCAGGCATCAATCCAATTAAAAGGCATGACTGATATTTGAATACTCAACAGGAGCAGTCTGCGGCTCAGTAATTCTTCGCCATTATGACGAAGCTGATTCCACTTCCTCATTGCCATTTCGTTGCGTTCAATAGAAATGCAAGCAGTGGATTGGACTCTGGATAAATGAAGGCATCTATCTATCCCTACAGAAATTGCTTTGTGGTCGCAGTTCAGTGCCGTGCTGGAAGATAGACCTATTCAAATAAACCTGTTCTTGTATGGGAAACGACAAACCTTAATTCTAACGATTTCAAACGGATTGAAAAGTATACACCATAATTTAGATTGTCAGTGAATCAATTATTAACTTTTCTTTTTCTGTGATGTGTATCTAGTGCACATAGCTTTTAATAATTAAAATATCTCTATACATATAATAAATACTATATACTAGTAGCTTTCGAACCTACGTTTGAGGTAGTCTACTGAGCAGTGCCATCGGCCGATGTTTTTCCATGTTTTCAGGGATAAAATTTTAATTATTACTTCATGTCGACTATGTCGTCTTCAGCTTTAATAAACTGAAGCGATTTCTGTGAATATTATTATTTTCCGGCTTATTAACCACTTATAATCAGTCATAAATGTATGATGTGTATTGAATACACTCCACAGTAGCTGGCGGATTTATTTCACATAGTAAAGGAAAGGTTAATGGTAGTTTTTTAGAAATTAGTTAAATTTTCAACTCGCTCTGAGAAAACAATATCATTTCAATTAATAGCTTATAAATATAAAAACGTAGAATCTGGTATGTTGGTGATATTCGGCATAATGTTGTTTTATTGGATTGTTGTAACGTGCATTATTGTATTTTTTTTATAAAAAAAGTAAAATGCGTTTTTTAAATTGGATCAAAATTCTATAAATTGTTAATACTGCTCTTATCATCTCTCACTTGAGAGCGACATACTTATTTGTCGTGAAAAGGCTTTACGTTTAAATTAATGTGATTTGATACCCGTATGTTGCAGATCAGAAGTCAACTCATAGGAAGCAACGTGTAACTTGCGGGATAGTCCACATATCGACCAACGGTCAGAGGTGCGAAGAAGAACGTAACTTTGACGATTACTCTGAGCACACAGAACACTTCATAACGTGAGTCCAAGATTCAATTTTCGGTCCTAGTTTTTAGAAAAATGTGTGGAAATATCGCAGCGGAAAACGGATTTTGGGATTGAATAGTTTTCACAGTCAAGATATTTTTCAGTTTACTATTTAACACAAAATTTCGACCAGATAATTTCACGATTTTTAAAATATAATTATTTTAGTTGAATATTCATTACTTACCATAGATTCCAACTATTCGTCATAATGAACTGTTCGGATATCGAATAGTAAAACTGAAACTATTCGAATATATTCGAATAGTTTCTGAAGTATAAAAACAATATTAAAAAAATTATTTTAATAATTAATAACACAACATTATATACACCAAAATCAAAGTTGCAGATACGTCAGATTACTCCAGCGATATTATTTCAATTATTGAAATCACGGCATGTTTAAAAGATTTTTTTAGCCCCGATTCATTCGTCAAACTCATGTCTTATCATCCTGGCTCAACCTCTTTTTATCGAAGTGAGTAGGAGTAGAAGGATAGGGCTAGGACAGGACTAGTGGTTAGCTAATCGCTCTAGCTATGCCCCGTGAGGATCGGATGGACGGGTGAGGAGGGAGTTTTTTAGACATCACATACTACGATCAGAAATCCATAAAACAATTGAAAGATCAATTTATGAAACTGTCCGCACCGGGAATTGAACCCGAAACATCCATAGCCGTAGCCAACGACGCTACCAACTGCGCCACGGACACCGACAACGGAGTCCCTACAACCTACTGAATAATCAGTTTCAGGTTTTTAATTTAAACGCACGCCACTGCGCTGAACATGACCTTGCAAATATTCTTAGATTATTGTTTTTAACATGCTCATTTACGTGTTCATATTTCTTTGATAAACCGCAATAAATTGATGTCGATTGAGAGATGTAAAGAGAAATCGACACGTCCCTTCATTTACGTTTATTGCACGTTTTATTATGTTCGACAAATTCCTAGTCAAATCTTAAAACTGTGTAATAGACAAAGTATTTTATCGTTATCTATGATTATGAATTTATAATATAACCGTTATTCATGTTTTAAAATTTGTTGATAATACAAAAGCGTCAAAGGACATTACATCACATTTATTGATATACTCACATGACTGATTTGAGTCCCTATCACGAATATTTCTTCTTCTTCCATATTCGCTCACTATGTGGAGAATATGACTACCACGCGGCGTCTCCATGAATCCCGAATATTTACATGATCATATTATGATATTATTACGTAATACTAGGGCTGCCAAATTTATTGACATCCAAACCGGGACATTTAATTTAAATTCACTCCCCCCCCCCCTCCATATATTATCCGAAATCGTATTTGGTGATTTGGTTGCTGGACTATTTTTTTATTTTACACAGATTATTTGAAATTTTACAAATAATTTAGTCGCTGGTTTTGTAATCAAATAAATAATAATAAACTAAGACATATAAATAAGTATTAATGAGAATGATAAAGAGTACACTTATATGAATTAAATTTACAGTCCTTCCTTATATAAATTAGTATTCCCGTAGTTTATTACGTATTATAGTATATTATGAAAGTGAAAGAAAATTGTTCTCACGTTTTAAGGTGACCGTTGATGTGCACGCTATTACACAAGCTTTGTTATATTTTTGCATTTTTAGTAACTGCGTGGACTCGGTATTTCGTACTAATGCGAGTTTATCTAAAATCGAGATCTGTGGCTATCCCGACAGCTCCCTTCGGGACTGCCGGGACAAGAGGCTCGAAACCGGAACAAAGCCGAAATACCAGAGGTAAAACAGAAATTCTGTAATTGTTATTTAAATAAAATAATAAAAACATATTATGTAGGGTGGTAAAACAGAAACTCTGTAATTGTTATTTAAATAATATAATAAAAACAAATTATGTAGGGTAAGTGCAGGGATTGTGGAATACCCTTGACTCTAGTTAAGTAGCTAAATATATAATTTGTTAATCTATCTATAAAGTTATTTTATTAGGCAAATATGATTTAACGCTGAATATTGCATAATATAAACTTTATTTTATATTGAATTAGTTTTTAAAAATGGGTAAATTCCACAATCCTGAGCATCCTGCATAATGTGGAATAGTACTTATTTATTACATAACTTTGTATTCGGAGAGAGTGAGGATAGAAGGATTGGGTTAGGCTTGGTTAGAGATTGATCCTCCGTTGTATGAATCGCTCGCTTTTTCCTGTTTTTCTCGAAGGAGGGAAACTACAGTAAATTTACATTAATTTTATAGATATCATAAAAAACTATATTCATGAATAAACCGAGGTACACGTTGTAGTTAATCAGGAAGGTTTAATTTGACATATGAATTATTTTTTAGCATTTACAGTGAATCCCGAACTCCCGGAATTGTCTGAATATCAATACCGGGATTACGGGAGTGAATACACACATACTCTCTCCTAAGCTGCGCATCTTTGCTGTAAGTTACAGAAGGACGATAAAAAAAAGACAAATATGTATTGTAATTCATAATTTATTTAATAATGCTTGTTTGACTGCGTGATCAATGAGTGGCTTGTCTTGTTTACAGTTTACTTACTGATTCAAGGTTGGGGCGAGTTACTTTAAATATGTCTATTCCAGTGTATTTATGCGACAGTCTCACAAAGTCATAAACAAGACACAAGTTGACAATCGAGTCTGAAATCCGCAATTTGCGACACGTGTACAAGGTGACATAATTTAATGGACGGCTCTCTTTTCTTTTATCAAGTCTCGGCTAGCCGGGCGTCGAACCTGTGCTCCAGAATTCTGTGGGCGTCTGCATCACAAGTGGACTTGCTGCCCGCTGGGCCACGGTAGTAAACAAAATGTTACTACGGCTACTTATTTCATTTTCTTCCTGGATGAACGTGCGCACAATAATTCGATTAGGAGACGTCAACGCGCGGCCGCAACATGAAGATGAAACCTGAAAATAACAAAATGAATTAGAGATTTAAGACATATCTACATATTGATAAAATATATTATATGATACAGCTTTTTAACAAAACCTATTCATTACTTTTAAGGAGTTAACTGTCAATTCTTGGTGGAAAGACATTGTATTTTAAAAAATAAAACACAATTTGTTTGTACTACTTCCACATATTTATAATGATCAGGACCGGTTTCGCTCATCACGAGCATTATCAACTGATAAAAATACAAACATAACAGGCGTATTTATATAAAATTGAGTGAAAAAATGAAGGTATATAAAACTGATGGTTCATGAACTGAGACAAGAAAATATTGATTAACAAACAAAGTAAACATAAATCAAATGAAACAGTCTACAATTAAAATGTTATGGACCTCTTGCAAATCATTAAATACTAATATACAATCACAAATATAGCTACATTAAAAGTCCATTTAGCTGAACAAAATTACTAATGACGATAGTCAATTTCAATATTTGAAATGACACCCCTACAATCTTGGTACCCAGGGTGGATCAGATTTATTCATACGATAGAGCTATGTCACTATAACATTTCAATTATTGATTGAATTAAGTTTGGCTTGCCTGATGGAAAGTAAGCAGAGTGGGTGAGATGCAATTGCACGCATGGAGCGAAATGCAAATTCAATTTGTTTTGTTAAATCATTTCCGAGGCATGTAATACTTTATCCCATTTACACATCGTAATGTCATTTCATTACTGTCATTTCATATCAGGAAACGTATCTATAAAATGAGGTTTTACGAATTAATATAAACGTTAGTATTCCTTGAACTGGTTTCCTTCCCTATGTGGAACATATGGCGTCTTAATGGAAGTATCTTAACAGAAGTTTTTCTACAAGAACTTCTTGTGACTCGGGTGCTCAAGCTCTATTTTTTAATTAAAGAGAGTAAGGATAGAAGAATCCGGGTACAGTGGTTTACGTCGTTGGCTTAGGTTCCGAATCTCACAGTTTGATAAATTAAGAAATAGCTAAATACAAAGTTTCTCATGTTAGTAGTCGTTTTCTTTTTATCCATTTTTCATAGTAACGAATCGCAAGTCACCTAGTTGTTTTACCCCTAAGAAGATTACACTCAAGATAATACACACCCCTGGATTTAAATAATAACACGGGATACATCAGTGCTCGTAAATAAATTACTTTGTGTCATTATTTAGCGAGCGTGATATGAATCTACCCTCACCTGTCGACAGGAAAAACAATTATTTG
This sequence comes from Himalopsyche phryganea, assembly GCA_022494535.1. NCBI lineage: Eukaryota > Metazoa > Arthropoda > Insecta > Trichoptera > Rhyacophilidae > Himalopsyche > Himalopsyche phryganea. The sequence continues at coordinate 4,196,733 of JAGVSL010000028.1, forward strand.
ACAGGTGAATAAAATCATGACGTGATAGGTACGTTCCGAATTCGAATCGGTAAAAAGTGACCGGATCAATTAGCGGCCAGTAGTTGGTCAAAATAATATAAACTTTTATGGCCGACACCTGATGCTCGCAAAAAATATTATTTACGGGCAAATAATAAAATAAACCTTTTTAATTTTACCACAGTGGATAGCGAGTTATTTATTAATTATATTTATCACATTAATGGATGCTAGCGTTGGACTTGCAATCAGATTTACGATGCTAATGACATGTAACGTTAATATTGTCGCGATTCGTTTTTTATTACAAATAAATACATACTTTAAATTTGAATATCGACAAAATGTGTTTAACGAGTACTGCTTGTAAGTCAATCGCTCAAATTCTCTTATACATTAATTATTTTTAAGTCAGCAGGAGGGGTATACTGTCGATAATTTGACGGCCTTTAACAATTGAAATTAGGGTCCTGGTCAGTTGTAACGGCGTCACCTTGTATACCACTGTACACAAACGTGGTACGGACTTACCATAGACGATTATGAAATTTTTCAATATACAAGCAAAATTAAGTAGCCATTTATCGCATTAAAACTAAAATAATATTTATTAACTTGGTGTTTGTTTTGTAATTTAAATATATATAAACCAATCAATACTGAAGTAAAGCGCTAAAAGATCGTCGGAGGAATTAAGTGCCTAATTCTACTTACACAGATTTAAGTAAAATATATTAAAACTAGGATAAATAATTTATGAGAGCGGGTTGGAATGATAAAATTAGCCCTTCTAAATAATTATGCGACAATATAAATGATTAGGTTTAAGTTTAATATAAAATTTACTTAGACTTAGTTATTCCACATGGTTTATCTGTCTGAAGATGCTTCTTAAAGAGGCGAAATGCGTCACGTTAGTGATAAACCAAGTGGAGTTACGAAGTTCAATCAATTTTTATATTAAAAATGAACTTCCACAAAGTTACAAAGTAAAATAAAAAGGTTAAAATTTGTTGTAATTTCAAATTATATTAAACACCAAAACATCTTTTTTAGTTAAAAATCATGAAATATTCTATGTATGTTTGGTTAAACTTATATTGAGTTAAGCTTTCAGCCACTACATTAAATTCTGTGTTTTATTTACTTAAATCAGAGGATCAGCTGACCAATTTGCGACAATATTCTGATTGATGTTTGACAGATACACTATAAGATTTGAAAAGTGCGCTCTTATGCTAGGTATTCATTTGAGCATTTTGTGCGCGCACAACACGCTGTGAGTCATAATTTTCTCAGGTGTGGACGTTGAATGGCCTGTTTGTGCGCGAAAATAAGTCATTTAACTCCACACCTGAGCAAATTATGACTCACAGCATGCTGTGTGCGCACAAAACGCTCAGATGAATACCGACCAATTATGTGTTGAAATCTATCGTTACCATTTTTGGTTACAGCTGCTTTATTTCTACAAATGAGAGTGACGCCTTTAAATTCAATCTAAGATAAGAATCATTGATTAAAAAATCAATTCATGAAATTGTCCGAATCGAGATTCGAACCCATTGACACCGAAACCTAAGAGGGCGAAGTTTACTACGCGGCCTGACTAATCCAATAGTTGTTTTAATTGAGCCCCTCGGGTGAATTTTCAGCTCGGTGTCCGTTACTTGAGCATCAATGTATTGAAATAAATACAGAATAATAATAATCGACGATTGCTTTGTACCGCGGAAGACGTTTTAGTGAGCGATAAAGCAACGGTGTTTTAAATGCCAACAAAGTTTCATGCAATTAAATAACTTTTTCAACTTCTGCGAATGCCAATTTTATTGTATCAGTTTTAAGACTCGAGATATTTATTCCGAGATACTAGCCACATTGCTCCGTTTTAATATAATTGAATGGCGCTGATATGAAGGAACATTCCAACATTAAATAATTTTATCTAATACAGTGATTCCCAACCTTTTTACATCTGCGGAATGGTAAGAAATATGAGTCGGATTGGAATTTTTGTGTACCGGTATAAAATTACGGTGGACCGAAACAGGTCCGCTGACTATCAGTTGGGAAACACTGATCTAAGCCATTCGCAATGTCTAAATGTATGAAAAGCATTACTATTATATGAACAGCGATAGTTTACTCACGAAAATAGAGTGGGACAAGACTACGCAATATATATGTATATCGTACGTCCACTCAGCATCTCCAAATAACCCATATTGAGATAATGATTAAAGCAATATTCAAATGGCCACCATAAATCAAATACCATTGATTTGTACCCGAGTTTTATACGTTTTATAAACAGGTGCTTAACAATTAGGTACTTTCCGAGCATAGTCAATATAAGGATATTTAGAAATATCTTTTACTGACCAGGAAATATCATCATTTTGTTTCTTTAGAAGGTTATCTGCCTTAGCATTTTTTGGTGGAATTTTTGAGTTATCAGATAGAGCGCAAAATTTTACATATAACTGAATATTTAACTCAAATTTCATTTTTTGAGTAGTCTGACGAATGAACTGGAAGATTGATATGTACATATGAATTATATTATATTTTTTCCATGTGCTTGTATTTCTATCACACGAACTCATGTATTGTTTGTGTTTGTAATTTTCGCCTGCCAACGTTTCATTACTGTACTCCATAAATAGCTCGAGAAAAAATAGTACCGAATTTCAACTCGATGAAAAAAGACATCACACACACCAAAGCTCAAAACCTCCATTTAGTATATTTAATTGAAATAAACAGCTTTGAATTATTGAGATTTTGTACATTTCCATGTATTTTGTCACTATTCGCATCAAGCACCCTCAGTCGACGTCTTAAATTAGAAAAAAACAATATTTGTCATTGAAATTGCCAGGAATGGACCCGCCACCTTAAGAACGCTTCGTCGTGCTGTTATTGTTAATCTCCAAAAGCGGAACATAGCGGCTAACTAAAAGTTCTAATTTGACATTATTATTACATTTTAAAAATACATATATCTGGCATTACCGCCGACAGCCAATGCGGCAAATATTTTGAAAATTGGAAAATCATACGAGATTAACTGGATGAAAATTTTTATAAGCCACGTCCAAGATGACAAATTCCAATTGAAAAAATCTAAATCTGATACTGACCTTGATGGAACTTGAACCACGACCCACCTGATTGCTGGGGCAAAGCTCATACCACTAGGCCACAGAGACCAACAATTATATTTTGTTGAATTTTGCCCAATATTTTAGGAGTCTAGAAACAC